>CM055060.1:22437080-22555299 GCA_029204045.2 Tillandsia leiboldiana
AGTGAAGGCCGCAGCACCAGCGTCAAGCAGGAAATTGCAACCCTTACCGGTGCCCGAGTGGAAATGGGACATTATTACCATGGATTTTGTGACCGGGTTCCCGAGATCGTCACAGGGACACGATGCAATATGGGTAATCGTGGACGTTTGACGAAATCAGCCCACTTTCTGCCCATACACACGACGTGGGCGCGGGAACGACTGGCGCAAACCTACATCAACGAGATAGTAAGGTTGCATGGGGTGCCGACGTCCATCACGTCGGGCAGGGGCACGGCGATTTGTGTCAAACTTTTGGCAGAGCCTGCAGCGAGCAATGGGAACCAAGTTGCACTTCAGTACGGCTTTTCACCCGCAGACCGATGGACAATCAGAGCGGGTGATACAAATCGTGGAGGACATGCTTCGGGCATGCGTTTTGGACCTGGGCGAAGGGTGGGCACGGTGTCTGCCCCTAGTGGAATTTGCCTATAATAACAGTTACCAGGCCAGCATTCAGATGGCACCATACGAGGCCCTGTACGGGCGCCGCTGTCGGTCTCCAATATGCTGGGACGACTTGGGTGAGCGTAAGTTTCTGGGCCCAGATCTGGTGGAGGAGACCGAAGCAAAGGTGCGATTGATTAGACAAAGACTACTGACCGCACAGAGCAGATAGAAAAGCTACGCGGACAACAGACGCCAAGACTTAGAGTTCATGGTGGGTGAACACGCGTTGCTCCGAGTTTCGCCCTCCAAGGGGAACCGACGCTTCGGCATAAAGGGAAAGTTAAGCCCAAGGTACGTAGGACCGTTCGAGATCCTAGAACGCATAGGACCGGTGGCGTACCGATTAGCCCTGCCGCCAAATCTCGAACGAGTCCATAACGTGTTCCACGTCTCAATGCTCCGGAAGTACCTAGCCGATCCCTCTCATGCCTTGGATGCCTCCACCATCGAGTTGCGAGAGGATTTAAGCATCGAGGAGACGCCGGTGCGGATTTTGGCGAGAGAGGACAAGAAGTTGCGCAAACGAACAATCCCCTATGTAAAGGTCCAGTGGAGCAACCATGAAGAGCGCGAGGCGACTTGGGAACTGGAATCGAAGATGAGGGAATGTTTTCCCGAATTGATTAGTGAGGTTTGTATTTAAGTTTCGGGACGAAACTTTTTATAAAGTGTGAGTGGTGTAGTGATCCGGCCTTTCGGGGTATTTTTGACTTACGTGTAGTCATTTAAGCCTTTAAGTGAAATAAAATTATTCAATTCTTAAAAGTTGGCCATTGTGGGGTGCTAGTATTTTTCTGCGATAGAGCGCGGAAAAAGAAAGCCGACGGTGCGATCGGATCTGAAATCCGATATCGGGATCCCCCGGAACGGGATTCAAAGTGATACGGTGATTAGTCGTGCATCGGAATCCGTGCAAAATATCTTGCACCCGTTAGAGATAAGGTGGGTTATCTCGTAGGGGATAATTAATTAGTTAATTAATTATCCCAGACGGAAAATAATAATTCTCTTACGTACGAATTAAAGAGAAATTAATTAGAGATAAAGTGCGACTATATAAGGGATCCCGATTAAAGAAAAGAAAAGAAAAGAAAGAAATAAAAACCCTGATCGGTGAGAAGAGAAAAAGAAAAGAAAAGACGGAACCCTAACCGGAGGAGAAAAGAGGAAAAGAAGGAGGAAGCGGAGGAACCCGATCGCCCTGATTCACGTGCCGGAGATCGGAGAACGAGACGCCATCGTCTACGGGGAGCGGATCCGGGTCTCCAACGCCGAAAGGAAACAAGATCGGTTCTTTAATTCCGATAGATTGAGGTTAGTGGTCGTTAATCTTTTTGTAGAATTAATCGGGGGTTTTCCGTGTTCTCGTAAGGTCGTATTAATTAGTACATCGATCGCAGATCTTCGTCGGGTTTTGATCCATGTTTTATTCTCGTTCTTGATCGATGGTTTTTATCGAGTTTAATCGATGATTTTTAGTCGGTTTCTTTTTATCGGACTTGGTCGAAAATTCGATCGGGGTTCCGATTTATGTTTTGGTTGTTTGTGGATCAACGGTTTAGCCGTTAGATTTACCGCGGATTTATTCAGAGATTTTTGGGGATGTTTCGTTGGAACATAGTGGGTTAACGGGAGGCCGCCGCCGCCGTTGTTAAACGGGAGGCCGCCGCCGTCGTTACCATGGTCGCGGGGTCTTCGCCGGAGTCGCACGGGAGCGAAAACGGAGAAGAAATCGCGAAACGGGAGCGAAAACGGCGAAGAAAATCGCGAAATTAGGGTTTACTGTGCTTGTCCGTACAGCACGGTCCACGGGTCCAGGCGTGCACCCGGTTCATGCCCGCAGCGTCGGAAGCACCAGACCCGGTGCACGGTTTCGTGCACCGGCCCGGCCCAAGGCGCGCGGTGCATGCCTCATGCGTGCACCCGGCGCAAGCGCTTGCGGCCGAAGGGCAAGGACCCGGTGCACGCTCGGGTCGTGCACCGGCCCGGCCCGAGATGCGCGGTGCACGCCTCCTGCATGCACCCGGTGCATGCCGCCGCCGCCTGACGCTGTGAACCCGGTGCACGGTTGCCCCCGTGCACCAACCGACAGCCCGAAGTTCATTTGCTCCGTTTGGGTCCGTTTTTCCACCGTTTTGAGCGCCGTCTTCGCCGTTGGGATCACAATCTCCGCGGTTTTCTTGGCATGGCAACTTGGGATCTTTTTGGCCACTGTTTTATTTTGTTGGGTGCCGATTTCTCCGACGCTCCGCGCCTCGACGAAATTGTCGGGGGCGTGCCGTCGGGTCTCTTCTCTCATCATTTTCGCCGCCGGGGCCTTCTTGGTCTAACCATTGACGTCCCGAGTGGGCTACCGGTTGAGGATTGAGTTTTGTTGGACTTTTCCGTCGAAAAGAGTAAATTGCGTCTTGTGTTTTCGGATGTTAGTACACGCTTTTGACTATAGTTATCCGTGCGGACTTTCTTTAGGTCCAGACGCGCAGCGGGGGTGCGCGAAGGATTCGGGTGTTCCGATCTCTCTTCAAATAGGTGGGTACGGTTGCGATAAGTGCAACAAGTGCAGTAAGTGCTTCTATCGTCATTAAAGTGCTCTTAATTTATCTAACAAAGTAGATGGACAGTTTAACCTTTCGCATAATTGTGTTTTTATCTAACAATTGAAGGTGCTCATGGCACGCCGATCTCGGCAAATCCGTTTTCGGATGCTGCACGTACACAGGCGGATTGGCCTCCGCATGGATGTACTTTTCCGGAAGAGTGGTCTCTTATGACCCGTGTTCCTCACAAAAGTGTGGGTGCCGTGAGGACCTCTTCGCGCCCGCTGAAAATAGCACACCAGCACCGCGAAGAGGTTAAAAGCATCAAAGTAGGTGTTTGCGCACGAGGGGAGACTTTAGTCTCTCCGACAAATATTCTGGGGTTGGTGCCCAATTTAATTGATAATTCTGGGGTTGGTGCCCAATTTAATTGATAAATCTGGGGTTGGGGCCCAGCTTAATATGTGCAGGGTTTTAGCGAAATGGTTCCGGTGTATTCGGTTTGCTCCTTATTTCCTTATTGATATTAGACATCTACTTTGTTTGTCACTGACATTACCCACTCCGTGACAGGTGTTACGAGGTGCGTTAGCCGGGAGGGCGGTGAGACTGCGTCGCGAGAACCGTAGTCAGAACACTTGGTTTTTATTATCTCATTTCTCTTACGCTTAATTTAGTTAATTTGCTTGTGGGTCGTAATATTCGTGGACATGTATTACTTAGCGCTGTGGATGAGGTGTACTTTTATATTTCGGTTCTTTTGGTGATGTTTTCTTATGCGGCACGTTTTCATGATAAACCAAATGACTTCGAAAAGGTTTTCTCAAAACGAAGTGCCGTGTGGGCACGGGTTTTGCAACCGCTGGCTTTATCCTTTCTAAACACTGATGCCGCTTTAATATTCCGCTTGATGATGTATGTCTATTGTATGGTTGATGGTTGGTGTTTGATGTATGTTGTTGTAAATGAGACGTCGTGCATATACAAAGGAGACTCTGTCCGCGGGCAGGGAGAATTTGTGTATGTGGCGGTCTGGCACGCATCGGGGATGAGGTTTAAAATACCTTGTTAAGGAAGAAAAAAAAAAAAAAAGATACTCGCAATTTTCCGCTTTGATAGACTCAAAAACCCCCGGGGGCGTGACAAAAGCGTTCATACCTTTCCCATTGTAAGAAGATCTTTCAAATTCCTCTTTGGACCATCTAGAGCGAGGTTTTGGGGTAGTAGAATTTCCTACTTCCTCAACAGGATGCACCCAACCGTATTCCACGGATTGCCATACCCGCTCATCAATTGCGATGAGAAAAGCTCTCATACGCACTTTCCAATAAGCATAATTAGTCCCATCAAAAAGAGGAGGTCTATAAATATTACCACTTTCCCCCAACATGATAGATAAACCTAAAACCCGCTTTGATACCAATTGTCGGTTTTTATATATTAAGGATCCACATGGATCTAAATAGGTACTATCAAACAACTAGAGGGGGGGTGAATAGGTGTAATACTTATAAAACCAAATCTCAGTGCAAAATAAAAACCAATGCGGAAAATAAAAACAGCACACCGAGATATACGTGGAAACTCCAATCCAGGAGAAAAACCACGGGACCAACACGCAATAACAATCCACTAAGAATAGAAGAATAACAAGGTGATTACCGACTCCACGGACTCAAACCCCTCCTTCAGCTTCTTCGGACCTTGCGCTTACCGATTGGATGTCCACGCAATAACAATCCACTAAGAAAAGAAGAATAACAAGGTGATTACCGTCTCCACGGATTTAACCCCTCCTTCAACTTCTTCGGACCTTGCGCTCCAACGATTGCACGTCCACTGCACACGTTCGAATCCACGAACGCCACTCGAATCCACGAGCACACGTTTCGAATCCACGAAACGCCTTTAGCACACCGAATCCACGATGCCACGTCGAATCCACGACGCAAACTCAGCCGGTAAGAATATTGGCTTCGATGGTGATCCTTTGCTTAGATTATCAATGAAGATCCATGGGAAAAATCTCTAAGCAAAGATTAGATCAATTCGACAAAAGATATGTTCTTGAAAGAACCGTCGAATTGACCTAAAAGAGGCTATAAAGAAGAACGATAAAAACCTAGCCTCTAGGGTTGCTCTCAAGTGTTTTATCAATTGATCGGCCGTGCTCCCCACATTTTTGAGAAACCCTAAATGTCTATTTATAGTTTAGAAACCTTTGGAAAGAGATAAGAATCAAAAACTTACCTTATCTAGAAATTTTCAGGACGGCGATCCGGATCGGATTTACTGTGATCCGGATCGTCGTAACGAGTCAGGCTATTCCAGAAAAACAGGGTTCGGGATCCGGATTGAAATGCCCGATCCGGATCGTTCATATATTCCAGCAAAAACCCATGTTCGGGATCCGGATCGAAATGACCTTTGATCCGGATCGGATTTGCCAATGAACAAGCACCCTTCGGGATCCGGATTGGACTGTCTGATCCGGATCCTGAACATGTCCCATGTCCAGTTTTTGATTTTTATGCAATTAAAAATTCGTCCAAGTGTTTCTACACTATAAGAAAGTATTCGGATCACCAAAATTATTTAGTTAACCATACCTGATCCTTTTGAATACTTTCTTCTTGAGATTGATGTAACTGATCCACAATTTTTCAACTTCAATCTTCAAGACTCAAGACACTGAGTGTCAACTTGAGCTCTTGTTGAATCTTCTCTAAGTCTTTGATTGCTGATTGACAATTTGATCCCTTTAAGACTCCGACTCAACTTACTGACTTGACTCACGAAATATGCCAACACCAAAAAGCCGTAACACCCTGTAGATTTCGGGACCGAGTTTGGAGCCTTGGAAGGCCGAGAACTACATTGCTGCTATTGAAAAGTTATTTGAAGATTTGTTCATCCGGGAGAAGCATCTGGTGCTCTTGGATTTGCCACATGCGTCAGCACCCCCACTACCCCTTCAGGATGAAGAGGTTCATCCAACTTACCGATAGGCTGATGGAGTTGTGATGCTGAGGCAGCTAGAGCGATGGCCACCAGCATCTAGAGGATGAGATTGTGCAGCCGGCTAGAGGGCGCCAGGATAGTGGATCACGTCTTACCCGGTGTGGTCTTCCTTATGGTCATTGGATTTAGGGCATGTTTTTGCCGTCACTGCTTGTACATGTTCCAGTAGAGCATGGGTAGCTTCGCGTGGGCCAGAGATGAGACTGTTAGCTTGGGCACGTGAGGATCAGGTTCCAGATCACGTATAGCACATGGGTGAGTGTTGCTAGTCCTGCCCAGTGCAGTTAGGACCTAGGATTTGATCCATTGAGTTGTTGGTCCTACATCAGTTCCGAGATGTTGATATGAGGTTGGATAGGGATTGGTCACCCCAATGTTATGCTACCTTGGATTGCCGAGGGAGGACATTGACCCTCCGTGGACCTGGTCAGGAGGAGTGTGGTTATAGAGGAAGCTAGAGCACGACGGAGGTTGAGTCGTGGTCGTATCGCTTTGTTAGCAACTGAGGAGGAGGTGCCTACGGCGGCACCGGGACTAAAGAATATCCTTATCACCTATGTGATTCCGAGTGTGATTCTACCTGAGCTATTATTGAAGCCGCCGTCTAGTGAGATTGAGATCGAGATAGTGGTCGACATAGTTTTGGGACCGTGCCGACTTCGATAGCACCTCTTGGAGTATCACCCGTGAGACAGAGAGAGAGAGCTGATAGCGCAGTTGCGGGATCTGATGGATCGAGAGGTCTAAGTGACCCAGTACCACGCCGTGGGGATATGACAGTGAGGATCCGAGAGATTGATATTTGGATATGATGCCATGCCGTTGGTACACGGCAGTGATGCCGCGTTGTGAGTACACAACGGTGAGGGTTCTATGATGGCTCGAGCACAGACAGGTTTGAATTGTATTTCGGCAGATGGCCTTTTGTGAGATTGATAGCTTTATGGAACCATACAGCCGAGGACTGTATCCAGATAGTGTCCAGGATCCAGTAGGGGCATTGTGAGCTTACAGCGCGGTCAAGTGATTTGACTAATGCCCTGCCGCCTTTTGGATTTATTTTTCGAGGTGACATAGAGCATGAGGAGCACTTGAGGGTGGTGTTGCAACTTCTTAGAGAGAAGAAGTTGGATGTCAAGTTGAGAGAGTATGCTTTTTGACTTCGAAAGGTTCTGTGGATAGGCCAGGTGATTTCAGCTGCAAAAGTGACTGTAGACCCAATGAAGAGTGATGTCGTTCGGGTTGGGCCTAGACCTATGATAGTGATAGAGAGAATTGAGTTACTCTTGGACCCTCGAACCTGAAGTACTTGGATACTCAGGAGGATTTGGTTGAGGCAACGCCGGTGAACAGAGTTACTGGGATTGTAAGATTGATCTTTTAGCATATCATTATTCCGGCAAGGACTTTATGGTCAGTACGCCTTGGCTAGGCGAGCAGTGCAACCTTGGAATGAGGTGTTCGATCCGTGGTTGCCACTTTTGGAACTTGGGATTGGAGAGTTGGAAGTTGAGCATTGTTTCCCGATGTTGAACTTCTTTCTTTGTGGATGGATGTGAGAGATGTATGGTGGAACTTGAGTTTGGGTTGCTAAGGAGCAACGCTAGAGTTTTGCCTATTGGAGGCTTGGAGTTTTGAATTTGGAGACCATGTTCCGTAGAAGTCTTTAACCGCAGGGATATGAAGATTCGAGTTTACGCAGGTAGTTTGATCCGCGAGTATTATCTGACTGGAAGAAGTGTATTTGATCACCCACATGTTTTGGATTTCATTTCCTTGGATTTGGACGAGAATCTGAGTTATCAGAAAACAGCCGATGCAACCTCTTACTCGTGAAGTTAAGGAATTGTGCAGACGGATCATACCTTGAGTGAAGGTTCAGTGGAGCCATCATGATGAGTGAGAGCGACCACCTGAGATCCTGAGGATGAGTTGAGGATCTCCTATCCCTATTTGTTTGAGTCACCCTCCTGAGTTACGATTTTATTCTGGTTTCGAGGACGAAACCCTTTTAAGGAGGGGAGAGTGTAGAGTACCGGGACTTCATTTAGCGCGCCGACCTCGCAAGGTGGCGTGGTACGGAGAGATCGCCTCGAGCGTGTCCCTTTTATGTTTTCATATGAGTTCGGGTTGATTCGGATCAACGCGGAAGCCCTAGCTTGAATCGGAGTTTTTTCGGGCATTGTGCGCCGTTAGAGGACTGGATTTGTTAGTGTACCAACTCTGCCGTTGTGCGCAGAAAATTGGGAAATACTTGGAATGGGTGTATTTTCATATTACAGCGGAGTTCGGGAGGTTTCGGATTGATGCGGAGGCTCCGGAGGCAAAAAGTGAGTTGGAGTTGGCATTTATTGGAGCCGGTTTTTGGATTGAGCACAACGGATCCACGGTTGAGCTTTTTGAGTGGGAAAAGCTTTGGACATGTGTACTTTCAGATTACAGCGGAGATGGGGAGGTTCCGGGCCGGTGCGGAGACGCCGAAGGCAAAAAGTGACTTGGAGTTGGCTAAATGGATTAATTAATTAATTAATTTAATCAATTTAGCAATTGTAATTTGTTAGCCTATGAAGAAAGTAAAGAAGAGAGAGATTGAATAGAATTGTGTAATGAGATTTTTTTTGGTAGAGGCATTATGGTCTTTCTTCTCCTTTAATTGCTGCCAACCACCCCACATTAATTAGCCTTCAGCTAATTAATAGCCTTCGCCACGTCACCTCTTCTCCTCCCCTGCAAAACAGAGGAATGAGAGTGAAACAGAGTAAGAGAGAAAGGAGAAGAAGAAGAAGGAAAGGAGAAGAGATGATGGAAGAGGAAGAAGGAAGAAGATGAGTGAGGAAGAAAAGAAGGAAATGAGAGTGTTTCCGATAAGGGACTTCCTCCTTGAAGCCGCGTTGAGCGAGAGGAACGCGTGCGTCGAGCCCCCATCAAGGTATGTGCAGTTTTTGTAGAGAGCTTGGATTTTTCGGTTTCCTTATGGATTTGAGTTTCGATTGGGTTTTTTTGGATGAGGTTGGAGTGCCGCAGCAGGGTGCCGCGCGGGCCCGCAAGGGAGCCGCGCGCGGCTGGCGTTGGCGCGCAGCTACGGGCGCAGTAGAGGGCGCTGCAACAGCGCGCGTAGCGGGCGGGCGCGCTAGGGCGCCGCGCAGGCAGCGCACAGCGCGCAGGCTCCGCGCGGCTGGCAGCAGGGCGCGGGCGCCGCGCGGCTAGCGCCAGGGCGCCGCGCGCGGGCGCCGCGCGGCGCCACGCGCGGGCGCCGCGCGGCGCCACGCGCAGCTGCACCTGAGCGCTGCGTGGGCGCCAGGGGCGCCGCGCGCAGCTGCGCAGGCACTGCGCGGGCGCGCCCAGGGGCCGCGCGGGGCTGTCCAGGCGCCGCGCCGCAGGCTTGTCACCGCGCCGCAGGCGCGCCAGCGGCGCGGGCAGCAACCACTCAGCGTGCTGTTCGTTGGCTGCGGCCTGCGGCTCGCGTCGTCGCGCGGGGTTTTCGATGTCTGGACTGATTTTTCGCCGGCGAACACGTGTATTGGCCGAGTTGACGGAGTTTTGTGGTTTTTTTTCTCTTTTTCTCTCAGGATGGTGTCGACTGCGGCGGAGTTCATGACAACGAACTGCGCGGAGCGCCGGGGTGCGAGGGAGTTGCCGCGCAAGCTGTAGGCATGTTCAGGGTGCTATGGAATTAGTGTTTTGTGGTGTTGATGAGCTGGTGGTTCTATGAGTTGTGGGTTGTGAGCACTTTGTTGTGGTGGCTGAGACCTTGGTGAAGGCCTTGTTGAGGCTTTGGAGCTTGTAGAGGGTTGTATTGATTCATGTATTTATTTTGTGCTGCTTGTTGGCTGTGGGTGAGCAGAGAGTGTACTGTGTTTTTGGGGATGTAATAGAGGATGTAATTGTGTGTTTTATAGTGTGCTGTGAGCCTGTGTTTGTGTTGGTGCAGTGAGGTGTATGTGAGGTGTATGCTGGGAGCCTAGTGTGAGGGTTATGTGTATTTGGGCTTTGTGTGTGTGCTGAGAGTTATAGGGTGGTTGTTGGATTGAGGTGGATGAAAAAAGGACTGTGAACACCTAGTAGCTGATGACGGACTTGAATTTATGTAGATTGGGTTTATGTGAACATGTAATTTTTTTTATTATGCTGTGAGCTGTTGGTGTTGTGGTGGTCTTGGTGTGGGCAAATGCTTAATGTTGGTGGTGGACTGGTTGAGCGTTGGAGCCTTTGTTTGCACTTTGATTTGGCTGAGGAATGAGCCGGTTGCGTGCAGGTTTTGTGAGGACTCGAGAAAATTTATTTGATCTTCCGGAGGATTTTTTCGTGATTCGCGCGCGGTGTGGTTTTTAGAATTTTTCGTCGGTTGAGGATTCGGCGCTTCCCCGACTTCAGCGTTGCCTGCGGAAAGCGATCCAGGTGGGTTGGAATTTCTCCAAAATTTATGGAATGCCCTTTAATGCTATTGAATGCAAGTTGATCATGTTTTTTCTCTTTAATTAAATCTGATAGTTGCCTGGAATTCTCTGTATAATTTATTGGAACCCCGAATCATTTTTAGTATACTCCTGATACAATAGGACACTAGACTGCATGTTCTTTTGGCATCATTTTTGCACCCTGATCGTTTTAAAAATCGAGAAAACCTGTTTTAAAGAAAATCAGCATTTTCAAAATAGTTTTGAATTTCTGAGTTCGTCAGAGGTTGGGCATGGGTTCATGGTGCATGTTTACTCGTGCCAGGGGGCCGAGTGGATTTTTTAGAGTATTGAGAGATGAGTTTTCAGAGTCATGAGGATTTGAGCTTCCCTGTTGGGAGTGACGAGATTATTATAGATCATGGATTATGTATCTCTGATTTGATAGGGGAGGTGGTTCTCCCACTTAGTTATGAGAGTTTTGGGGTTCTAGCAGATCGAGTCTTGGAGGTTTCCCGACTCAGCCATGGGTTGTGTATTATCAGATTGAGTCGTAGAGAGTTCTCCGACAGATTATGTGAGGATTTGGGCATTTCCTGTTGAGTCGTGGAGTCTCTTTTCCGCCTGAGTGGTGCTTTTGAGCGTCGAGTTGCCGATCTGTTTGATCGTGGACCATAGCCTGCATGTGCCGCTTATTGAGACAGTTGAGACTGATGAGATGCTTGAGCTCGTTGGGGTCGCTCCCCTGGAGTTACGCCCCGGGTGCGTGTTGATGATGAGATGATGATGCACCTAGTTGATATACTAGTGGTCGCTTGATACCCCTGGTCGAGTTACCATGGGGTCACTTTGCGTGAGATTGAGATAGTCAGTTTGGGATGCCCCACGTAAATCCCGTCCTCATGTGGATGCGTGGTAGTGGGCAGGTGCGTACCTAGACGACAGGCGCAGGCTGGACTGAGCCAGTTTTGGCAGTCATTGAGATTGGGTGATAGAGCGGGTGGTTACATATTATGTTCTTAGATGGGTTTCCTTCCATTGAGCATTGTTACTGAGGCATCTTAGCAATAGAGAGTGTGTGCATATCATGTTATTGGTAGAGTTCTTCAGCCTTATGATTAAGACATTTTAGCTGTAGTTTTCTTTCAGCTTACCCATTATCACTACAACAAAGTTGCTCTTTAACGAAAGGAAAAGTCGTCGTTATTGCTCCATTTTTCGTCATTAAAAACAAATAACGACGGAATAAAATCTCGTCGTCACCCGTCGTTATTGCTTCCCTTACTAAAAGAATTAACGATGGTTTATAAAAACCGGTCGTTATTGCTTTTTAACGACGGAGAAATCTCCGGTCGTTAATAAGTATTCATTAGTGACCATATAAAAACCGGTCGTTATTGCTTTTTAACGACGGACAAATCGCCGGTCGTTAATAAGTATTCATTAGTGACCACATAAAAACCGGTCGTTATTACTTTTTAATGACGGAGAAATCGCCGGTCGTTATTCAGTATTCATTAGTGACTATATAGAAACCGGTCGTTATTGCTTTTTAACGACGGAGAAATCGCCGGTCGTTAATCAGTATTCATTAGTGACCATATAAGAACCGGTCGTTATTGCTTTTTAACGACGGAGAAATCTCCGGTCGTTAATCAGTATTCATTAGTGACCATATAATGCAGCAATAGCGACCTATTCGTCGTGATTTAGAAGTTTGGAACTTTAACGACCAATGTTTTCGTCGCTAATAATTAAATTATTACGAAATAATATTACAATAACGACTAAAATTGTCGTCGCTAAAAGTAAACTTTTAGAAAAAGGGTATAGTATTAACGACCAGTATTTTGGTCGCTAAAAATGTACGTTTTGAAAAATGTATAATAATAACGACCAGTATTTTGGTGGCTAATAAATGTATAATAATACAGCATATATATTACAATTAAACCATATATCAACAAATACAATAAAGAAGATATTACATTCAATTAAAACTACATTCACATATACACCATTTTGTCAAAATAATTATCAAAAGTATTGTCATCAAACATGCAACCATCACATACACACCATTTCAAGTCTACATATAAAGTTGCCAAAATGTTTATTAAATTAAAAGTAACCACTCCAAAATAAACATGCAACCATCCATTGTGCTTCGAAAGAAGAAATAACCACTTCAAAATAAACATGCAACCATCCATTGTGCTTCGAAAGAAGAACAGAAAAAAGATAATTGGAAATCTACTCTGTTGGCTTCAAGACGATCCTCTTTGCTCAAATACGAACATCTTCAGTTATCTGTAAAAGACCAAAGTAAATATTATTACAAATTACTAAAATAATATAAGAAATATGTGAAACTTCTTGAAATAAAAAATAATATTTTAGAAAATTTAAATAAAGATATGCTTTTGGATAATTACTATTAACAATATTAAGATTGTGTTTCTTACTCTTCAGATCGAGTCGGTGGTGGAGGAGCATTGATTTGTTGTTGTAGCAATTCCTTAATTGCTCGAAGTTCTAACTCCATTCCGTCAATGCGACTTTTAAGTGACTCATTTTCCTTTTGAGTTTCACAAAGTTTAGTATGAAGATCCGCTCTCGAAGAATAAGGTCTCAAATCATTTGCTTTTACACCACCTCCGAAACAAATCACATGATTACGACTTTGAGATCCAAAGCATTTTTCAAAAAGTTCTATATTGGAAGAAGAAGGATTTGATTGCGACGCCTCAACAATTTCATCCTTCAAAATATAGATATCAACATAAAAAAAAAATGAAACTACAAAAAGAGATAGATTATAATAAAATAAATGTAAAAAACTTACATATTTCTTGATAGTATTTTCTCCTTCTAGTTGTCCACCCTTTTTTCTAGTTTCATAAAATATTGTTGCTAAACTTGGTGGGTTATTATCTTTCCCTCCCTATACAAAATATAAATTAGGTTCAACTAATGCCATCAATTGAATATAGAAGTTTGAAGTTACCTACTATTACCTTTTTCCAAATAATTTGTCTAAAAGGTTTACTACCCGTGCGATGAGGCATTGATACCTTCGTCCTATTTTCCGAATTTCTTTTACTTGCCGCCTATATTCACATGGTAACATGATATAAATATGAATATAAAATATAAAATAAAAAATTGGTATATGCATAGTAGTATAATTGTAGAAAATAAGAATAACAAAAGAATGAATAGTAAAGAAAAATAAATTGGCATGTATTTATATCTTTATAATAAGAAAAAATTACATACCAGAAATTTTTCACTAAAAAAAATGTTCTTTAACGAGCCACTTCCAATCGTCTCGATCAACACCTTCAGGAAAAATTTTAAGAGCATCTTGAATGGTCTTGCAAGGCTTTATAAATTTACGATGCAAATCTCCTCGCCATTTGTTCCACAATTCATTCATATGTTCCAAAGTTTCATCACGATATGCTTCCATTTGATTATTTTGAAATTTATCCTACAAGTACAATCATGTTTTGTTAAATTTTCCTCAAAATATGATATTGGAAAATAAAAACAACAAATACAATCAACTCAAATTTAAATTCATATTATAAAATATTACCGTCACCGCTGCCCACATGTGATTTTTATTGTCTTCCTCAATTTCCTTCCACGAATGTACTTGAAGAGGACAAATATTACGATCACGCACAATTTTACCTAAGTGTCTTCAGAAAACGTTATGATTTTTTCCGGTGGCACGGTTGTTGTAGAATATTACCTCCAACTTTTCACCATTTTTTAATTTTCCAATTTTCTTGCACTTGTTTTTCCCTCGCACTTTCCTTTTCTTTGGAGAAGTCACCATATCTAAAAATATCACACAAAAATCATATAAAAGTGCTTAAATATACAAATTGTGCAACATTTATTTAGAAAGAAAAATATGAAATAAGATAAATATGTCCAAATGTAAAGAAATTTTACCACTCTCTCTTATTTCTTGGACACTTTCGATATCACGTGGCAAAGAGGAATCATTTGGTGGTTCTGTTGGAGTATCATTTACCGATGTACTACTGTTGATAGCACCTATTACAGCATCTCGTGATGACAATCTAATAGAAGGTCGTAATTCTTGTCCCCGACCCTTCCCTAATGAACCTGGTGGTATGAAGAGTTGCTTTTCAGATCTAGAAGTGATCATATTTCCTTTCTGTACCTTTGATGCTTGCATTTTTCGCCTACAAAATTTAATCAAATAGATGTAAAATTTAACAAATTATATTTTATGAAAAGTAAATGTGGTACTAACTATTGTAAACAACCTAAGTAATAACAAACAGTAGCAAGAAATGCACAAACTTGATAAATTAGGATCATCGTTTTCTCTTCTTTTGTGTAGATAATATGTCCTCTATCCTTGGATCCACATCATTCCTGTTCCAACTAATTTCATTATCCATACTCAATGTTGTGCATGCATCCATTATAGGATTGAAAGATTCTTCTTGTTGGTAGGCCTCATCCATATCTTCCATATTTTTGGGATCATTATTTAACTCCTCCATTGATATCATGTACGTGTCACGAGGTTGAGTCTTTTGCACAACATGCCAACCTTTGTTAATATGATCGGTAACATAAAATACTTGTGATACTTGACTGGCCAATACAAATGGTTCATTTGTTTTAACCAAACGTTGGAGATTAACACTGATGAACCCATATTCATCTGTTTTAATTCCTTTTTCTTTGTCATATACGTCCAACCAATTACCCCTAAATAACACCACTCGACAGCCACCAAGATATTGTAATTCGAGAATCTCTGTTAAGAACCCATAATAATCTATTTTTTCAGTTTCACTACCAATGTCTCCAACTACAACCATTCCACAGTTTTGTGTTTTTAAATTTTTGTCGTGCTCTTCTGTATGAAACCTATAGCCATTTACTATATAACCACTATAGCAAGTCACATATTTCGTAGGTCCACGAGACAAGGAAAGTAAGTCTTCCATAACCAAACTTTTGTCCTGCTTGTACATTTGTGTAACCTACAAGTTAAATGTTAAAATTTAGATTGTTAGTATAAATTTACAATGAATGCAAATTTATACAATATATAAAAACAAGATTAGTGCTTACTCTGTTCTTAAACCACTTAATAAAGCTTTTATCTGATACTTGTATTGTACTTCTATTTTCAATGTTTGTATATTGGCTGCATATAAGAATAAAATAGGTCAACATATAATTTGTAATAAATAAGAAAATTAAAGGGAATGAGTTAGAATTAATTATATACAAAACTTACTTCAGAAATGGTTGTACTTCTTCACAGTTCTTTAGAACATAAATATGTGCTTGCTCGAAATCATGTGTTTGTAAATCACGAGTTCTACCAGCTCCAAGTGTTTTTCCGATTTGAGAAAAGATACACAAATATCCATCAACTTTATTATGTCTATTGTCATAATTGCGTTCCGGACGATTAAATTTTGTCTCAACACCATGAAGATATCGTGAGCAAAATGTCATACATTCATTCGCAATATACCCTTCTGCAATTGATCCCTCGGGACGAGCCCTATTGCGTATACTAGACTTTTGTGTGTACAAGTTTCGCTCTATTGGATACATCCATCTGTATTGGACAGGTCCACCAAGCTTAGCCTCATTTGCTAAATGGATTACCAAATGTATCATGACATCAAAAAATGAAGGTGGAAAAACTCTCTCCAACTTGCAAAGAGTTATTGGAATTTGAGATTCAATCTGATTCAAATCATCCAAACTTATTGTCTTAGAACCCAATACTGTAAAGAATACAGATAACTCAAGAAGTGGCTCATAAACTGTTTTAGGAAGGAGACCACGTAATGCTAGAGGTAGTAGACGTTGAAGAAGAACATGACAATCGTGACTTTTTAATCCTGAAATCTTGTGCTCTTTAAGATTCACACAATGAGAAATATTTGATGAAAATCCATCTGGAAGTTTTAGTTGCTTAAGAAAAAGGCAAAATCGATGCTTCTCTTCTGAAGATAATGTGTAACTGCAACAGGAAGTATAAAGGTGCTGGAACAGTGCAAAAGGCAACATAGCATAGGCTAGGGCTTGGCATGTGGGATCAATTAATCCACCTGGTCATCTGCCAAAGTAACTCGAGTTAAAGCTACTCTGCGTAGAAGATGAGTCAGGTGTAATTATTCTCTTGGTTAATGAATCCTATTTTACCCGAATTTTTCTATTTTGGTTTTTCTCCTGGTTGTATCGGTTCCAATTTTTGTTAAGAAGGCGGATTTATGGTAAAAATTCAAATTGATATTTCCGTTGCAGAATCCTAACACTAGGAAATACTGGAGCAGATTGCAGTACTAGAGCGGGTTGCAAATTCATAAAATCTAATACCGAAACGAATACCTGGTATAATAAATAAAAATAATAATATTTAGCTGATCTAGTTAATTTTAACATAAGCAAAACAAATTAACTGAATCTGATCAAATCCAATCATTCAATCTACAAAATATCAAAAATTGAATCAATATTACAAAACGTACTGATTTAAATCTCAAAGTCAAACTTCAATGTGATTTTTTTTATTTTACTATCAGAAACAATTATTAAATTGGACATTATTTTATTATCATTTAAATGATTTATTTTACTATTCGATTCAACAAAATAAAATTATAATATAATTAATTATAATATCTTTAATCGTGAAGTGATAAAATAAAAATACCTACACTCGACCAAACCCAATTTAGATGCAAGCATCATGCTTAGTGGGTCTAAAGAACCTAGAGGCTCACCAACTAGGTGCTGTGGGGAAACCAGAGACATTACCGGAGCAACGTGGCTCCAAAAACATAAGCTTAAAGAGCTCTATTTGCAAGATCTTTCCATCTACTCTACCATTTGCTGAAGTAGAGTGAGCATTGTGCTCAGGAGGTTGAAAGGAGTCGAATGCTCACTTGCTAGTTGACCAGAACCAATTTGGCTCTCTCGGGCATTTCCCCGAACACAAGGTGTGCAACAAGCAAATACATAAACTAGAAGACAACAATGGTGGATCTCTAAACAAGGGTTCTAGGTCTCATGCACAAGCACCTGTAGGTGCTACCTAACTCCACGAAACTTGCTGGACCCATGGCCGGCGGCGAGAGGCGACGGCGGCGGCGGCGGGGCAAGTTCGGCCGGAACATGCACCAACAATGGTGACCCACATCCGAGTTGCATGGGTCTCAAGCAAAGGCCTCCCTGGGTCAGTCTCAACCTGGTGGAGCTAACTGGGCAAATGGCCGGCGGCAAACAGCGGTGGCGGCGGCGGCGGCGCAACCTCGGGCGAACCTGAGATAACCCAAAGCTAGGGCATCAAACTGCGGCTCGCACACTTGTAAGAATTTGAAAATTTTATTGCAAATAAATAGAAGAGAAGGAATAAAAGTCAAGTTGAATTATTGAATCATAAGTGATCCCCCTTTTCTGCAGTATAAATTGCACAGTTACAGGGCTGAAATGTCGCTTTTCAATCCGAGCCAAATCTCGAAAATCCGAGACCACCAGTGTGACTGTCTCGACGAACTGATCGAAAATCATATTAAGCACGTTCAGACCCAACGGTCGGATCTTCCAGAAATCAGCGATGAAGCGGGCGGGACCCGCGACTTAAGTGGAACAGTGCTGGAACAGTAAATGAATAGTAACCCTATATTTCAAATCCCCTAAGTGCCAACTTTGGCCGATTCGCCATCCGGAAACCGATCATAGCACTTCAAATAGTCGATTTGAACGGTTTCATTGTTCTGAACGCAATGGCGCTGACGGAATCTCCGTTTGACGACCCTAGAGTCTCGAAAAGCGCGATAACTGTATTTCTGCACAGTATTAATGGACCCAAAGTTTATCCGGGCGTTTTCTCGAAAAACAAAAATCGCCACCTGATAGGTTTCGTCGAGCCGGACGTCGTGGCGAAGTCCATTTTTCGATCTGACGACTAAAAGGCCTCGAAAAGCATGAAAAACACTGAAAAATGTGATAATTTGCACAAAACCCCCTATATTTCATGCTCCGTTTTGCGTGCCACTCCTTGGAGAGGGACCTGGTTGTGAGAGTAGTGTGTTGTGATGAACCGGACTAGAAATAACAAAGCTAAAGGGGACTAAGTTGCAATTGTGGTTATATGTATATATATACATATAACTAGGTTAGGGTTTCTTATACCCTAAGCTCTACAGCCCGAGTCCTTTAGCCACCAGCACCCAACGACTCTGCCCCTCTCCTGCCGCACTTCCCGGACCTCCCCGCACCGGCCGCCGCCTCCCCTCGCCGGAGAAGAAGGTGAAGCCGATTCTTCTCCATCTCGGCTGAAAGGTTAGAGGCTAACTCCAGAGTCCCAGAGAGAGGCCCAAGCCGCGTTGGGGGACTCCTCTGCGAAGCCGCAACCAAGCCCGAGTGGCGCCGACGCCTGGCTCCGCCGTGCACCGCCGCGGGAGCGTCCTTCTTCCTCCAACTTTCCGGCGAAGGTGAGTTCATGGAGGATTTTATTTTCAAATGGCCCAAGGACCACTCCATTGAGTTCCTAACATGGCACAGGCATTTTCTGTGAAGTGGGGGGTGGTCGCTGTCGTCCTGATCGCCGGCGAAAGCTCCCTGTCGCCGGAATTATCATTCTTGCCGATCTCGGGCGCCGCCTCTATCAAACCGTTGGAATCAAGATCAAGGCCATTAAATCTTCTCCTCTCGGTGACTGCAAGGTGCCCTACAACTTTGAACGCCGTCGGTTAAGGATCCGCGCCTCCCGAGCTTGCCCTAGAACCGGCCAATAATGCACCTCGGCCGATCTTCTCCGTCCGGCGCCGCCGTGCACCCGCGCCGCCGACCACCACCTCAGCAAGCATCAGGGAGTTGAGGGGAACCTCTTGGTCCATCTTGCGACGGCCCAGGCCTTGCCGGCCGGAATCTGCCATTAGAGGCTATTGTTTTCACCGAGTGTTGGTGATCTCGAGCTCCGGCGATCGCCGGGGCTCCACGCGATGGGAAAGCGACCCAGGTAAGTTCCCTTGGTCTCTGTGAAGCTCCCTATACATTTGCATGTGGATTCTAACGTAAGAATAATGCTCACTGATGTTGCACCATGTTTATTGGCCGAGCTCCGCCGCCGCGCGTCGCCGGCGCTTACCGCCGCCGGCCAGTGACCCAGGTATGCCTGTAGGACCTGTAGTAGGCTTCCTGTCATTTTACATGAAGCTTTTGACGTAGGTTTTCCATCTTGGTGGTTGCACCATTATTGCTTGGCCGAGCCCTTCTCCGGCCGCCGCCGTCGCCTTTGGTCGCCGGCCAACCACCCAGGTAACCTCTAAACCCTACATATTTGTTGTCCATCCATCTTTGAAGGGCTCTGGTTGCCTCTTTCCAGAAGAAGAGCTCGGGCAAGAGCTTAGTTAATTGTTAATAGATTATGCCCACTAGATGCTTGATGAGATTCCCCAATGAATCTAAGTTCAGATTTTGGCCATGATCAAAATATTAAAGTTGTTACACACACTCCCCTGAGCTTGATGCTCACTTCAGATCCAATTTTGGCTGTGTGGATTGGTGTGTGGAGCAATGTTGTCGTGATAGAGGGCGAGGGACTTGGATCTCTGTGATCCAGCAGTTCTGGGCTGCAAATATGGTGAGCCCTGGTGTCCTGGCACTTTCCAGAGACATTTTGATATAAAATGTTTGAACATTTGATGAATGGATTTAAAGTTATTTTAAAACTAAGCCTTATGAGAATAGTTGCCCGTAGTAGCGTTTGGGGCTGTTTGCAAAGTCGCGACAGTGAGCTCCTAGCTAATTTGGGGTCACTGAACGCGATGCTCATGTCGGAATTAGGTTTTGATAAGCCGGAGAAACAAAAATGCATTTAGGCTAGGTTAGAGGAGTATATTATGGCCCGAAGTTTCCCTCGGGTTCCGTGCTGCCGTAAATTGGTGAGCACGGTGTTCAGCAAGTTAAATGTCACCTGCTGGAAGTGACGGTGCGTAAAAATGATTTTCCAGTTAAGAGAACGAGCGAAAACGGCTCTCAAAAAGCTATAAAAGTGCGATTTCTGGAAACCCTAGGGGTCAAAATGCAATTGTAGCAATGCGTGCTGTCTAGGGCAGTGTGTACATGATTCCTAAGCTTTTCGTTAGGAATCCAACGGCTCCTGTTGAGCGAAAATTGGTTATCGGTCCGAGAACCGACAAAATCGTCGGTTTAACGGCTTTCGGCGCGAGTTTCGCATACTTCGATGTAAAAGAACAGTTTATAGATGTGGTTATCCGTCCCTGATTAGTATTCGTGATCCAGGTCCTTGCAGTCTGACTCCGGCCCATGAGCCTTCTGTTGGAGTGGTTGGATCGGCCTACATTCAGGTGGGTTATCTTCGGTCCGGGCTTTATCTTTTCGGCCCTCTAGTTGCTTTAGTCCAGTCGGACACCTATTCTTGATTAGCCCTGCTGATTTTATCTATATGTCATATGACCTATCTTGACAGACATTGATTCTTTAGACATATCATGTACACCTGGTTGTCAGCTTTTATATCTTGGTACATAGATGTCACGATTCTGATTATGCCTGATATTTCCTGTCACCTAGGATACTTGCTTTATGTTCTTGATTTAGTCCTGATGATTTTGCATGTTCTTGATTTGGTCCTGATGATGTTGCCGATTTTTGATTTAGTCCTGATGATTTTGCCTATATGCCATATGATCTTTCCTGATAGACATTGATCTTATTGGATATATCCTGTATACATGCTCGTCAGTTTTATATCCCAGTACAGTAGATTTTCAGGGTCTGATCACGCCTGTTGATTTCTATCATATATGCCCTTTGTTATACTGCATTTATATCCAGAGATACTTACTTATATATTCAGATATGCATGATTGATTGATCCTGATTGATAGATACTACTCGATATGCATGATTGATTGATTCCGATGGATAGACATAGACAGATGATTCCCTGTTGGGATTTCGGCGTGTGCCGACTACTCGGTCACTAGACCGTGAGATTGATCATTATGACTTGCCATGCACTGCTGTACTTCACGAACCTGGCCGGGGTCGCTCCCCGTGGAGCTGGTTCTTTACCGGTAGAGTGGTCTGGTGATAGACCCGTGAGCCCTCGACAGGGGTATGTCAGCGGATCGGGTGCGGATGGGTGGCTTTGCCTGAGGTCCTCTGAGACCAATATTGGCACATGATTGGGTACTTGAGCTTCCTTATTGACGCATTACTTTTACTTGTACTGTTGCTCAGTCGTTTCCAGCACTATTATCTGTAGACATGCTTGTATCACTTGTAGTTCTTTATACCTGATTATTGTGGTTATCATTTGATTCCAGCATGCATGATCTACAGCTTTCATGATTGTTTATCTCTGACTTACCCTGATTTTCAGTACACCTATCTGCAGTTTTATGCTTGATTATTTCAGTACATTATGATTTCCAGCACCATTTATCTGCAGCTCTTTTATGCCTGATGATTATAGTCATATCCGGATTTCCAGCACTATTTCTCCGCCTATTCAGTTATCTGTGGATTATTGTTGATTATCAGTAGATCTTATCTGTTTATTCAGCTTTACCCTTTTGATTATTACTATCCACAGATTTTAGTACCCAGTAGGTACGATTAGCTATTTCTCGGCTCGTCGTGCCCACTGGGATACGCTCCGGTGTGTCTCACACCCTCGGGTGACTGTTTTTCAGGTCGTTCGGGTAGTGGGTGTCGGGACGATCCAGTGAGGCTGTCACGATAGAGCGGTCCCCCCTGATGATCTATTGATGTCTGAGATCTTCGGTGATTGTAGCTGACTTTTATTTATAGCTTTCAGCTTCCAGTTATTTAGATATTTTAGATTGATGATATTGTGATGCTTCGGATTATTCCTGATGATTAGTATAGTTAGTTGAGATATTTGTTGCTCTCTGATCGATGTTTGGATTAGCCTAGCCGTGCATGTATATGAGAGACCCTATCCCTGTGGATAGGGGATTTCCTATATGTGTGGCGGTCTGTTACGCCTGTTTTGCAAACTCTGATTTATTCAAAAAAAAAAAAAAATTCAGTCCTGATTTTTAAAACTCGAGGCGTGACAGATTAGATGGTATCAGAGCAATAGGTACACGATACCTAGGAAAGATGGATTAGGAACTGGTTAGGATGAACCCTAGGATGACTTGTCACGTGAGAGCGCGGGGTATTTGTCTAGTTGTTAGGAGCTCAGGTGTATTTCACACTAATGAGTCATTTCCTAATCTTGTTGTTGTGACTACGAGCGGTGTTCGCACGCGCTCTGGGCTTAGTGGTCATAGTGGGTGTAGTGTTAGCTGCGGTTGTGGTACGAGCCATGGGTTTGATATATCAGTGGAGCCTGAGGGCTCGGATTTTTGACGGCTGTTAGAGGATCAGTTCACCGTATTTTTGCTGGGTTAGTCCAGCAGATGGCTCAGCATCATATGGTTGCTATTGTTGCACTGGCCCCACCACTAGTCCAGGTATTTGGAGAATTCAGTGATCCTCCAGTTGTCCTCGTGTCACTGGATAGAGTACTTTTGTCGCAGCCGTGGTTATCAAAACTATGTTGTGGCTGCTATTACTGGAGATTCCCCGATTATAGCTATGGGGATGCCTATGAGGTTAGCAATTATGATTGCTTTGGACGGAATGATTCTGACGACACTTAACAAATATTAGTCCTTATTGAGTTGTGTCCCAACCCTGATCAGTGTAAATAGTTTGGGATTCATGATTAATTCGTTAGAAATGGTAGCAGTGAGCGCTTTGGCGCAGACATGGTTGATAGATCTATGGACCCGATTGAAACCCTGGCTTGAGTTAGATTCAGGTTCAGACCCCACCCTTGGGTACGAGTTTAGTGGAGTCTTAGTTACTCCTAGGAGTATGCAATAAGTTAGATATTGTGATTACGACGATAGGGAGATATGACCGAAAAGTCTAATATACAGAGTGATGATGATAGCTTAAGGAATTTGACTTTTATCCTAAAAGAATCCGATTTGTAGTTGATTCGCACATTGTGTGTGAACTGATTTGGGGTCACGATCGCCCCTGCAATATGTGAGTTGCGACTGGTGTCGCTAGAATCGTGTTGGCAAGTGGTGATTCATTTAAGATATCAGTAGACAGTGAAATATGGTTCTAGATTCCTGTGAGTAGCCAGAGCCGCACTTATGACCACGAGATGCTAGAGACAGTTGATATAGGTTTATAGCATCGGCATAGAGATTTGTGTCGTGAGGTATGAGTATACCTTCTGTTGACTCCGGTGGGAGTCGTGTCCCCAACTTGATGTTGGCGACAGATCTATAGTATTTCACCTTTCTTTTGATAAGTATGTTGGCTGCAGACAAGGTACTGTCAAAAGAGTGGTTTGAAGTACTCTACCCCGTAAGGGGTAATATCGTGATTGGGTCTACTTGCTCGCTTATCTATAGTTATAGTCTCCAGGGTTACCCTCTGGACAATGATGTTATAGTTTCGGTGATGATACCCCAGACCGTATTAGACCTTAGGTAGGTCTCCGACAGATCGCGTATATGGTGGATGATCTTTATCATCATTGTGGACACTTGTCCTAACGGGTGGTCACTAGCCACGTCGATCTCTCCAGATTTTGCAACTGAGTTGATAGTAGGAACATATGGTTCAAGGCTGTTGAGTCTTTGTGGATGGCTCGAACTGCTTAAGGACTATGATCTCACTATCCAGTACCACCTAGGTCGGGCCAATGTGGTAGCGGATGCCTTGAGCCAAAAGCACGTGTTCCCAGAGCTGCTAATGATCACTGATCTGGATCGCTTGATTTCTGAGTCCCAGCGTCTAGACTTGGAGATCGTTCCTTCGGGGTTGACCGCTCGACTTTTAGCGATGGTAGTGCAGCCTACCTTGCTTGATCGCATAAAAGAGGGACAGCAGTCGGACCCCTCCTTCCAGAAGATTCGAGAGCGGATAACACTGGGACAGACTGACGATTACCAGCTGCACGCCGATGGCTCTGTTCGATTTAGGGGCCGCTGGTGTGTTCCAGATAACGGTAAATTAGGGACATCATTACTGAGACACCTCTGAAGATCCTGACTCGAGATGAAAAGAAGCTGAGAAGTTGACCGATCCCCTATGTCAAGGTACAATGGGAGAACCATGAAGAGCGCGAAGCCACGTGGGAACGTGAATTAGCCATGTTGGAGCGCTTTCCCCATGTATTTGACTCTTAGTTGTATTAAGTTTCGGGGACGAATCTTCTTTTTAGGTGGTAGAGATGTAAGAATTTGAAAATTTTATTGCAAATAAATAGAAGAGAAGGAATAAAAGTCAAGTTGAATTATTGAATCATAAGTGATCCCCCTTTTCTGCAGTATAAATTGCACAGTTACAGGGCTGAAATGTCGCTTTTCAATCCGAGCCAAATCTCAAAAATCCGAGACCACCAGTGTGACTGTCTCGACGAACTGATCGAAAATCATATTAAGCACGTTCAGACCCAACGGTCGGATCTTCCAGAAATCAGCGATGAAGCGGGTGGGACCCGCGACTTAAGTGGAACAGTGCTGGAACAGTAAATGAATAGTAACCATATATTTCAAATCCCCTAAGTGCCAACTTTGGCCGATTCGCCATCCGGAAACCGATCATAGCACTTCAAATAGTCGATTTGAACGGTTTCGTTGTTCTGAACGCAATGGCGCTGACGGAATCTCTGTTTGACGACCCTAGAGTCTCGAAAAGCGCGATAACTGTATTTCTGCACAGTATTAATGGACCCAAAGTTTATCCGGGCGTTTTCTCGAAAAACAAAAATCGCCACCTGATAGGTTTTGTCGAGCCGGACGTCGTGGCGAAGTCCGTTTTTCGATCTGACGACTAAAAGGCCTCGAAAAGCATGAAAAACACTGAAAAATGCGATAATTTGCGCAAAACCCCCTATATTTCATGCTCCGTTTTGCGTGCCACTCCTTGGAGAGGGACCTGGTTGTGAGAGTAGTGTGTTGTGATGAACCGGACTGGAAATAACTGTCACGCCCCGGGGGTTCGAATCGCGCGGAAGAGGAGCCACCGATGCCCCTAATTCAGCCATATATTTTTTTTTGTAAACCATTACTCCCCGGCGCGTGTCCAGACCCGCCGCATACACAAATTCACTCTGCAAACGGGCAGAGTCTCCTTTGAATATGCACGGCGTCTCAACTACAAAGTGTCTCACAAGGCGTAGCACATACAATCTCTAACCACATCAGTTGAGGGCTCGAAACATATAACCAACCAATTCACATGATCTACTAGTAGCAACTTAGAACATAGAGGCCGATGTTTTGAAAGGATAAATAATCACAAGGTTTTGAAAGCGGCATCCACACGATGCCATCGTTTTTAGGAAAAACCGTTTGAAAGCCACATAAATCCACAGGGTTTGAAAAAATCCGGTGCCCACACGACACCCACGTTTTAAAAGTAGTTTTCGCAAACGGTTTTCTTTGCTTTTCATTGTTCAAAATGGCCAAGTAAGAAAGAATGTAACAATCATTCGTTTATTCGAACAAAGGAAGAGGCAACATCCACTTCGACCCCACGGGGGTGTCGCAATCCACAACTAGCTAGCATGAGTAATAAAAGAAAAGGGAAAGAAGAGTCACTGTGTCTGAAGTCACTAAGAGTCAGAACAGCACCCTCGCGGCCTCACCGGTGCCCTAGAACTCGCCCCTGGACGAACCTGTCACGGAGTGGGTAGTCAGTGACTAGAAATAGTATGATAAGCATAAGAGAAACAAATTAGGGCAAACCACAAAAACCGGAGCAACCATCCCTCTCATGTATCGTCCGCGTTAACCACACCCTGTATCAAATCAACACCGGGCACCTTTCCCGACCACCGCACCGGGCCCCTTCCCCGATGTCCACCGCCGAGCACCTGCCTCGGCCGCCGAGCACCTGCCTCGACATCACCGCTCACACCCCCCACCCATGAGGGCCCCCATTCCTAACGCCACCGTCGCGTGGGGTACACGGGTCAACGTACCACTTTTCCGGAAAAGCACACCCTTGCGGTGGCCAAACCGCCGGTGTGCGTGTAGCAAAACTTGAGCCTCAGATTGATATTAAGTACAATAATATAACAAGGATAGTGCATAAACAGGAGGAGACTAACAATTTAACCTTGCCCCAACATACTATTTCTATCAGTAAATTCCTATTCCCACAATCCCCGGGAATGTACCCACCTTGTGCGCGTCGTCCTGGGCTCGACTCGTCCGCGTCCGTGCTCCAGTCGGCAATGACGTCCCGCACTCCTGAAGGAACAAGGGCAAGTCAAGACTATGGGGTCCGAAACTCACACCGACTCCCGACTTCGTGCGGCGGAGTTCCCCGCACGGCACCGGCCCGTGCGGCGCACACTCCGCCTGTGCACAGCCCCGCGCGGCACCAGCCCGCGCGGGTGCCCCACTTGCGGGCGGCCCCGCGCGGCCATACGCCGAGCGGGCGCGCTGCCCGCGGTGTGGGGCGACCCCGCGCGGCACCAGCCCGCGCGGGCGCCCCTCCTGCGGGCGGCCCCGCGCGGCCATGCGACGCGCGGGCGCGCTGCCCGCGGTGCGGGGCGACCCCGCGCGGCACCAGCCCGCGCGGGTGCCCCTCCTGCGGGCGGCCCCGCGCGGCCATGCGCCGGGCCGGCGCGCTGCCCGCGGTGCGGGGCGACCCCGCGCGGCACCAGCCCGCGCGGGCGCCCCTACTGCGGGCGGCCATGCGCCGCGCGGGCGCGCTGCCCGCGGTGCGGGGCGACCCCGCGCGGCACCAGCCCGCGCGGGCGCCCCTCCTGCGGGCGGCCCCGCGCGGCCATGCGCCGCGCGGGCGCGCTGCCCGCGGTGCAGGGCGACCCCGCGCGGCACCAGCCCGCGCGGGCGCCCCTCCTGCGGGCGGCCCCGCGCGGCCATGCGCCCGCGGCGTGCTGCCCGCGGTGCGGGGCGACCCCGCGCGGTACCAGCCCGCGCGGGCGCCCCTCCTGCGGGAGGCCCCGCGCGGCCATGCGCCGCGCGGCGCGCTGCCCGCGGTGCGGGGCGACCCCGCGCGGCACCAGCCCGCGCGGGCGCCCCTCCTGCGGGTGGCCCCGCGCGGCCAAGCGCCGCGCGGGCGCGCTGCCTGCGGTGCGGGGCGACCCCGCGCGGGCGCCCCACCCGCCCGCGGCCGTCCCCGCGGCGGCGGTGCTCGCCGCTCCCCCCGATCCGAGGCGGTACCCTCTCCCTCCTCAAACCACAAAACAAAAAGGGGGAAAACGAAAAATAAAACGCACCCCTACTCACCTTGGTCCGCCGATGGAGAAGAGGAGGAAGGGGATCTTCCACCCGCTGTTCGGCCGGTTCCGCTAGCGGGAAGGTCCTTGGCTCGTTCGCCCAAAACCCCGCCAGCCCCTTTTTCCCTCGCGAGTCTCCTCTTTGCCGTATTCTAAGAGAGGAGAACGAAAGGAGGGAAAAATAAGAAACCCTAATTTCCAAACGCCCCAGCCCAAAAGGTTAAAACATTTACCTCGAGATTCGTGCGGATCGCCCGCACGCATCCTGGGGCGCTTACGGAGGGTTGGAACTTCGAAATTTAATTCTGGGCGAACCGAGAGTCGGAATCCAAAACCGATCGCGCCTGCGCGCTCCGTTCCGCGAGCTCTACCGCCTAAAATTACCCGCGGGCCCCGACGGTCTGTCCGGAAAAACACTAAAAATAAGGCCCCCGGTCGGACGTTACAAGAAGAGAGGTAACGAGAAGAGTTAAAGATAGGCCGGGTCTTACACCACTCACCGCTAAAAACAAGTTTCATCCCCGAAACTTAAACTTCCCCTGCGGCGAAGAGGTCCGGGTAGCACTCCCTCATCTTTGATTATGGTTCCCAAGTTGCCTCACGCTCTTCCTGATTGCTCCAAAGCACTTTCACATAGGGAATTGTCCGACTTCGCAGCTTTTTGTCCTCTCGGGCTAGGATCCGCACCTGTACTTCCTCGAAGCTTAGGTCCTCCCTAAGCTCAATCGCGGAGACGTCGAGTACCCGCGATGGATCGGGGAGGTACTTCCGAAGCATGGACACGTGGAACACGTCATGAACTCGGTCGAGGTTCGGTGGTAGGGCGAGGCGATAGGCCACAGGGCCGATGCGCTCTAGGATCTCGAAGGGCCCTACATACCGCGGGCTCAACTTGCCTCTCAACCCAAACCGCTTCACCCCTTCTGACGGTGACACCCGTAATAATACGTGCTCTCCCATCTGGAATTCCAAATTGCGGCGTCTCCGATCTGCATAGCTCTTTTGTCGGCTCTGGGCGGTCATCAACCGCCGTCTGATGAGGCGTATCTTTTCCTCGGTTTCAACCACCAAGTCCGGTCCCAAAAACTTCCGCTCCCCCAGATCGTCCCAACAAATCGGGGATGTACAGCGCCTGCCGTACAATGCTTCGTACGGTGCCATCTGGATGCTCGCTTGGTAGCTGTTGTTATAAGCGAACTCTGCAAGGGGTAGGTAGCGCGACCATCCGTCTCCCAAATCCAGTACACAAGCCCGGAGCATGTCCTCGAGAATCTGAATCACCCGTTCGGATTGTCCATCTGTCTGGGGGTGAAAGGCTGAGCTGAAGTGTAACTTGGTTCCCAAGGCTCGTTGTAGGCTCTGCCAAAAGTTCGAAACGAACCTTGTGTCTCTGTCTGAAGTAATCGATGTCGGCACCCCGTGTAGCCTCACAATCTCACCGATGTAGACTTGAGCCAGTCGGTCGCGTGTCCAGGTCGTGTGGATGGGTAAGAAATGAGCCGACTTCGTTAGCCGATCCACAACGACCCAGATGGCGTCGTGTCCCTGCTGGTACCACCTCCAATCTCAATCGCGAGAACTCCGCGATCAAGTCCTCCTGCTGCGTGATCGTGCCCGCTGCAGTCCCTTCTGTCTGTCCCTTCCTGCTTAGGGCATCTGCTACCACATTTGCTTTTCCCGGGTGGTACTGAATGGTTAGGTCGTAATCCTTCAGTAACTCCAGCCACCTCCTCTGCCGTAGGTTCAGCTCCTTCTGGGTGAAAAGGTACTTGAGGCTCTGGTGGTCCGAGAACACGTTACAATGCACACCGTAGAGGTTGTGCCTCCACAGTTTCAAAACGAAGACCACTGCGGCAAGCTCCAAGTCATGGATCGGGTAGTTCTGCTCGTAACCCTTGAGTTGCCTTGAGGCATAGGCGATGACTCTTCCTTGCTGCATTAATACTCCTCCCAGTCCTATCCGCGATGCATCGCAGTAAACCTCGAACAATTTCTCCATTGTATCCACCCACTTCTCCACGACCCAGGGGTCTGTCGTGTCCCCCTCGAACACTGGCGGGTCGTACTTCTTGAAGTCGGCCAGGTTGGCGCGCACGCGGTCTCGCTCGTCCTAAGAAGCTTCGGATTTCCATCATCTCTGTTGGTTGAGCCCAGTTGATCCCTGATCCAATCCTCCTTGGATCCACTGCAATTCCAGACACCGAAACGATATGCCTCAAAAAGTCCCCCTTGCGGACCATAACTCACACTTTATAAGTTTTGGCATATGGTTTCTGACCCCGGAGGGTCTGGGGGATTACTCGCAAGTGTTCCCCATACCCCTTGTCTGTGCGAGAGTAGATCGGAACGTCCACTAAAAGGCCATCACCGACTGGTCTAAGAAGGGCTTGAATATCCTATTCAATATGCCCAAGAGCACCGCTGGTGCATTAACGAGTCTAAACGGTACAACTGTAAACTTATGTTGACTATTCCGAGCTTGCAGGTCTGTTTTCAGTATGTCATTACCCCGGACTCTAGGCTGGCGATAGCCGGACCGCAGATCATTCTTTGGGAACGCCGTTTCTCCTTGTAGTTGACCGCGTAGGTCATCTATCCGAGGTAGAGGAGTATTTGTCCTTCTCGTGTCGAGATCCATACGGTACTCGTGAACGCTACTCGACTGCCTTCTACCAAGCTCCTTGCCCGCAACAAAGAAAAGCGAGTAGAAGGCGTTCCTACAAGCTAAGTTTACAAGTTCCGGTAAGTCCGTTCCCGGAGACTCGCTTGGAACTTCAAGCAGTCAACTACCGCTTAAAGATTGCCGCGACTGTCGGCCCCAAGCGCTACACCGACAACCTTTAACGGAACCTCATTAGTTCTTAGAGACTAAGAACCCGCCTCACCCTCACTGGGCAGGAAGGGGTACAGCCGCCTGCCCCGAGGGGTAGCCAGAGGGTCCAACCGAACTTATTCCTATGATAGGGATTTCTTCTAATAACTCAGGTAGGGTGAAAACATGAAGCGAGGTGAAAGAGTGGGATGCTTAGGTGTTGCCACCAAAGTTCTAGCACGATGGTCTGAAACTCGAGTATTACCTGTTACATCATGCTCTATGGGTCCGTCCTATGGTGGGTCATCGTATAGACTCTCCCTCCTCCCGATTGCGGAGACGAGGGTGTAGATGTTGCTACGGATGATGTCCCCGTTTTCGAGGGGCAGTTGCAACGATAGTGCCCCGGTTTGCCACTTCGAAAAACAATGGTCTTGCTTCTGGAGACATCCGGTCACTTGGTGTATTCCATCGCAAATGATGCAAGATTTGTCCACCGGCCATTGTCCTCTCGTCGGCGCATTCTTAGTTCCTTGTTGCAATCTCGAGTATTTAGGAGGCCGGCTCCTCTTGGTATGCTCTCTTCCGAAGCTTGGCCGAGTTCGTTTCTTATCCCTGTTGTGTTCTGAGCTCTCCCGTCGGGCTCGTGAAATCGTAAATCCGCGCTCCACCGCGGTGGCTCTATCGACCGCCTCCTGGAAGGCGTGCAAACCCGCCGTTTGCACCACCTTGAATATGTCGCTCCATAAGCCATTCACAAATAGATGGGCCTTGTGAGATTCATCTCTTATAACAAGGGAACACATTTGATCAACCTCACAAATGCCCGTTGATATCCCATAACTGTCCGACTTCCTTGCTTGATGGGCTTCAAGTCATCTTCCATCTGCTGTTTGATGCTGTCGGAGAGAAATGCCCCAAACAGTTTTCCTCGGAACGTGGTCCAAGATGGAAGGGTGGTGCCCTCCGAGGGGTCCGGGCGCACCGTCTTCCACCACTTGCGGGCGTCTCCCTCAAGAAAAAGGACTGCCAAAGGGACCCATTCACCCTCCTCCATTAGCAAAGCTTCGAAGAGACTTTCCATGGTATCTACCTATTTTCCCACGACCCAAGGGTCGGCCGTCTCTCCCTCAAGGGGTTCCCAATAACGGCTCCCAGCGTAGGTCCCAAAGTTGCTGGTGCGGCTGGTCCTGGCAGAGAAGCCTGGGCGACCCCCATTGGTGTAGTCGACCATTGCACCCACTATCGCATCTGTTCCATAAGGGTTGCTAGCTGCCCGGCCATCTCTTGTAGTCGTTGTCGGAGAAGCCGATACTCCGCCGCTGTTCGCACCGTCAGTGACTAGAAATAGTATGATAAGCATAAGAGAAACAAATTAGGGCAAACCACAAAAACCGGAGCAACCATCCCTCTCATGTATCGTCCGCGTTAACCACACCCTGTATCAAATCAACACCGGGCACCTTTCCCGACCACCGCACCGGGCCCCTTCCCCGATGTCCACCGCCGAGCACCTGCCTCGGCCGACGAGCACCTGCCTCGACATCACCGCTCACACCCCCCACCCATGAGGGCCCCCATTCCTAACGCCACCGTCGCGTGGGGTACACGGGTCAACGTACCACTTTTCCGGAAAAGCACACCCTTGCGGTGGCCAAACCGCCGGTGTGCGTGTAGCAAAACTTGAGCCTCAGATTGATATTAAGTACAATAATATAACAGGGTTAGTGCATAAACAGGAGGAGACTAACAATTTAACCTTGCCCCAACATACTATTTCTATCAGTAAATTCCTATTCCCACAATCCCCGGGAATGTACCCACCTTGTGCGCGTCGTCCTGGGCTCGACTCGTCCGCGTCCGTGCTCCAGTCGGCAATGACGTCCCGCACTCCTGAAGGAACAAGGGCAAGTCAAGACTATGGGGTCCGAAACTCACACCGACTCCCGACTTCGTGCGGCGGAGTTCCCCGCACGGCACCGGCCCGTGCGGCGCACACTCCGCCTGTGCACAGCCCCGCGCGGCACCAGCCCGCGCGGGTGCCCCACTTGCGGGCGGCCCCGCGCGGCCATACGCCGAGCGGGCGCGCTGCCCGCGGTGTGGGGCGACCCCGCGCGGCACCAGCCCGCGCGGGCGCCCCTCCTGCGGGCGGCCCCGCGCGGCCATGCGCAGCGCGGGCGCGCTGCCCGCGGTGCGGGGCGACCCCGCGCGGCACCAGCCCGCGCGGGCGCCCCTCCTGCGGGCGGCCCCGCGCGGCACATGCGCCGCGCGGGCGCGCTGCCCGCGGTGCGGGGCGACCCCGCGATGCACCAGCCCGCGCGGGCGCCCCTCCTGCGGGCGGCCCCGCGCGGCCATGCGCCGCGCAGGCGTGCTGCCCGCGGTGCGGGGCGACCCCGCGCGGCACCAGCCCGCGCGGGCGCCCTTCCTGCGGGCGGCCCCGCGCAGCCATGCGCCGCACGGGCGCGCTACCCGCGGTGCGGGGCGACCCCGCGCGGCACCAGCCCGCGCGGGCGCCCCTCCTGCGGGCGGCCCCGCGCGGCCATGCGCCGCGCTGGCCCGCTGCCCGCGGTGCGGGGCGACCCCGCGCGGCACCAGCCCACGCGGGCGCCCCTCCTGCGGGCGGCCCCGCGCGGCCATGCGCCGCGCGGCGTGCTGCCCGCGGTGCGGGGCGACCCCGCGCGGCACCAGCCCGCGCGGGCGCCCCTCCTGCGGGAGGTCCCGCGCGGCCATGCGCCGCGCGGTACGGGGCGACCCCGCGCGGCACCAGCCCGCGCGGGCGCCCCTCCTGCGGGTGGCCCCGCGCGGCCAAGCGCCGCGCGGGCGCGCTGCCCGCGGTGCGGGGCGACCCCGCGCGGGCGCCCCACCCGCGGCCGTCCCCGCGGCGGCGGTGCTCGCCGCTCCCCCCGATCCGAGGCGGTACCCTCTCCCTCCTCAAACCACAAAAAAAAAGGGGGAAAACGAAAAATAAAACGCACCCCTACTCACCTTGGTCCGCCGATGGAGAAGAGGAGGAAGGGGATCTTCCCCCCGCTGTTCGGCCGGTTCCGCTAGCGGGAAGGTCCTTGGCTCGTTCGCCCAAAACCCCGCCGGCCCCTTTTTCCCTCGCGAGTCTCCTCTTTGCCGTATTCTAAGAGAGGAGAACGAAAGGAGGGAAAAATAAGAAACCCTAATTTCCAAACGCCCCAGCCCAAAAGGTTAAAACATTTACCTCGAGATTCGTGCGGATCGCCCGCACGCATCCTGGGGCGCTTACGGAGGGTTGGAACTTCGAAATTTAATTCTGGGCGAACCGGGAGTCGGAATCCAAAACCGATCGCGCCTGCGTGCTCCGTTTCGCGAGCTCTACCGCCTAAAATTATCCGCTGGCCCCGACGGTCTGTCCGGAAAAACACTAAAAATAAGGCCCCCGGTCGGACGTTACAAGAAGTGGGGTAACGAGAAGAGTTAAAGATAGGCCGGGTCTTACAATAACAAAGCTAAAGGGGACTAAGTTGCAATTGTGGTTATATGTATATATACATATAACTAGGTTAGGGTTTCTTATACCCTAAGCTCTACAGCCCGAGCCCTTTAGCCACCAGCACCCAACGACTCTGCCCCTCTCCTGCCGCACTTCCCGGACCTCCCCGCACCGGCCGCCGCCTCCCCTCGCCGGAGAAGAAGGTGAAGCCGATTCTTCTCCATCTCGGCTGAAAGGTTAGAGGCTAACTCCAGAGTCCCAGAGAGAGGCCCAAGCCGCGTTGGGGGACTCCTCTGCGAAGCCGCGACCAAGCCCGAGTGGCGCCGACGCCTGGCTCCGCCGTGCACCGCCGCGGGAGCGTCCTTCTTCCTCCAACTTTCCGGCGAAGGTGAGTTCATGGAGGATTTTATTTTCAAATGGCTCAAGGACCACTCCATTGAGTTCCTGACATGGCACAAGCATTTTCTGTGAAGTGGGGGGTGGTCGCTGTCGTCCTGATCGCCGGCGAAAGCTCCCTGTCGCCGGAATTATCATTCTTGCCGATCTCGGGCGCCGCCTCCATCAAACCGTTGGAATCAAGATCAAGGCCGTTAAATCTTCTCATCTTGGTGACTGCAAGGTGCCCTACAACTTTGAACGTCGTCGGTTAAGGATCCGTGCCTCCCGAGCTTGCCGTAGAACCAGCCAATAATGCACCTGGGCCGATCTTCTCCGTCCGGCGCCGCCGTGCACCCGCGCCGCCGGCCACCACCTCAGCAAGCATCAGGGAGTTGAGGGGAACCTCTTGGTCCATCTTGCGCCGGCCCAGGCCTTGCCGGCCGGAATCCGCCATTAGAGGCTATTGTTTTCACCGAGTGTTGGTGATCTCGAGCTCCGGCGATCGCCGGGGCTCCACGCGATGGGAAAGCGACCCAGGTAAGTTCCCTTGGTCTCTGTGAAGCTCCCCATACATTTGCATGTGGATTCTAACGTAAGAATAATGCTCACTGATGTTGCACCATGTTTATTGGCCGAGCTCCGCCGCCGCGCGTCGCCGGCGCTTACCGCCGCCGGCCAGTGACCCAGGTATGCCTGTAGGACCTGTAGTAGGCTTCCTGTCATTTTACATGAAGCTTTTGACGTAGGTTTTCCATCTTGGTGGTTGCACCATTATTGCTTGGTCGAGCCCTTCTCCGGCCGCCGTCGTCGCCTTTGGTCGCCGGCCAACCACCCAGGTAACCTCTAAACCCTACATATTTGTTGTCCATCCATCTTTGAAGGGCTCTGGTTGCCTCTTTGTAGAAGAAGAGCTCGGGCAAGAGCTTAGTTAATTGTTAATAGATTATGCCCACTAGATGCTTGATGAAATTCCCCAATTAATCTAAGTTCAGATTTTGGCCATGATCAAAATATTAAAGTTGTTACACACACTCCCCTGAGCTTGATGCTCACTTCAGATCCAATTTTGGCTGTGTGGATTGGTGTGTGGAGCAATGTTGTCGTGATAGAGGGCGAGGGACTTGGATCTCTGCGATCCAGCAGTTTTGGGCTGCAAATATGGTGAGCCCTGGTGTCCTGGCACTTTCCAGAGACATTTTGATATAAAATGTTTGAACATTTGATGAATGGATTTAAAGTTATTTTAAAACTAAGCCTTATGAGAATAGTTGCCCGTAGTAGCGTTTGGGGCTGTTTGCGAAGTCGCGACAGTGAGCTCCTAGCTAATTTGGGGTCACTGAACGCGATGCTCATGTCGGAATTAGGTTTTGATAAGCCGGAGAAACAAAAATGCATTTAGGCTAGGTTAGAGGAGTATATTATGGCCCGAAGTTTCCCTCGGGTTCTGTGCTGCCGTAAATTGGTGAGCACGGTGTTCAGCAAGTTAAATGTCACCTGCTGGAAGTGACGGTGCGTAAAAATGATTTTCCAGTTAAGAGAACGAGCGAAAACGGCTCTCAAAAAGCTATAAAAGTGTGATTTCTGGAAACCCTAGGGGTCAAAATGCAATTGTAGCAATGCGTGCTGTCTAGGGGAGTGTGTACATGATTCCTAAGCTTTTCGTTAGGAATCCAACGGCTCCTGTTGAGCGAAAATTGGTTATCGGTCCGAGAACCGGCAAAATCGTCGGTTTAACGGCTTTCGGCGCGAGTTTCGCATACTTCGATGTAAAAGAACAATTTATAGATGTGGTTATCCGTCCCTGATTAGTATTCGTGATCCAGGTCCTTGCAGTGTGACTCCGGCCCATGAGCCTTCTGTTGGAGTCGTTGGATCGGCCTACATTCAGGTGGGTTATCTTCGGTCCGGGCTTTATCTTTTCGGACCTCTGGTTGCTTTAGTCCAGTCGGACACCTATTCTTGATTAGCCCTGCTGATTTTATCTATATGTCATATGACCTATCTTGACAGACATTGATTCTTTAGACATATCATGTACACCTGGTTGTCAGCTTTTATATCTTGGTACATAGATGTCACGATTCTGATTATGCCTGATATTTCCTGTCACCTAGGATACTTGCTTTATGTTCTTGATTTAGTCCTGATGATTTTGCATGTTCTTGATTTGGTCCTGATGATGTTGCCGATTTTTGATTTAGTCCTGATGATTTTGCCTATATGCCATATGATCTTTCCTGATAGACATTGATCTTATTGGATATATCCTGTATACATGCTCGTCAGTTTTATATCCCAGTACAGTAGATTTTCAGGGTCTGATCACGCCTGTTGATTTCTATCATATATGCCCTTTGTTATACTGCATTTATATCAAGAGATACTTACTTATATATTCAGATATGCATGATTGATTAATCCTGATTGATAGATACTACTCGATATGCATGATTGATTGATTCCGATGGATAGACATAGACAGATGATTCCCTGTTGGGATTTCGGCGTGTGCCGACTACTCGGTCACTAGACCGTGAGATTGATCATTATGACTTGCCATGCACTGCTGTACTTCACGAACCTGGCCGGGGTCGCTCCCCGTGGAGCTGGTTCTTTACCGGTAGAGTGGTCTGGTGATAGACCCGTGAGCCCTCGACAAGGGTATGTCAGCGGATCGGGTGCGGATGGGTGGCTTTGCCTGAGGTCCTCTGAGACCAATATTGGCACATGATTGGGTACTTGAGCTTCCTTATTGACGCATTACTTTTACTTGTACTGTTGCTCAGTCGTTTCCAGCACTATTATCTGTAGACATGCTTGTATCACTTGTAGTTCTTTATACCTGATTATTGTGGTTATCATTTGATTCCAGCATGCATGATCTACAGCTTTCATGATTGTTTATCTCTGACTTACCCTGATTTTCAGTACACCTATCTGCAGTTTTATGCTTGATTATTTCAGTACATTATGATTTCCAGCACCATTTATCTGCAGCTCTTTTATGCTTGATGATTACAGTCATATCCGGATTTCCAGCACTATTTCTCCGCCTATTCAGTTATCTGTGGATTATTGTTGATTATCAGCAGATCTTATCTGTTTATTCAGCTTTACCCTTTTGATTATTACTATCCGCAGATTTTAGTACCCAGTAGGTACGATTAGCTATTTCTCGACTCGTCGTGCCCACTGGGATACACTCCGGTGTGTCTCACACCCTCGGGTGACTGTTTTTCAGGTCGTTCGGGTAGTGGGTGTCGGGACGATCCAGTGAGGCTGTCACGATAGAGCGGTCCCCCCTGATGATCTATTGATGTCTGAGATCTTCGGTGATTGTAGCTGACTTTTATTTATAGCTTTCAGCTTCCAGTTATTTAGATATTTTAGATTGATGATATTGTGATGCTTCGAATTATTCCTGATGATTAGTATAGTTAGTTGAGATATTTGTTGCTCTCTGATCGATGTTTGGATTAGCCTAGCCGTGCATGTATAGGAGAGACCCTATCCCTGTGGATAGGGGATTTCCTATATGTGTGGCGGTCTGTTACGCCTGTTTTGCAAACTCTGATTTATTCAAAAAAAAAAAAAATTCAAACCTGATTTTTAAAACTTGGGGCGTGACAACACTACTCCAAATGCCATGAAACTTCATGGAGAGGTTCCTTAGGCCCTACAGAAGGTGCCCATCATTTTGGTTCGAAGCTTGAGCCATTGGGTGCGGCAAACAGCCGCGGCGGAGCAGTTTCGGTTTTCGGCGGGTGCAATTTCCCCGCCGGCGACCAGGGGCATTCCCGACTTCGGGGTTCGGCTGGGAGGTTCACCAAGAGGTGATGGATATACTCAGGAGGTCTAGGTAGCAAGATACACAAGAATAAACGACCTCACCTTCGCCGGATCCGAGGAAGAAGGAGATGATCTTCCCGGCGTCGTGCGGCCACGGCGGTGCACCGGACCACCACGGCTGACTTCTAGATGCTGCAGATGACTGTAGATAGGCCTGGGCACAAGTCCAAGACTCTGATGATCTTCCTATCCCCACAAGCTCGAGATCAAGAATGTTCTCCTTCTTGTCCGGCGACCTGGGGCGGCGGCCGGTGGTGCAGGAGCTCGGGAAAAATATCAGAGGAAGAGGGGGAGTCGTGGGGGCTGCAGTTACCAAATGGGTTGTGGCTAGAGTTGCAAAGAAGCAACCCTAGGTTGCTGTAGGGTTTTCCTTTGTAACAAGTTGCTATTTAGCCCCTCTACTTGCATCCCTTAGATCTAGGTCCATTGCTGTAGAATAAAAACACAAAGAAGCCCCTCCTCTACAAGTTTGGTACACTTTGACACATAAAATATAGGGCTTTTATAAAAAATACCGTGATTTTTCCCATAATTCACGCTTTTCGAGACAACCGGATTGTCAAACTGAAAAATGGACACCACCACGACGTCCGGCTCGACGAAACCTATCAGGTAGCGATTTTGATTCTCTAAAATTTAGCTCCAAGATTTTTAAAATCCATCTTATACTGTAAATTATACAGTTCGGCACGCTTTACAAGGCTTTAGGCTCGTCAAATGCAAATTTCGTCAGCGCCACTTCGCTTAAAATGATGAAGCGGTTAAAATTGACTACCTGGACCGTTAAATTTGGTCACCAGACAGTGAAACGGCTGACGTTTTCCAGCGAAAAAACCGAATCAGGGGTTACTATTCACCTGTACTATTCACCTAAGTCGTGGGTCCCACCCGTAACTTCACTGATTTCTGGACAATCCGACCGTCGGATCGAAAATCAGTTTATATCATTTTCAATCGATTCGACGAGGCGGTCGCACTGGCGATTTCGAATTTTCGAGATCCGACTCGGATCTGAAAGGCAGACATCGTGCTCCAAAAACTGTGCAATTTGTACTCCGGTATACAACCACATAGGTTTAACTTTGCAATTTCTCATTCATATTGACATTTGAATTCTTCAATTTAAATTTTGAATTTCTAGATTACTACATACGTCCTCAAGGAGATATATAATTCTTCTATCATCCTAAATTTTATTTTGAAATTTAAATTTTGAAAAACCGTGTCCAACGCCTGTCCACCCCAACTCAACGGGTTTCACAAATACCAGAGAAGAAAAACTGCAATTTTATCCGAAATCACAATAATCGAGTTTACAGTCTGCTTTTCTCGCAAAACGCGCAGATCCAGAAGATCCGGATATCAGATTTGAAATCTGATTGCACTTCAAAATTTTTTTACTTAAAATTTTATTTAAAATCCAAGCACTTCAAAATTTAAAACCATAAAATTTTTTAATTACAAGATTTTCTATTTTATTTAGAGCAAAACCACATGTTATTAACTCCATAAATTTTTTTTTACTTAATTTGGTTGTTTTTAGTGGCGACTTATTGTGCTCGTCGTTAATTTGATAGCTTTTAATGACTGCTTATTGTACTCGTCGTTAATTTTGTATTTTTTAACAACGGCTTATTGTGCTCGTCGTTAATTTGGTAGTTTTTAACGATGATTTATTGTGCTCGTCGTTAATTTCCTAGCTTTTAACGACGGCTTATTGTGCTCGTCGTTAATTTGGTAGCATTTAATTTGGTTGTTTTTAGCGACAACTTATTACGCCCTTCGTTAATTTTGTTGTATTTAGCGGCAACTTATTTCACCCGTCGTTAATTTGATTCCTATTAGCGACGACTTATTGTGTCCGTCGTTAAATTAAACGCTTGTAGCGACCACGTATTGCACCCGTCGTTAATTTACTTACTTTTAGCGACCATTTATTGCACTCGTCGTTAATTTTGTTGCTTTTAACGACCATTAATTGTGTCCGTCGTTAATTTGATTCCTAGTAGCGACGACTTATTGTGTCCGTCGTTAAATTCAACGCTTGTAGCGACCACGTATTGCACCCGTCGTTAATTTACTTACTTTTAGCGACCATTTATTGCACTCGTCGTTAATTTTGTTGCTTTTAACGACCATTAATTGCGCCCATCGTTAATTTGATTCCTATTAGCGACGACTTATTGTGTCCGTCGTTAAATTCAACACTTGTAGCCCGTCGTTAATTTACTTACTTTTAGCGACCATTTATTGCACTCGTCGTTAATTTTGTTGCTTTTAACGACCATTAATTGCGCCCGTCGTTAATTTGATTCCTATTAGCGACGACTTATTGTGTCCGTCGTTAAATTCAACGCTTGTAGCGACCACATATTGCACCCGTCGTTAATTTACCTACTTTTAGCGACCATTTATTGCACCCGTCGTTAATTTTGTTGCTTTTAGCGACGAAGTATTGCACCCGTCGTTAATTTGTTTATTTTTAACGACCATTAATTACGCCCGTCGTTAATTGATTACTTTTGACGACCACTTATGGCGCCCGTCGTTAAAACTTAGTCGTTATAGCTATAATTTCTTGTAGTGTATCTATTTATCTATCTATCTGCATACCTATCTGTTTTGCCTCCAGTAGACTTAGTGGGTATACCGTGGATATTGGGACGGTACCCACTGAGATCTGCCTTCTGCAGTAAATCTCATACCCGCTGCGGTGACAGGTTTGAGGTAGCTGTTCCGGCTTGGTTCGCGCGGAGACAGCAGATCGAGGTGAGTACGTGGCCGATTAGTTCCTTACCAGCATTGAGAGTCTGAGGTAGATGTACCCGGTATTTTTTTTATATTTCTACTTTTGTACTGGACAGTCTGAGAGATCAGTGAGGATTGTTGTATTTACATTTTTATAGTTGAGAGAGACTATGTATTGAGGATTTGTTTTTATTCAGATGTTCAGTATTTGATTTCTGTAGCTATTAGTTCTATTTCAGCTCTGATACATGTTTAGCTATAGATCTTTTGTAGGGTAGACGCTTCGTCTGTGCAGCAGTTTCTACACAGATGGCGGATCTGTCGACGAGCCCGGGTCGCAGTTTCGACCCCGGGGCGTGACAATGAGTTTCGTAAAAATTCAAAAGCTCCAGATGCTTACGAGTCAACTCTACTCTATTCATATGGAGGAGCATGAATTATTTACTGATTATTATACTAGACTTCAAGATATAATCAATACATGTTTTAATTTAGGAGAAAAGATCCCGGAATCTAAAGTTGTAAGAAAGATTCTTTAGATTCTTCTGGAACGTTTTAGGGCAAAGGTTGCTGCCATTGAAACCGTCAATCATCCGGATGACATGAAAGTAGAGGAATTAGTATGTGCATTACAAATTTATGAAATGACTTTTCCTACTAATCAATTTTCTTCCAAGTCTTCTTCTAAGCATACAGATATTGCATTCAAATCTACAAAGGAAGAAGATAGCGACGCAAACTCTGACGATAAAATCTCTTTGCCGATTTTGAAGAACAACTGGCGCAGATCACGAAAAAATTTCGTCGGAATTTTTGGAAGAATAGAACCGATAGATCTTCATCCTCAAAATCGAAAAGTTCATCTAAAGGATCATCAGGTTCTAAATCCTCTAAACTCAAGAGATTTGCAAAACCATCTAAAGAAAAAGAAAAAGATGAATTCGAAGAGGAAATCCAATGCTACAGATGCAAAGGCTTCGGCCATATTTCAACGGATTGTCCTTCTAAGAAATCATATAAAAAGAAAGCTTTGTAAGCAAAAACTTGGGACGATTCTACTTCTGATGAATCGACCTCGAGTAAAGAGGAAAAGAACAATGTTGTTGCTTTTCGTACGTCTCTAGTGCCCTCCTCTAATGTTTGCTTGACATATTTACTTACTGACTCTACCCCTTTGGTTTTGCATGAAACATCTACATCCGACGAAGAGTCAATTGAGGGGGAGTCAGACGAAGAAGAACTCATTGAGGCTTATCAACAACTTCTTACGGAATCAAAGAAGATGGCTAAGCACATTAAGAAGTTAAGGAAACAACGTCTTGAGCTTGAAGACGAGAACCGAACTTTAAAGATCAAATTTAAAGCTCTTGAGGAGGATCGGGAATTTGTATTGAATAATAATAAAATCCTCCAAGAAAAGCTTGACCAATCGGAAACGATCACTAACTCTCATATGGACAAGATTGGTTTTCTGGAAAAATAGTTTAAGGAAATTCATGACGCCAATCAAGTTTTGACCAAGCAAGTTCATCAACTCAAATCCGACATACAAAAATTTTCAACCGGTTCCAAGAAACTTGACGGTATGTCTGGATTAGGTCAAACAAGAAAATTTGGTTTGGGATATGAAAAGAAACAAACTGAGAAGGCTTCAAGTTCCACAAATAAATTGAAAGGTAAAATATGTCACCAATGTGGAATTAAAGGACACATCTTGAAGACATGCTCGAAGAAAAGAAAGAAAAATCAATCTGCATCTTTATCTACGGAGCGAACTCTACGGATTCAAAAGTCACATCAATTCAATGGTGTTCCCTCAATCCACCAAAGGTCCAAGCCACAACAGCGGTTATTCAAGAGAACACTTGCTTCGCGGACACCTAAAGTGGATCAACAGTCAAAACGACCAACCCCTAACTACAACAAACCAAGACAACCCAAAATCCAACAAGTTTGGATTCGGAAAGGTGATATCTTTTCTTGTCTTAAGTTTTATGTTACTTTCATACAGTGCTTTGATCGGTTTTCTTTTCATATATATCTTAATCTTGGCATTACATGATTTCAATGCTTATCGTTTTCTATGTTTTGTTTACAAACAAAAAGGTTTTTAATGAATGATTGCGACTTTATTAATGCATTGAACATCAAAAGGGTTTACTTTCATTCACTCCTATTTAATTTTATATTAATTATCAACTTTACTCCATAATCATTATCATTGAAGATATTCCATTATAGGAGTTTTTGATATTTATATTCATCAAATTTTAGTAATTATGTGTGATCTTAAGATGCTCAACCTATCTCGGTTGTGTGAATTCATTGTGATGAATAGTGATTTTTGATAGACTAAAATTTGGGATATAATTCTTTCACGTAAGAGATTGCATTCTTATAATGTCACGCCCCGGGGGTAAACCAGAACCCGGGCCTGCCAACAGATCCGTCGTGCACACAGAATTTCCCGCGTACACAAAGCGCCGAAAACCTGCTCAGATATAAGATAAGCAATAAAAGAGCGCAGGTACAGAGCTGAACTAAAAATTACAACATCTCAGACTGAAACAGGAACTGAAAGTAAAGTACAATAATAATAAATATAATAGTCTCTCCCAGCTCACCAAAATAATACAACCAGCTGGCCAAAGCCAAACCCAAAATAAAAATACATCCGTCTGAGAAAAATAGGTACACCCAAAAGTCTAACTATGTACACACTGTCAGGTAGAAGATCTATCTACTCAGCGATCCCCTTACCTCGATCTGCCATTGAAGGCCCAGCAGCTCCCCCAGAAGACTCTGCAAAATAAAGGGAAGAAGAAAAGAAACACAATGGAAGTGAGAACCTTTGATAAAACCAGTAGTCCCCAGTGGGTAAATCCTCAAGATCCGACGTACCCACTAAGTCTGCCAGAGGAAAAAGGTAAAGTGGTAAGCTAAGTAGACTGCTGGTAAGGAGAAACTACCACTACCATGCCTCTAATGCAATACCGAATAAAATGACTCAAATCCTGGAGTTGCGCCTTTAACTCTCGCAGCTCTGTCGGTGCCATCCGGTAGGGTGCCTTCGAGATTGGCGCAGTTCCCAGGACTACGTCAATGATAAATTCGATCTCCCTATCCGGCGGCATACTCATCAACTCTGGTGGGAAAACATTTGGGAACTCGCGAATGATAGGGATATCCCCGAGTCCTGGTGCCGTCGTAGGCCCCTCAACAACACTAGCTAAAAAGGCTACACATCCTCTGCGAATCAGCATGCCGCCGGATAGGGAGATCGAGTTTATGATTGACGTAGTCCCTGAAACTGCGCCAATCTCGAAGGCACCCTACCGGATGGCACCGGCAGAGCTGCGAGAGTTAAAGGCGAAACTCCAGGATTTGATGGATAAGGGTTTTGTTAGACCGAGTGTGTCGCCTTGGGGAGCGCCGGTGCTGTTCGTGCAGAAGAAGGATGGTTCACTTAGGCTCTGCATGGATTATCGAGAATTGAATAAAGTGACCATCAAGAACAAGTACCCTTTGCCGCGCATTGATGATCTATTTGACCACCTGCAAGGGTCTTGTGTCTTCTCGAATATTGATCTGCAATCTGGTTACCACCAACTGAAGGTGAAGGTCGAGGACATTCCGAAGACAGCTTTCAGGACACGGTACGGGCATTATGAGTCCACCGTCATGCCGTTTGGATTGTCTAATGCCCCTGCCTCATTTATGGATTTGATGAATAGGATCTTTCAGCTGTATTTGGATCGGTTCGTGGTGGTGTTTATTGATGACATCCTGGTTTACTCGCGAAGCGACGTGGAGCATGAGGAGCATTTGAGGATCGTGCTGCAACTTCTACGAGAGAGAAAGTTGTATGCCAAGTTGGGAAAGTGCGAGTTCTGGCTCCAGGAGGTGGTTTTCTTAGGTTATGTGATTTCCGCCGCAGGTGTGGCAGTGGATCCGGCGAAGATAGTGGCAGTTCGGGATTGGCCTCGACCGATGACTGTGACTGAGGTGCGCAGCTTCATGGGCTTACCTGGGTTGTCACGCCTGGGGTCGAAACTGCGACCCGGGCCCGCCAACAGATTCGCCGCCCATACGGGAAGCCCCGTATAGACGAAGCGTCTAACCTGCAAAAGAAGGATACTAAAGCTATACAGATATCAGAGCTGAAAAATAAACTACTGAAATAAATATACAACTCCTCAAATAGTACATGCCAGGTCCTCATAATACAAAAGTCTCTCCAAAAACTAAAAATCTCAAAAGTAAAAAGTACATGATACATCCCACAATCACTGACAGTACTAGTACATCACCAAAACGGTACATCTACTCTCACAGGAAGAAGACTAGTAGGGATCTAGCTCGCGACTCCCTTACGTTGATCAGCAGGATCAGCAACTGGAGCAGCAGGAACTGGAGTAGAGGTCCCTAGGGAAAAGTCACCACGGCGGGTGTGAGAACTACATCCCACAGTAGTTCTCAGTGGGTACCGCCAACAAGCCCAACGGTCTGCCCACTAAGTCTACTAGAGGCATAAAGTAACAAATGCAATACTGAAAGGAAAAGAGCTGGAAAATAACTCTACAACTACTATGCCTCTATCTAAATGCTCAAGAAGTGGAACAGATGGAAACATGATACATCTACTATCTCTCAAATATAATCACCCAATCTATACTGACTGCCACATAGGGTCCAGTCAAACCTGCGCCCACCTACGACCGTTACATCCAAGGAGGATCGGACTTACGTAGGGCGTTCGTGACTGCCAAAACTGGCCCAGCCAGAGGGACTGCGTCGACAAGTCACGATAGCAAAGTAACAGGCCCAACTTCGGAGTGGCACTCGAGGGGCGCGACCCCACCGAGGAAAGTATCTGCGTATCTCTGTCGAGCTCAATATGGCTCATGCAGGCTATAGTCCAATCCACGATCAACAAGATCGACAGTACCCAAATCACCTCTCTAACTCACTAACAGGAACCACTCGAACAGTCGGGACCGCTGTCAACCCAATGGCTCCCCAAAAAGAACATCAACTCCACATGTAAACTCACTAGCTGGGTATACTCCACAGCCAACAACAATGAAGGGTCCGGGAACCCCGAAAGACTAGAACCTATAACCCAAATCAAACAAGAACAGGTTCTAGGCATAGCCTTTCGTTGTTCTTGACCCAAAGAAAAATGTAGCCCTTAGAATCCAGACCACTCGAATCCTCTCGAGTGGGGAAGTTTATAGGAAAAATGTGACAATTATTACTGAAAACCATTTTTCACTCAAACCCACGCGGGGTGAGGACTAAAAGTAGTTCCTTTTTGAAAAACCATCTTGATTTGAGGAAAAACCCATTTTTAATAATTTTTAGTTCTTTTAGGAAAAACAGTTAGAAAACAAGTTTTTATACCCAAACCCCGAAGGGCTAATGCCTTCGTCTAATCAAACAAGAACAGACTCCGGCGACCCTTCGATGTTTGGAAGAAAAACATTGGTTAACTAAAATCATGTGTCCAAAAAGGTTATGGGTTCAAGGTCCTGCTATGACTGGTATACTACTGCCATTAACATAGTGGCGACACATAAACAGAGAAACAAGACATCCCGGGGCCACCGTTCACCCAAACGGCTCCCGCCACAGATAAAAGACCAGCTACATCTACCAGACTCCACTCTGCTCCCAAGCACGAGTGTAACATGCATCCCACACTAACAATAAATTCTGACCACTCGGCCTACTACCCGGGCGAGGAGAAACCCTAAGTCCAGGGATAGAGTATAACGTGTGGATGTCTAAAGCATAAATAAACCTAGCCCAAGTTGGAGTTTTCTACTAGTCAGGTTAAACATGCAGCAAATGACGGGGTGCTAGGTCAAGTTCTAAAGATAGCATTTGATTGAACATATTTAGGAAGCAATAAATCAATATGATCATCATAGCAACACAAAGAACATCAATTCTCTCCTTCTAGCATGTTTCCTAATACATCTCACAATCATGCATGTTCACTGCAATATAGAATTAATGATCAATCCACCGATTTTGAAGACGAAGCAACCCACCTAGAAGTGCAAATTGATCCAAAAGTCCAAAAAGGCAAAAACTGAATGGGGACAATCCTCGGATTTCCACAATTCCAACAGGTCCAAAAACACCCAAAAACACCTCCTGGGTACAAAGATAAGGTCCAAACATTGCAATCAACACAAAATTTCCAAGTGTACAATCTACTGAAAATTCAGTCCCAAAGAAGCTTAATTATCACCTAAGAGATAAATTCCAAAAATTCCAATAAAAATATGACGGCAATCCTCGCGAAGCGTAGATGTCGATCAAGTCCTTACACATTGAAATCCGATGCCCGAGTGCTGAGATAAAAATATGACAAGCCTCCGCTGTCCAGAAAAACCACCAGCAGGAAAGGGGTTCAAAGATGCCTTGTAAACTGTACCAAGAACTCAGACTGAAGCAAGGTGATCAACATAGAAATCGAAGGCCTACCTCTCATGAAACCGATACCACAAAAATCGTCCAAAAATTCCTTCGGGGTAGCTCTGGGGGCCTCGTGTACCGAAATGCGACGAAAAAGGCCTCCGAAGAAGGAACGTCGCAGTGCACCGAATCGCAGAAATTGCCGATGTCAAGATCTCCAAATATTCCGAAACTCCTTCAAGAGATGGGACACAAGAAGGGAATCAACTTTGTTTAAGGGCTCTATCACAGGGGAGCTCAGGAAAGGGTCCGAAAATGCAGCCAAAGAGGGGGGTTTTATAGTCTCAACTGAACAATTCACTTAATACCATCCATGTCCCTGGTTTCGGGCGCCCGAAATATTTCGGGTTGCTACAGTAACCCAAAACTTACCCCAAACCATCAGCGCCCGAATCGTCCACAACGCACCACATAGCCCCACACAGTGGATAGCGGCGCCAGCCACCCCGGCCGCGCCGCGTGGCACCTCCCGCGCCTGCCGCGCGCACGTCGCCCGGCTGCCCCGCGCGTACGGCCATCTGCCCGCGCGTACGGCCACCAGCCCGCCGTGCCGCGTGGACCGCGCGCTCGTGCGCCCGCCACTCCGGGGCCGCCACGTGTCCCCGCGCCGGCCCATGCACCTAGCCGCTCGCCTCCGTGGACCGCGCCTGCTACGCCGGCCAACCGGGAGCCGCCACGCGTCCAACCTCCGGTGCACGCCTCGCCCGTGGACCGGCTGACCTGCGCCTCTGCCCAGCCGCTGCCTGCGGCCGCTCCGCCGCCTGCCCACCGGAACAGTACCTTGATGCCTCGAAATTCGTGCTAGGGCATTCGGGCTCCGAAAAATGCAAGTAAATAGTCCATTTTCATCGTTTTCGCGCGTTGAATCCAAATCCGATGTCCGTTTTGCCCAATTCCATTTCTAAAATTTGTCGAAGGCCTCCAAATAAGTGTTCTTAACCCAAATTTCACGCCGAGTCCATTTCTTGAGTCCGATACGCGCACAAACACCTCCAACACATGCAAAGAGCCTCTAGAAGTTGCTGATCACACTGCAAGTGCTCTGCGGAGTTCCGGGTCATCACATGGGTATTACCGCCGGTTTGTAGAGGGCTTTGCAAAGCTCTTCACACCCCTCACTCTCTTGACTCGTAAAGAAATTAAGTTTGTTTGGAGTGAGGATTGTCAGAGGAGCTTCGAGGAACTGAAAAGTAGATTGATGTCAGCTCCTATCCTTTCCCTCCCTGTTATGGGGAAGGGATATGTAATCTACAGTGATGCGTCGCACAGTGGTCTTGGATGTGTGCTGATGCAGGAGGGTAGGGTAATTGCTTATGCGTCCCGACAGCTTAAGGATTATGAGAAGAATTACCCTACTCATGATTTAGAGCTTGCTGCAGTAGTATTTGCATTGAAGTTGTGGCGTCACTACCTTTATGGGGAGCGCTGTGAGATTTATACTGACCAGAAGAGTCGCGCGGGTGCTGTGGACCGGGGGTGGGGCCACGTGGCGGCCCCGGATTGGCCGGCCCACGCGGCATGGTCCACACAGTGTGCGCGACAGGTTGGGCAGGTGGGAAGGTCGTGCGGGGCAGGTGACCACCCGTACGGGGGCGCCACCCGCCCCGCTGACCCGGTCGGGCCACGCGGCAGCGCCTGAGCGGCCCGGCGCCCGCTGTCCCGTGTTCGGGACACGCAACGCGCCCGGGACGATCCGGGCGCTACGCGGATCGGGGACGGGAGTCCCCTGTTCGGGGCCCGAAAGTTTCGGGCGCCCGAAACTTTCCCCCAAAATCCAATGTTGGTTTTTTTTTGTGAATTGCCTATAAATAGGCCATTCCTTTACCCCTTTTCATTTTTTTGAGGGTTTTTTCGTGGGGGTCTTTTGACGGAGCTCTTCATCTCTCAATTCTCTACTCTTCCAAGGATTTTGGGAATTTTTGGTGGCCGCAACATCGGTGATTTCAGCGACTCGGCACGCGTTGACATTCTTCTTTCGTTGGCCTTTTCTATCACAATGCAGTCCACGAGCTCCCCTTGGCTACCCCGAAGGACTTTTTGGCCGATTCTTGCGGCAGCGGTTCCACGACAGGTAGGCCTCCGTTTTCCGTTTGTACCACTTCCCTCCATTTCGAGTTTTTACTGGGTTTTTGGGAGCATCTTTAGACCCCCTTTTTCTGCGGCAATTTTTGGACAGCGCAGGAGAGATCCTAGTTTTTCTCAGCCTACGGGTGTCGGAACGGAGAGTTTAAATACTCAATTGGCATCTACTCTTCGCGAGGATCGTAGCAGTGACTTTTCTGGAATTTTTGGAGGACTTTTCGTGTAATACCCGCCTTCCAAATTGGAAATTTGTATTTGTATTTTATTATTTCAGTGGTCTGGTGGGGGGTTAAAAGTTTGAGAATTTCTGGGCTGACCGTCGAGGTTTGCGGGTATTTTTAGGTGCTAGGACTCGCAAAACGGTGAACAGTGGCGCGAGCGGATTCGAATTCCGACCCCGGGATCTCCCAGAAATAATTTTTTGAAGTTCACTACCTGTTTGGGCGCGTCAAAATCCGTGCTGGCGATCGGCACGCTTTTCGAGGTAATTTGGACCTCTTGTTTGAATCCCGAGTGACTAAGGCTGCGATCTAGGGAGTTAAACCCTTTTGTTTTTCCCTTTTTGGTTGCGTTAGGTCTGACCGGGGTGTGTGCGGAAAAAGCCACAATCCTCATTTTCCCTCTTTTCAAGTTTTGGCATGGAGAGCCGAGGCGGCAAGGCACGGAGAGGGAAGGAACAATCGCTCCTTTCTGTGGGATCGAACGAGCGAGGGACGGACGATCCTCCTTATTCCTCCTCCTCCGGCGAAAATGAGGTGAGTGGTTACAGTTTTCCGGTTTTTCATTTTGGAGGGTTTTCTTGGCGTGGTCGCGTCGGAGAGGGGGGGGGGAGGCACGATCTCTTCGCATGTGCCGCCGCCCTCGTCGCCGCCGCCGCGAGATACCGGACGCGGACGGGGCACCCGCGCGGGTTGGTGCCGCGCGGGGCCACCCGCAGGCAGGGCGCCCATGCGGGCTGGTGCCGTGCGGGGCCGCCAGCGCCTGCGGGCAGCGCCGCGCGGGGCCGCCCGCAAGTGGGGCGCCCGCGCGGGCTGGCGCCGCGCAGGGCCGCCCGCGCCTGCGGGCAGCGCGCCCCCGCGGGCCGGCGCCGCACGGGGCCGCCCGCAGGTGGGGCGCACGCGCGACCTGGCGTCGCGCGGGGCCGCCCGCACCTGCGGGCAGCGCGCCCGCGCGGGCCGGAGTCGTGCGGAGCCGCCCGAAGGTGGGGCGCCCGCGCGGCCTGGCGCCGCACGGGGCCGCCCGCGCCTGCGGGCAGAGCGCCCGCGCGGGCCGGCGCCGCGGGGGCCGCCCGCGCCGCAGGCAGCGCGCCGTGCGGGCTGGTGCCACGCGGAGTTGCCGCGGTCGGCATGCACCGTGCGGGACGATGCGTACAGCGCGGGACGGCTCCGCCGCCGGGCCCTAGATGTAGAATACCGAGATTTTGGATAGCGCACCGACCTAGCAAGATGGCATGGAGCAGAGAAATCGCCTCGGGCGTGTTCTATATATTTTTTCAGTTGAGTTCGGGTTGATTCGGATCAACGCGGAAGCCCCAGCTTGATTCGAAGTTTTCGGGCTTTGTGCGCCGATAGAGGACTGGTTTGGGAAGCCCCGAATCAACCGTGGTGTGCAGAAAAATTGAGAAATACTTGGAACAGGTGTACTTTATGATTACAGCGGAGTTCGGGAGGTTCCAGGCTGACGCGGAGGACCCGAGGGCGAAAAGTGAGTTGAAATTGGCAATTATGGGAGCCGGTTTTTAGATTGAGCACATCGACTCCACAGTTGAGCTTTTTGAGGGGGAAAAGCTGTGGACATGTGTATTTTCAGTTTACAGCGGAGTTCGGGAGGTTCCGGATTGGTGCGGGACCCCGAAGGCAAAAAGTGACTTGGAGTTGGCCTTAAAAGAGATTAATTAATTAATTTAATTAATTACGAAATTTTACCCTGTGAAGGAAATTAGTGAAAGAAAGAAAGAAAGAGAATGAAAGTGGATTTAAGTGGAGGAGATATTTTTTGTTGAGGGTTTATTTTAAAATTTCCCTTCCCAGCTGTTTTGCACCTCCCACTTAATTAAGCCATCCGTTAATTAAGAAGGCCACGTCACCTTCTCCTTCAACCACAAAACAGAGGAAATGGGGTGAAGCAGAGGAATGAGAGAAAGCGAGAAAAGAAGGAAGAAGATGAAGAAAAGTGAAGAAGAAGAAGAAGGGAAATAGAGGAAATGAAGGAGTGTTGTGATGGTGTGGACCCTGTTGGAAGCCGAGAGGAGAGCGCGACGAGCGGCGCGCGCGACGGTTTTAAAAGAGGTACGTGCAGTTTTTTTTAGAGAGAGAATGGGAGAGAGAGAGAGAGAGAGAAAGAGAGAGAGAGAGAGAGGGAGAGCTTGGGTTTTGCTCTGTTGGTGTTGTTGATGGAGGTTGAGGCTTGGACTTGCTGTCTAGTGGAGGAGCAGGAGGTGGTGCCGCAACAGGGGCGCGCTGCTGGCGGGCGCAGCAGCGGCGGGCCCAGGCGCCCCGCGGGCGCTGCGCAGGAGCGCGCAGGGCGCCGCGTGGGTGCAGCCCGGGCGCTGCGGGGGTGCGCGCGGGCGCGCAGCGGGCGCACAGCGGGCACACAGGGCGCCGCGCGGGCGGAGCCCGGGCGCTGCGCGTGTTGGGTTATGATTAATTGGATCTAAATACGGGAAAAAACACCTAGAGGGGGGTGAATAGGTGTAAACCGTAAACACTCAAAAATCGTTGCGCAATAAAACCCAATGCGGAAATGAAAAATAACACACACGATTTTTACGTGGAAAACTCCAAACCGGAGTAAAAAACCATGGGACCGATAACACGGCGAAATCCACTAGAATTAAAACACGTACAAGGTGATATACCATACTCACTTACGACTCAACCTTTTCCATACGCTCCTAGTAGATCTTCTCCGCTCGCTCCGCAACGCTCCTCGAATCCACGATTTGCATCCAACGCCGAATCCATGACGTCCAACGTCGAATCCACGACGTCCGACCGAATCCACGGTCTTCACCCAGTAGCACGTCTCGAATCCACGAACGTACCTCGCTCCGAATCCACGAGAGCGGTTGCACCTTGAATCCACAAGGCCACGCGAGTCCACGCACCGATTTTGGGAAAATCGTTGTTTTTGGGTGGTGATGATCCGCCGAATACTTAGATTAAAAATAGATCGGAAATACCATCTAAGTATTCATTAATTTGATTCTACTCAAAATCTGAGTTTGAAAACCTAGAATCAAATTAATCAATATAGATGAAGAAACATAGATTTGTTCTCGTTATTTCCTTTCTTCTCTATATGTGGATTTTTCTATTTCGGTCGTATACGGATCTACCCTAAAAAATGAATCATATGGTCTATTTATAGGTTAGAAATCATTGGAAGAGAATAAGAATGAAAAACTAACCTTTTCTGGAATTTTACAGGACAACGGTCCGGACTGGAATTATGGCGGTCCAGACTGGCGTAGCGAAACAGACTTTTTCCAGAAAAACATACCTTCGGGGTCCGGACTGTAATTTCCACGGTCCGGACTGTTCATGCAATTCCTGCAAATTCCACGTTCGGGGTCCGGACTGAAGTGACCAAGGTCCGGATTGGAATTGCGCATGAACTATCCTATGTTCGGGGTCCGGACTGTAATGTCAGGTCCGGACTCTGAACATGTAGTATGTCCAGTTTTTGATTTTTATACAATTAAAAATTCATCCAAGTGTTTCTATACTATAAGAAGTATTCGGATCACCAAAAATATTTAGTTAAACGTACCTGATCCTTTTGAATTCTTCTTTCTTGAGATTGAGGTACATGATCCGAACTTCTTCATCTTCAATCTTCAAGACTTAATCAATTTCACGAAATACGCCAACACAAATTCCTTAACAATCCCCCCCTTTGGCGGTTTCGTGACAAAACACAAATCCACTCAAGAAAATTCAAAAAGATATTTTTGTTGCTATCGCCATACAACAAAAATTTACATTGGAGATCCAAAGTAAAATTAGAAACATGAGATAAACTCCTAGAACAGACTCTAGACTTAGACATCTGTACTCTCTGCAAAAAGAAAACATTCTTGACAAAAGAGATCGTTAGATACCTCAAGAATTTTTGCAAACAAAACCAAACACAGAGATAGAGTTTATACTCACCATGACATTTACAAATTCAGATATGTAATGAGATCACAATCAAAAAGCAACATATCCTCTAAGCATTAAAAATCCAAATGTCATAGAAAGGTTAGTCAACAAGCAACTTGTTAGTTATATTACATGCCCAAATAGTTAGTCAAATAGTTAGTCGAGGCATGTAATCACACATTATAAAACCAAAAGTTGAGGTCATACTTACCTTTCATAGTTCAAAGTTGTTCAAAATTCACAACCATAAGATTGTCATTTTCGATCATTGTTTCTCTCTCTCCCCCCCTTTTTGTCACAAAACAAGCCAAAATTACAAAATAAAAGGAGAGTTAAAAAAAAGTTTTAAACGAAGAAAAAAAACTGAAAACTAAACCTGCACAGAAGGAAAAGAAAGTTAGACAAAAATTAATCATCGGAGTCTGAATCATCGGAGGTGCTACATCCCATTTTCGAAAACATCTTCTTTATCAGCATTTTCATCGAAGAGACCGTTTTAGTCAAAGTGATCTGGGATGCCGTAATGATTTCAAGTTCCTCTGAAATTCGCTTCTGCTCTTTCATAATCTGTTCTTGTTCAAAAGATAAACGTTGCTGCTCCCTATAAATTTATGTTACAGACGCTTCATCATCTGGTGCTGGTGCTTGCCGTGACGGAGATGCGGAAGTGCCGACGCAGGGTTTCGTACCGCATGAAGGAGTCGGAGTGACATGAGGTAGCTTATAAAGGGATTTAACAATGTTGGATTCATTGATCATGCCTAAGCAATGTTGATACGATGTTGAACTGATATCAATCTGAAACTTCTTTAAGATCCTCATAATGATCAATGGAAAAGGGAGTCTTTCGGTAGGATGGGGATGCTCAACATATCTAGTCATCCTATTCCAAATAATGTATGGGATATTCATGTTCAATCCCGCTGCCTCAGATGGATGTCCTAGGAGATACAAAAACTACATTCGATCCCATCTCACAACCTTTGTCTGCATGTTTGGAAGAATATTGTAACATGTAATGAAATTTAGAAATCGGTACTCAAGACGGAGTTGTTTGGACTTGACAGATTTCTCCGTTGATTGAGTGCCTTCCAGACATATTCCCTGTATAACTATTTGCCACATTGTGTTTGTCAAGCTCCTTCCTGTCAAGTAGTTAATCCCTGATCTGCTCGCTTGCATCCTTAAGACTTCCCCAATTAACTGTGGAGTTATTTTGAGTCTTGTCCCTTGGATGTTTGTGTAAAACTGCATAGAATCGTCTTCATCTTCCTGAAGATGTCCTGCATTTGTGTAAAAGGTCCTCACGCGATGCAGACAATAGCCAAGCATCTCTGGAAATCTACAGATCTGAATAAGATTCCCTTGCTCAATTAGTTTGCCAAATTCTGGTGAGTGGTCTCGAAGAGCGCCAACATTGACATGCCTTTCGCCAATGCATTCCCAATTTTCAAATGCTCTACGGCGGTCAGTATTAACAACTACTTCTTCCAAGCGAGGTGGAGAATCAGGAGCCACCGGTTCATTAATTTCAACACCTCGTGCTCGTCCAAGCCGTCGAGCAAGTCTTTTTCTTTTAATCGAAATGGATGATGAAGTCATTGGTGCTTTTCCTTTATCCGCAGCAGTTTTTCCTTTTGAAGAAACAGGGGTCTTCCATGTCGACTTAACAGGCGTCGTTTCCTCATCCATTAATTCATCCCAATCCACCTCATCTTTTTCCGGTTCAGTCTCTGAATCATCAAGAGAAACACACTCCCCTTTTCGAAGAGTTTTCTTTGCTCTTTTTAATTTATTCATCGCTCTCGTGTGCACCATAGTAGAGAGAAGGAAGATTATCCATGTGATCACCATTGCTGCTAATGCTTGTGAGAGAAAAATCCTGCGAACAACAACTCCAGAACACGAAAAGAAAATTATTGATTTTCAAAAATTTGAAAAATTGTACCCAAACAATCATCATCATGTAGAGAGACTAGAAATCAAATTAGTTTTGCAAAAAGAATTTTAAAAATAGATCAATCCCATGATTTTCAAAAATTCTCATTATATGCCCTAAAACCGAATTTTCAGAAATCGAAGCCTAAAAATCCGTTAATCAAGAGAATACCTAGCATATAATCAAAACTAATCTACCCAGAGTTCTTATTTCAAAAGAAATTTGATCAAAAACTAATCTCAAACGAAAAAGATACAAGATTGCCATCACGTTTTGAGCAAAAAGATGAAAAACGGTGAAAAACTGAGATTTTGATCATAAGAACTCACTTTGAATCGAAGAAGATGGGTTGGGAAGGCTTCAAGACGATTGTTTTCTAGAGAGAGAAGGTCTGGAGACTCAGAAACAAAAGATTGAAGTAAAAGAAAATCAAAACCCATTTGTTATATATAAAACCCTAGCCGCGGTCCGGACTGCCTCAAGAATCCAGTCCGGATCGGCTTACCCGCAGGAATACCTGCGTTCGGGGTCCGGATCGGCTTGTCCAGTCCGGACCGGCTCCAAACTTTTTCTTCAGAAAAATTCAGAAAAATGCCAGAAAATCCAGAAATGATTGTAAGCACTTTTGTGTATCAACTTTAAATGAAAATCATCGTTTCATATAACTAGAAATAGATTATGCAAAATCTATCAAAAATATCCAACTAATGAAACGAAAATTTATAAAAATTAAATCTCTTAAAGTTGAACAACTTCAATCACATCTATCATGATCTTATGAGTCATGCCTTTATCAAATCATCAATTTGGTAAAGAAAACGAAATACCAAGATCAATAGATGTTTGAAATCCCAAATATGTTAGATAATGTATCTAGTCAATCTGTTGAAGAGAGTGGCTCTTTGAGCATCTTTCATTAAAAATCCCACCTTATACCAACCTTGAAATTTGACAGAGTCAAGTATTTCAACATGCATTTTATCTAATCAATCTTGAAAAACCATGCTTGGTATACATGTGGTAGCTGCACACAGTACTCGGACGACCGAGGTGGTAGCTCTTTCCTCCATGTGGTGGTAGTTTTCACACTCCTCATTGGGATGTAACTCTTTCCACATCTTTTGAGCATAACAATTTTCATTTACTCCCCCTCAATTGGCTATCAATTATATAAAATATAAAGTATTCAAACAAAAATTGATCTCGATTTCATACTTGACTCAATTGTCAAATAAGATAAAAACTAAACCAAGAGATCATTTGAGAGAGAAATTGACTTTGATCAAAACAAAGATGACTTAATTGACATAAATGATCGTTGCATCAAATGAATTATTATGATATCCAAAGCATAATAAATTTCTAAGTATATAAAGGATGCAGTTAAAGTCAATATAATTAATGCTCAATTTATGTTCTATGTACAAGCATAGATAATGAACAAAAACACAAAAACAAAACCTAACCTAAGCATTGGTTTCAAAAGGAGATTATTTCAAGGAAAGCATTCCAATTGCCTTACGCAAATGAATAAATCGTTTTTGATCCAAAGGTTTTGTCAAAATGTCAGCTAATTGATCCTCAGTTGAAATGTAGGAAAGTTGAAGAATATTTGATTCAACTAGCTCTCTTAGAAAATGATATCTAAGTTCAATGTGTTTTGTTCTTGAGTGCAACACAGGGTTTTTGGAAATGTTTATAGCACTTGTGTTGTCACAAAGAATGGTTACCGAAGTTGCTGAAATCCGGAAGTCGCTCAACACACTTTTCATCCAAATGAGTTGGGTTGAACAACTACCCGCTGAAATATATTCCGCTTCGGCAGTCGAGAGTGCAATGCAGTTTTGCTTTTTACTATGCCATGCAACTAGGCAATGGCCAAGATAAAAACATACACCACTCGTACTTTTCCGATCATCCACAGATCCTGCCCAATCGGCATCTGAATATCCTACAATGTCAAGACTTGTTCCCATCGGATACCAAATTCCGAAATTTACGGTTCCTTTGACATACCGGATGATCCTTTTCACCGCTTTCAGGTGATCCTCCTTTGGTGCTGATTGATATCTCGCGCAAATCCCAACTCTAAAGGATATGTCCGGGCGACTAGCCGTGAGGTAAAGTAGACTTCCAATCATGCTGCGATAAAGCTTCTCGTCTACATTCTCACTAAGAGATTCACTTCCTAATCCCTTGTTGCTAGTTCCCATTGGAGTTGGAAAGTCTTTAGAATTTTCTAAATCAAACTTTTTGACCAACTCCAGTGCATTCTTGGATTGACACAGATGAATGCCTTCTTCATTTTGTCTCACTTGCAATCCAAGGAAGTAAGTCAGTTCGCCTATCATGGACATCTCAAATTCGCTCTCCATGGTTTCAGCGAATTTAGAAGCATCATTATCTCTTATTGCACCAAATACAATGTCATCGACATAGATTTGTGCCACAATGAAGTTATCCTGATAATGCTTCACAAAGAGAGTCCGGTCAGCTCCCCCTCGAGTATAGCCCTTTTCTAATATGTGCTTGGTCAACCTTTCGTACCACGCTCGCGGTGCTTGTTTTAGACCGTAAAGAGCCTTTTTCAAACGAAAAACATGGTTAGGTTGTTTATAGTCTACAAAACCTTTCGGTTGAGCCACATAAACTTCCTCGTTTAAAAACCCATTTAAAAACGCGCTCTTAACGTCCATTTGAAAGAGTTTTATTTTAAAATGACAAGCAATAGCGAATAAAATACAAATTGACTCGAGTCTAGCTACCGGGGCGAACGTTTCATCAAAGTCTATACCTTCAATTTGAGAATAGCCTTGAGCAACTAGACATGCTTTGTTCCTGATGATGGTACCATCCTCGTTTTTCTTATTCTTGAAAATCCATTTAGTACCAATCACGTTGTGTTGCTTTGGAGGCTTCGTTAATTCCCAGACTTTGTTTCATTCGAACTGATGGAGCTCTTACTGCATTGCTTCAATCCAGTAGTCATCCTGAAGAGCTTCATCGATATTCTTTAGCTCGATCATGGAGACGTAACATGCGACTCCACAAATCAACTGTCTCCGAGTCCTGACTCCTTCGTGTGGGTCTCCAATAATGTTAGATTCTGGATGATCCTTGGAGATGCGTAACGTTTGAGGTAACGGAGTACTCGGAGGTACATGTGATAATTCCTGCACATCAGATAAACTTGAAGAGCCATTAGATGCATCAATATTATCGGAAGAATTATTATGAGAAGATGCATTTGCAGGAGAATCATCATCTAGGGACATATCAGGGGTAGATTTATCAGATGCAAAGTGAAAAGCTTCATCTACTTTAACATTTATAGATTCTATCATCGTTTTAGATTCCAAGTTAAATACCCGATATGCTCTACTGTTTGTAGAATAACCCATGAAAATCCCTTCGTCACTTCGAGAGTCAAATTTTCCAAGATTTTTGCGGTCACGTAAAATGTAACAACGACTCCCAAAGATACGAAAATATTTGATATTTGGTTTTCTACAAAACCACAGCTCATATGGTGTATTTAAAGTTCCCGGGCGCAAATACACTCGATTAATTACATAGACGGCGGTGTTCACAGCTTTAGCCCAAAAATATAACGGTAAATTCCGGCTATGAAGCTTCACACGCGTCATCTCTTGAACAACCCTGTTTTTGCGCTCGACTACACCATTCTGCTGAGGTGTATAGGATGCTGAGAATTCATGTTTTATGCCAGTGGAAGTGCAAAAATCAATGAATTTAGAATTAATGAATTCTCCACCTCTATCACTTCGAACACGAACGATCTTTTCATTTCTTTCAATCATAATACGATGACAAATCTCATGAAAAGAGTCGAAAGTATCCGCTTTCTCTTTTAAAAATGTTACCCATGAATACCTAAAGAAATCATCAACCAAAAGAAAAATATACCATTTACCTCCCAAAGATGGTTGACGAGTCGGCCCCATTAAATCCATGTGCAGTAATTCCAAGGGCCGATTGGTACCAACATGGTTCAAGTTCTTGTGTGCAGCCCTTGATTGTTTTCCCTTTTGACAACCACCACACACAATGTTTTCCTTAAATGAAAGTTTAGGAACCCCCTTAACCACGTCTTTATTTGAAATCCTTGCTAGTTCTTTAAAATTTATGTGACCTAGCCTTTCATGCCAAAGAGTTTCATTATCCAAAGAAACTAGGTTACATTTTTCAGAAATTTTGTTTGAAACAACATAGCAATTATTTTGAGATCTAACCCCTTTCAAAAAGAATACATGGTCCTTATCAGTTACAATACATTCTTCAGAAGAAAAATTAACTGAGAAACCATTGTCACAAAGTTGACTTATACTAATGAGGTTAGTCTTTAGGCCTTCAACAAATAAAACATTGTCCAAAATCGGGCCTTCTGGAATAGCGATTGTTCCTTTTCCAACAATTTTAGAAGAACGACCGTCTCCGAAAACAACATGTCCTCCGGAGATTTTCTCTAAAGTTTGAAAACAGTTTTTGTCACCGGTCATGTGACGAGAACACCCACTATCCAGACACCAAGACGAGTTGTCACAAGCATGTAAAGAAGTATGAACAACAAGACAAGGGAAGATTTCACCTTTGCGCACCCAAACCTTTTTGGACTGCGTCGGTAATGTTCGTGAAGTTATTCTCCTTGGTGAAAGCGTCTTGTTTGATTCATTGCTTGACATCGTCTTGCGAGGTGAACTACCAAGGCTCCTTTCCTTTGAAAAATTTTCTTTTGATTTCCGGTAGTTATTGCAAGAGGCTCTTGAGTTGATCGTTTTGCTCCCATCTTGTAATTTCTTCTAATGTGCCCTGCATAACCACAACGAAAACATACCTTTGTTCTTGACGATCCCGAAGAGGGTGAGGTAGGGTTGTTGTCGTTGTATACAATGATTTCCATCGTCGGAGGAGGAGTTACCGACTAGGGCACAAAAATTGTTCCACTCGAACTAGGACTGTCGCCAGTTTGAGTGTATCCGAGGCCGAATCGGTTTGTTTGACCAAGACCAAGCATCTTATCCAACTTGCCCCTTCCAGAAAAAAAACGCTTTAAATTATCTTTGAGTTGGAAAATGGTCTTCGTCATTTCTATTTTCTCCTGTCGGGCCTCAATATAGAGCTTCAAGAAGTAACCAGCTTTATCAATCATTTTTACATGTTCCTTCTCAAAATGCTCATTTTTCTCTTGAAGTGAAGCATTTGCTTTTATCAGGTTATCCCTTTCCACTTCAAGACCGGTCGAGAGAGAAGTTGCCCTTTTTACTTCTTCTTCGAGATCCTGCAATCTCTCTCTCAACCCCTTGTTTTGCTTAGCCAGTTTCTTTGAATCCCTCAAAAGTTTATAGTAGTGTAATAATCTAGAAATTAAAGACTTTAAATTTACTTTGGAATTTATAAAATTAGTAATTTTGGCAAAATTTGGGGACATAGTGGATAAATAGTGGCCCAGAAATATCGACTTTTGATCGGGGCCTGATCTCGAAAATCCGAGAGCACCATTGCGATCGTCTCGACGAAACATGAAAAATTCATATTCACTTGTCAACGATCCAACGGTCGGATCTTCCGCAAAACAGCGAAGAAGAAACGGGTCCCACAACTTAAGTTGTGAATAGTAACCCCTATTTTAAATGGCCCTTCGATCATCATCGGCCGTTTCACTGTCTGGAACCCTGACATAGGGGTATGAGTAGTCGAACCTAGCTAATTTCAACGTTCTGAGTGCAATGGCACTGACGGATTTCGCGTTTGGCGATCCGGGTGCATCGAAGTGCGTGCATCAGACTATAATTTGTCAAATTAAATGGCCCGAGATTTTACTAGAGCGCCAAACTAAACAAACAAATACGCTACTTGACAGGTCTCGACGAGCCGGACGTCGTGGCGAAGTCTGTTTCGCAATTCGTCGAGCGGATTTTCTCGAATTGCGTGAAAAGTGTCGAAAAATCAATATTTTCCTATGAAACCTATATATTTTATGTACCAAAAAGTAAGGGGTTTATAGGCTAGGGTTCTGAGTACATTTGTTACCTACAGATAGCTTTCTAGGGTTTAGGGTGAAGTGTGAACAGGGTTCTAGGGAATTTTTGCAAAAATTAATGCATTAAATGTTGAAGTGGCTTTTAGGTTCCTTGGCTCAGTGCACGAGGGGTTTGGAGTAATCCAAAGCATCACAAATCTCCTCTGAATTCCCCATACCATGCCTGTGCACTGGAGTTGGCCGAGGACATCACCCAAGGAGAGATAACCCGAGAGAGAGAGAGAGAGAGAGAAAAGAAGGTTGGAACCAAGAGGAACCAAACTGGAATTGGGGTGCTCTGGGGTGTTCCCTGGTTACTGAGGAACCTTCTGGAGGATTGCCGAGGTTGCGCAAGGTGGGGGGAAGTGAAACCGGCTTCTTCCATCTTCAACAACTCCGGCAAAGGTAAGGCTCCTAAACCCCGGTTTGTTTGAGCCCTAGACCCATAGCAGTAGAATAGTTAGGTTCTTGTGATGCTCCCTGCACAGCCCGAGCTCCCCATGCACACTGGTTAGCCGGCGGGAGAAACATATCGCCGGAAACCTAAGGTTGCTCCGCCGCGATCGTTCTCCACAACTGCTGGACCAAATACAAAACTAAAGTCATGGGAAAAATCTGTAGGAGATGAGGACCATCTCCACCAAATTTGGTGGAGTTTGGTTGAGTAACCACCTCGCAGTCTTGAACCCTAATTTTGGGTTTCTTGCACCTTCGGCCGAGCTTTTTGCTCCGGCGCCGGCGAGCCTTTCCACCGTCGGCCACTTGCCCAGACTTCTTCCTGGGAGTGAGGGGATTGCATTCATGCAATTGCATGGCATCCATGCAGCATCAAAATGGTGCAGCCATGGATGACCCGAGAATTGATCCAAACGCTGCCGCCGGCGTTCCGGCCATCTCCGGCCGGGGAGGGATGGTCGGGAAGCTTCCTATGGTCTTTTAGGACAATTCCATCCATGTTGGAGAGCTTCAAATTGCTTCTGTGGAAATTCGCCATTGTTGGTGAAGAAGCTCCAATCCGAGCTTGCTCCGCCGCCGTCGCCGCCGTGTCCTGTCGCCGGGCACGGGTCCAGGTGAGTTGTTATGAGTTTTAGCTGCATATTGGTCAAGTTGTTTGGTCCCAGAGCCCCTGGTTGAATGGTCACAAATTTCGAGGCCTTAACTTCATCTTCAACCTCGGACTCCGGCCAAACCTGGGAGCAAACTTGAAATTACGTTGGTGGGAAACATTCCTGCAGTCTTTAGAAACATTTCCTTTCAAGTTAGAGTGCATTTGGTCCAGTAATTGCAGAGATCAAGCTTGAACTTTGGTTTATGTGTGTGTTGTGTAATTGGTACACACCACCTGTTTGTGGAAATGCCACAATGAAGAAAGGTTGGGATTTAGGTCTCGAGTTAAATATGAAAGATGTCCCAAAATGTCCCCTGAGCTTGATGCTCACTTCAGATCAAGTTGGATTTGTGAGGACTGATGTTTGGAGCATTGTGTGAGTTGATTGAGAGCAAGGTGTTGGATCTGAGAGATCCAGTGAACCTGGGTTGCAAATAGGGCAAGCCCGGTGGTTTATGAAGTATTTTAAACATGTAGTAAAAACAGAATTTTAATTGGCACCTTAAAACTAAAGATGTGGTGTTGTCAAGCTCTAGATTGAGTGTTTTGGTCCAGGGTCTGTTCTAGGCTGTTTGCGAAGTCGCGACAGTGAGCTCTTGACTAATTTGGGGTCACTGGACGCGATGCTCGCGTTAAAAATAAGTTTTGATAAGCCGGAGAAACAAAAATGCATTTAGGCTAGGTTAGAGAAGTATATTATGGCCCGAAGTTTTCCTCGGGTTCTGTGCTGCTGCAAATGGGTGAGCACGGTGTTCAGCAAGATAAATGTCACCTGCTGGAAGTGACGGTTCGTTAAAATGAATCTTCAGTTGAAAGAACGAGCGAAAACAGTGCTAAAAAGATTATGTTGGTCTAAGTGTGATTGTCAAACACTGAGGTTAAGTAATTAAAAGGGTTAAGTTGACTTGAAATAAGTTAGAGTTGATCCCTGATCAATATGTTTGATTCAGGTTGGTTCGGTTTGCCTCTGGTTTCGAGCGTTCGGTTGATACAGTTAGTCGCCTGCACAACGACAGGTGGGTTTATCTTCGGTCCGGGCTTTATCATTTCGGCCCTCTGTGTACGGTATTGGTTGGACCCCTGTTCTTGTTAGCCTAGATGATATTGAAGCCTGCCTTCCTTTTGATCAGTTTTATTTTGCTATAAACGTGTTTTTAGTCAACCAATGTATTGTCTCCAAGCATCGCAGAGTCGCCGGAGTCTGTTCTTGTTTGATAGGACGAAGGCAAAGCTCTTCGAGGTTTGGACATAAAACATGTTTTCAAAATTGTTTTCCTAAAGAGATTTTTAGTTGTGCATGATTGATTCTCAGTTGCTTCCAGATATTATGACTCTATTCCTGGACATTTGCCATGCCTGATTGGTCATTAGCTAGCTTGCACATTTATACTTGATTATCAGTATATCTGATCCATGTTATAGTAGTTGATGATTATTCCTGCATATGAGTTGAGATTCAGTTGATTCTGATATTGCATCCTTGGTTGGATTAGTTGATGATTATTTCTGTATATGAGTTGAGATTCAGTTGATTCTGATATTGCATCCTTGATTGGATTGTTTTGGCTTGTTGTTGATCAAATGTTATGCTGCTAAACACATGATTTAATTCAATAAATATTTTTACCGAACATCGTAGGGTCGCCTGAGTCTGTTCTTGTTTGATAGGACAAAGGCATTGCTCTTCGAGGTTTGGACCTAAAACTTGTTTTCAAGATGGTTTTCTCAAAAACATGTGTTTAGTTGTGCCTGATTGGTTAGCCTGCATGATTGGTATTTAGTTGCTTTCAGACCTGGATATTTACCTGAGTATCAGTACTTCTGATTATATCTGATCCATGATTCATGTTGCTGATTATTCCTGCATATGAGTAGAGTTTCAGTTGGTTTTGAGTTTGCATCCTTGTTGGAGATTGTTTCATCTTGTTGCTGTTCTTTTCAGTTGTGATTCTGTTGGCTTATACTGTTGCATCCCAGTGGGGATTTTCCCGGCTTGTTGCCGATTACCCGGTCAGTGGACCGTGAGTTTGAGCATTTGCATTTGATCGCCCGCACCGTTGTACTTCACGAACATTGCCGGGGTCGCTCCCCGTGGATATTGTTCTTTACCGGTAAAGTGGTTAGCAATAGCGACCCGTGACCCCTTGTGGGGGGAATGTCAACCAGGTGGTGCCAGGTGGGCAATTTTGCCTGAGGTCTTGTGGGACCAATATGGTGGCTTGTGATTGGGTAATTTGATATATCATCTATTTGATGCATTTGTTGCTATTAGTCTGCTTTTGTCTTATCTCATGATTCCTGATTTTGTTGTCAACATATTCATTGTTTGATACCTGTCTATACAATTATTCAGCATGCTCGGTTCATTATATTCCTGTCAAGATTATACATATTCCTGTTGGTTATTCATTCGCTTCATATATGCTTACCTAATGTGATCTTTACTATCCGCTAGTATTGTATACCAGTAGGTACGATCTGCTATTTCTCGGCTCGTCGTGCCCACTGGGATACACTCTGGTGTGTCTCACACCCTCGGGTGACTGTTTTTCAGGTCGAGCGGGTGTTGGGATGTCGGGACGAATTGGCGAGGTATCGATATAGAGGTTGACCCTGGACAGCCGAAAAGTTATGTAATAGATGTTTGAGAGAAAGGAAATTGTATTTCAGTTGTATATTTGTAAAGATAGTTGTAAAGTTTACTTGTTACTGTTGTTTGTAGTACATAGTTAGTACTCTGATGTTGTTGCCAAGCTAGCTGTGCATATATCGAAAAGGCTCAATTCCATAGGGGATTGGGACTCTTCTATATATGTGGCGGTCTGTCATTGCCCTGGCTGTTTTTGCAACTCTGATTAAAAAAAAAATAATTTATACACTGGTTTTTGAACTCGGGGCATGACAAGTAGGCTAGAGCAAAATCTTCACCTTTAGAGTTACTCGATTCGTCGTCCGTTGCAGTTTTTTTCAACCTGGGAGGAGTTGGACAATGAATCGGATGTACTTGCCATTAAGCACATGAAGGGTGAAGATGTGGACGCGTGGAACGCCGTTCCGTTATTCTCTTCATCACTTGAAGATGACTCATTTGACGTTGAGGTGTCATCCCAAGTGACGGCTTGCATCGCTTTCTTCTTTGACGGATTCTTATTTGGACACTCCGTTGAGATATGGCCGTACCCTCGGCACTTGAAGCATTGGACTTGTCCCTCTGAGCTTTTCTTATCCTTTGAAAAACTTTCTTGCTTTCTTGACTTTTGGCTTGAAAAACCTTTGCCTTTCTTCCACTTTCCGAAGGATGGAGTTTTACTTGAATTACCCCTTCGAAAGTTTCGGCGAAACTTTCTTGTCAAGAGAGCAAGCTGCTTCTCGAAGTCCTCCATAGATAGGTTCTCGTCGTCGTCTGAGGAGGATGAATCCGCGTCTTCTTCTTTTGTTGTTTTCAACGCAAAACCTGAAGACTTAGAAGAGGATGCCTTTCCCGAAGAATAGTTAGTAGGAAATGTCATTTCATAAGTTTGTAAAGAACCAACTAATTCTTCTACACGGATTTCGTCCGGGTGTTTAATAGTTTCAATGGCCGTAACCTTGGAACGAAATCTTTCAGGAAGAGTTCTTAGAATATTTCTTACAATTTTAAATTCTGGAATTTTCTCTCTCAAGTTAGCACATGAATTCACGATGTCTTGCAATCGTGTATAGTAGTCTGTGAATGATTCATTTTCTGCCATGAAAATAGAGTCAAATCTGCTCGTAAGCATTTGCAGTTTTTGAATCTTCACAAGGTTAGTTCCCTCATGTGTAACTTGAAGAACATCCCAGATTTCTTTCGCAGTCTCACATGCCGAGACGCGAGAGAATTCCGTTTGTGACAAGGCATTAAATAAAGCGTTAATTCCTTTGCCATTGTAAGAAGATACATCAACCTCTTCCTTGGTCCAATTCGACCTAGGTTTGATGGTGCGAACATCAGCAATAATTTCAGTTGGATTAGACCATCCTAACTCGATTGATTGCCACACCCGTTCGTCGATGGAAATTAAAAAGGCTTTCATCCGTACTTTCCAGTAGTCATAATTTGTTCCATCGAAGAACGGGGGTCTGTTGATGTTTCCACCTTCAATCATTGTTTACAACCCTATTCCCGCTCCGATACCACTTGTTGGGTTATGATTAATTGGATCTAAATAGGGGAAAAAACACCTAGAGAGGGGGTGAATAGGTGTAAACCGTAAACACTCAAAAATCGTTGCGCAATAAAACCCAATGCGGAAATGAAAAATAACACGCACGATTTTTACGTGGAAAACTCCAAACCGGAGTAAAAAACCACGGGACCGATAACACGGCGAAATCTACTAGAATTAAAACACGTACAAGGTGATATACCGTACTCACTTACGACTCAACCTTTTCCATACGCTCCTAGTAGATCTTCTCCGCTCGCTCCGCAACGCTCCTCGAATCCACGATTTGCGTCCAACGCCGAATCCACGGCGTCCAACGTCGAATCCACGACGTCCGACCGAATCCACGGTCTTCACCCAGTAGCACGTCTCGAATCCACGAACGTACCTCGCTCCGAATCCACGAGAGCGGTTGCACCTTGAATCCACAAGGCCACGCGAGTCCACGCGCCGATTTTGGGAAAATCGTTGTTTTCGGGTGGTGATGATCCGCCGAATACTTAGATTAGAAATAGATCGGAAATACCATCTAAGTATTCATTAATTTGATTCTACTCAAAATCTGAGTTTGAAAACCTAGAATCAAATTAATCAATATAGATGAAGAAACATAGATTTATTCTCGTTATTTCCTTTCTTCTCTATATGTGGATTTTTCTATTTCGGTCGTATACGGATCTACCCTAAAAAATGAATCATAGGGTCTATTTATAGGTTAGAAACCGTTGGAAGAGAATAAGAATCAAAAACTAACCTTTTCTGGAATTTTACAGGACGACGGTCCGGACTGGAATTATGGCGGTCCGGACTGTTGTAGCAAAACAGACTTTTTCCAGAAAAACATACCTTCGGGGTCCGGACTGTAATTTCCACGGTCCGGACTGTTCATGCAATTCCTACAAATTCCACGTTCGGGGTCCGGACTGAAGTGACCAAGGTCCGGACTGTAATGTCAGGTCCAGACTCTGAACATGTAGTATGTCCAGTTTTTGATTTTTATGCAATTAAAAATTCATCCAAGTGTTTCTATACTATAAGAAGTATTCGGATCACCAAAAATATTTAGTTAAACGTACCTGATCCTTTTGAATTCTTCTTTCTTGAGATTGAGGTATATGATTCAAACTTCTTCATCTTCAATCTTCAAGACTTAATCAATTTCACGAAATACGCCAACACAAATTCCTTAACAGCGCGGGTGCGCAAGCGCGCCGCGCGGGCGCGCAGCGGGCGCAGAGGCGCGCGGCCTGCGCGCTGGGCGCCACGCGGGGCCACGGCAAGCGCGCAGGGGCGCGCGGCCTGCGCGCTGGGCGCCACGCGGGGCCGCGGCAAGCGCGCAGGGGCGCACATGGCGGGCTTGGCCGCCGCGCGGCGGGCCCATGCGCCGCGCAGCGAGCCTAGGGCACCGCGCGGCTGCAGCAGCAGCACCGCGCGGCTGCTGCAGTGGCAGCGCTGTGCAGGCACAGCGGGCTGCAGCGGCAGCGGCGCGCGTGGTGGGCGCGGCTGCTGCGTGGAGTCGACGAGCGAGCCGGGGCCGATGCCGGTGGGCCGTTTGCGCACACGCCGAGGCTCGTGGTTGCCCGGGTGTCGCGAGGACTTTTTGCGGGCCATTTTTGACGCGGGTTTTTTCTGGTTTTCTCTTCCAGGACGGCGTCGGCTGCGGTGGTTTTCTTGCCGGGGTGCTGTGAGGAGCCCGTGTCGAGCGCGCGCCACGTGGATTTCACCGGAGCAGTCGGGGCAGTGCGTGTGCTGTGAGCCTAATGCGGGTGTTGTGGAATGTGTTGGTGCTGAAGGTGTTGAGTTTGTGTGAGCATTTACCTTAGTGTGCAGATTTTATGGGGACTTGTGAGTGTGTGTGTAATTGTAATTATTTTAATAAGCTGTTGGTGGTTGGTTTTAAGTGTTAGTGTGTGGTGTGTGTGTGCAGGGGAGATGTAGATAGTGCGTGTGAGTGGATTTGTGTATTTGAGTTTAAGTGGGCGCGCGGTAGGTGGAATGTGGTGTACTTGGGCCTTTGTTTGCGCTGTTATTGGCCGTGGAGTGAGCCAAAGTTCGCACAGATTTTCTTCAGAGGTGTGTATTTGGGAATTTCGAATTTTAATGGATTTATAGATTTCTTTACATGGTTTTGATGGTTCATTGAGCATGGTTGGTTGGTTGCTTGTGCATGTGTGGCTTGGCCGAGAGATTGGATATTTTATCGCGCAGAGCCGAAGTATTTGCTTGCTGCTGGGTGTTGGCTGTTAGTGAGCCGGAGTGTGTGCAGATTTTTGTAGAGGACTCAAGAATTTTATTTGAGCTTCCGAAGATTCTTTTCGTGGTTCGCGGCATGCGTGCGGCGCGATTTTCAAGGTTTCGTCAGTTTGAGGGCTCGGCGCTTCACTGACTTCAGCAATTGCCTGCGGAAAGCGTTCCAGGTGGGTTGGATTTTTCTCCAAGTCTGCGGACTTCTCTCTAATTCTATTATGATAGGATTCAGCATGCTAGAAATAGTGTATTATTGGAACCTTGACTAGCACCCCTGTCATATGTTGCATGTGTTTAACCAGACCTATAGAGAACCTTAATCTGGGCTAGATTCTTTTATGCTTTAGTCATCCCACATATTGCATTTCCTTCTGGACATAGAGTTCCTCGCCCGGGTAGTGGGCCGAGTGGTCAGGACATTGTGGGACGTATGTTGCACTCGGACCTAGGGGCTGAGTGGGGTCTGGTAGCTGTGTTAGGCCAGTGTTAGTGTTTGGGGAACCGTTTTGGGTAAACGGTGATCCCGGATTCTTTGGGTATTTCTCTGTTTGGTTGTCACTACCAAGTTGTGATCGTGGTGAGCGTGTGTTATCAGGACCTTGAACCCAGAATGTTTTTGGGCACTCATGATTTTAGGGATTGCCGAAGCCTGTTATTGTTTGATTGGGCGAGGGCATTAACCCTTTGGAGTCCGGAAAATAAACTTGTTTTTAACTGATTTTCTCAAGAACTAAAATCTATAAAAGTTGGTTTTCTCAACTCAAGACGGTATTTTATAATAAAGGTCATCTTTTCTCCTAAATTGTTCCTCACCCGACAGGGGTGAGTGATCTGGGTTCAAAGGGCTGATTTCTTTCTGGGGTCGAAAGCAACGGGAGGCTACGCCTATAGCCTGTTCTAGTTTGATTGGGGTCGTAGGTATTAGTCTCCCGGAGTTTTCGGACCCTTCGCTATTTTGGCTGTAGAGCACCTCCAACCCGTGAGTTTAGCATATTGTGTTGGTTTCCCACTTTAACCGAGGGGGGCCGAATCCCTGAACAGTAAGGGATCGAGAACTTCGATAGGCTAAGCCTAGAGTCTGTTCTTGTTTGATTGGGGTTCTAGGCACCGGCCTGACGAGATTCTCAGACCCTTGCTGCGTCAGACGGTTCTTCTCGTCTATGAGTAGGGTGTCGTTTGGGAGCCGTTTGGGCGGACGGCGGTCCCAGTGGTTGTGTACTTTCTGTTAGTGGGTTAGCTTTCTGAGGTTGAGTCGTGGAGTCCTTCTCCGACTGAGATTCACTAGTTGAGCATTGAGTTCCGATCTGTTTGATCGTGGATTATAGCATGCTAAGACTGAGGTTTTATGCCAGATGTGAGATACTTGAGTTCGCGGGGTCGCTCCCCGCGAGCTACGCTCCGGATGCGATGATGATACCGAGCCTAACGAGGCTACGATGTGGTTACTGAGATAGTCCTTGAGGGACACCCTACGTAAGACCAAGCCCTGTTTGGGCATGAGTGGCAGTAGATGAGCGCAGGCTTGACTCGTCCAAAGAGGGACAGTCATTGGGATTGGGTGATATGTGTGAGTGAGTTCATAGCATGTTCATAGATGAGTTTTCCCTTTGAGCATGGTACTTGAGACATATTAACAGTAGCGAGTGGAGGCATACCATCATCTGTGTTTTTCCCTCTTGAGCATAGTAGATAGAGGCATGATAGCTGTAGATACTTTTCCAGTTTAGTTTTCATTACCTCAGTCTTTTTCTGTTATCTTATGCCTCTAGTTGACTTAGTGGGCAGATCGTGGGTCTTGGAGACGGTACCCACTGAGAACTACTGTAGAATGTAGTTCTCACACCCTCTGTCGGTGACAGGTTGCTGAGGCTTTTCCTTCTGTTCTTGCCCGAGCTGGCGCAACGGACCGAGGACAGGGAGTCGCGAGATAGTTCCCTACCTGCATAGTTCCTTTAGAGTGAGGTAGATGTACCATCCCGGACTGTGGGATTCACTGTTTATTGTTAGAATTCCAGTTTTAGTTATCTCCCTTTTTGGTTTCATAGATGTTGTATAGGTAGATTTTTATTTGTATCTGACCTTGTATTATTCAGGAATTTTGGGAGATGGACTTTGTATTTATTTTCAGCTTATTAGTAGTTTGATTTTATATTAAAGCTTTTATTTTCCGCTCTGATATCTTTGTAGCTGTAGTTCTATCTTTTGCAGGTTAGACGCTTCGTCGGTGCAGGGCTTCCCGTGTCGACGGCGGATCTGTTGGCGAGCCCGGGTCGCAGTTTCGACCCCGGGGCGTGACACTGGAGCCGCTCTTTGCGACTGACCCGGTGTGTCTTCTTTTCATTTCAAGTTGTCTGTTGGGGTTTCTGACGTTTTCTTCGGGGGACTGTGTAGGTCCGGGAGGCACACAGAGACGCGGACGAGCCGAGTGCTGGTCGTTGCACGGGAGGCAGAGTCTTGGATCACGGTCATGGAGCGTCATTTTGAGAGTTTGTTTGTTGAGGATCGATTTCGGGTCTTCTTGGCTACACACTTCTTGGAGAGCAATGCCGAGGCTTGGTGGCGGCGTGTGCGGCCTGCTGGTCCGCCTGGGACGCAGATTCTTCCTTGGGCGGAGTTCCGCAGACTTCTTCTAGGGGCCTTCTTTCCTGAGAGTGTTCGCCAGAGATTGGAGGAGCAGCTGAGAAATCTCCGCCAGGGAGATCGGCCCGTGAATGCATACATAGCCGAATTCAATCAGCTGTTGGCTAGTATGCCTCACGTGGCCAGGGACGAGTCTCACCGGATCTACATGTTTGAGCGGGGGCTGCGCCGGGACATTTATCAGCTTGTTCGCTCCCGCAGATTGCAGACATTAGAGGCCTCGATGGAGCAGGCGTTATATGTTGAGTCTGGAGAGGTAGTCATGGATGAGGTGGCTCCAGCCCCCGTAGGGACTCCTGGGGCGAAGCGCCCGGCGCCAGTGGATGAGGGGCAGTCGAGTAGGCAGGGACCCCCGAGACCCCCATGATTCCATCCTCAGGGTCGTGGACGTCAGGGGCGCCAGAGATCTGGATCATCTCGTCAGTCTTCGCAGCAGCGTCGACCGCCTCGTCCACAGCAGTCATCTCAGCAGCAGCAGACTTCGCGGCAGCCCCGGCAGGATCGATGTGTCTTTTGTGGAGGGCCGCACCTACCGATGGATTGTCAGCAGAGACACGGCCGTTGTTTCCGTTGTGGACAGGCCGGTCACATTCAGAGCTCGTGCCCCAGAGCAGGTTCTCCAGCTCCTTCCACCGTTTCAGCACCTTCTCTTCCTCATCAGACGACAGGGCCTTCTGTGGCCTATGGTAGGCCTGATCATGCTCCATCTTCCTCGCGGCAGCCAAATCGACGACCACCAGCACCGAGCGGGCGTGTCTATGCCGCCCAGATTGAGGATGCTTCTGCCGCTGACCACATCGTCGCAGGTATTATTTTGATTTCTGCAGTTCATACCCGAGCACTTTTTGATACTGGCGCATCGCACTCATTCATTAGTAGAACATTTGCATCCCTACATGGTTTAGAGGTAGTTTCCTTATCGCATGCATTAGAGGTTCAGATTCCAGACCATGTCTTGCATGTCGAGGAGTGTTGTAGGGATTGCCCGGTACAGTTGGGACCCTGGGTCCTGCCGGCAGACTTGCTCGTCTTGCGGCAGCTCCAGGATTTCGACGTGGTACTTGGCATGGATTGGTTAGCTCGGTATTTCGCCACCATTGACTGCAGAGAGAGGACGGTGACCCTCCGCGAGCCTGGACAGGAGGAGTTCGTTTACAGAGGCTGCCAGAGTACCTTATTTGCCATGACTATTTCTTCGGCGAGAGCCCGGCGGATGATGAGTAGGGGTTGTACCGCCTTCCTGGCGACGATTGTAGAGGTGCCTACGGCGGCACTGGGACTCGAGGATATCCCTATTGTCCGCGAGTTCTCAGATGTGTTTCCCTCAGAGTTGTCGACCATGCCGCCGGAGAGGGAGATTGAGTTTGTGATTGATGTGGTTCCAGGAACCGCACCAATCTCGAAGGCACCTTATAGGATGGCACCTGCCGAGCTGAGAGAGCTGAAGGCCCAGTTGCAGGACTTGATGGATGTGGGCTTTGTGAGGCCCAGTGTATCTCCGTGGGGAGCGCCAGTTTTATTTGTGAAGAAGAAGGATGGGTCGCTTCGATTATGTGTGGACTACAGAGAGCTGAATAAAGTGACCATCCGGAACAAGTACCCCCTTCCACGGATTGATGATCTGTTTGATCAGTTGTAGGGAGCGTCTGTGTTCTCCAAGATTGATCTCCAGTCAGGTTACCACCAGCTGAGGGTGAGGGCCGAGGACATTCCCAAGACGGCTTTTAGATCCCGGTACGGGCATTATGAGTTTACAGTTATGCCTTTTGGATTAACTAATGCCCCTGCAGCATTCATGGATTTAATGAACCGGGTATTTCAGCCGTACTTGGATCGGTTTGTCGTTGTGTTTATTGACGACATTCTGATTTACTCCCGGAGTGATTTGGAGCATGAGGAGCACTTGAGGATAGTGCTGCAGCTTCTGCGAGAGAAGAAGCTATATGCCAAGTTTAAGAAGTGCGAATTTTGGCTTCGGGAGGTCGCTTTTCTAGGCCATGTTGTATCAGCCGCAGGAGTGGCAGTGGACCCGACGAAGATTGATGCTGTTCGGGATTGGCCTAGACCGACGACGGTTACTGAGGTCCGCAGCTTTTTGGGATTAGCAGGTTACTACCGTCGCTTTGTAGAGGGCTTTGCAAAGCTCTCTACTCCCCTGACCAGTTTGACCAGGAAGGGGATAAAGTTTGTTTGGACTGAGCGGTGCCAGGAGAGCTTTGAGGAGCTGAAGAGGAGATTGATCTCGGCACCAGTTTTAGCACTTCCAGTGATGGGCGATGGATTTGTGATCTATAGTGACGCCTCTCACAGCGGCTTGGGATGTGTTCTGATGCAGCATGGTAGGGTAATTGCTTATGCTTCGCGGCAATTGAAGGATTATGAGAAGAATTACCCTACTCATGATTTGGAGCTTGCAGCCGTGGTGTTCGCGCTGAAGTTGTGGCGGCATTACCTCTACGGGGAGCACTGTGAGATTTACACTGATCATAAGAGCTTGAAATACCTGTTCACACAAAAGGAGCTGAATATGAGGCAACGCCGGTGGTTGGAGTTGCTAAAGGACTATGATGTGAGTATTCTTTATCACCCCGGCAAGGCCAATGTAGTGGCAGATGCTTTGAGTAGGAGGTCAGCGCAGAGCTTGAGCATGTTGATCACCCAGCAGGCACCGCTTGTGGAGCAGATGAGGCGCTTACAGATTGAGGTTGTATCCCCTGGGGTCTCTGCTAGACTCATGTCTATGGTCTTGCAGCCCACTCTGTTGGAGAGGATTAGAGAGACACAGAGTGAGGACCCCCACTTGACTCGGATTAGATCGCAGATTCAGGCTGATCAGTTAGGGGATTTTACAGTGGATAGCTCGGGAGTACTGCGGTACAGGGACCGAGTGTGTGTGCCTATGGACACTGAGCTCAGAGATCAGATTTTGAGGGAGGCCCATTATACACCATATACCATTCATCCTAGTGGTACTAAGATGTATAAGGACCTCAAGGCACATTTTTGGTGGCCCGGAATGAAGCGGGGTATTGGAAGATTCGTGGCTCATTGTTTAACTTGCCAGCAAGTGAAGGCAGAGCATCGTGTTCCTGCTGGCAAGTTACAGAGTCTTCCAATTCCCGAGTGGAAGTGGGACCACATCACCATGGATTTCGTCACTGGACTGCCAAGGGCGCAGAGTGGGGCCGATGCGATTTGGGTTATCGTGGAAAGACTAACCAAGTCTGCACACTTTTTGCCGGTACAGATGACTTGGACGTTGGAGCGACTTGCGCAGTTATACTTGGATGAGGTAGTGAGACTGCACGGTATACCCGCCTCGATTGTATCAGATAGGGACCCGAGGTTCGTATCACACTTCTGGGGGAGTCTTCAGTCAGCCTTGGGGACCCAGCTCCGATTTAGCACAGCATTCCACCCACAGACCGATAGGCAGTCTGAGCGCACCATACAGACCCTTGAGGACATGTTGAGAGCGTGCGTTATGGATTTTGGAGGAGGGTGGTACCGGCACTTAGCATTGGTTGAGTTTGCGTACAACAACAGCAATCAAGCGAGCATCCAGATGGCTCCGTTTGAGGCGTTGTATGGACGCAAGTGTCGGTCACCCCTGTATTGGAGTGACGTGGGTGAGAGGAGGACTTTGGGACCGGATTTACTGCTGGAGGCAGAGGAGAAAGTCAGATTGGTTCGCCGACATCTTGAGATAGCCCAGAGTCGCCAGAGGAGCTACGCTGATACTCGGCGGCGAGACCTTGAGTTTCAGGTTGGTGATCATGTCTTTTTGAAGGTCTCGCCTTCGAAAGGGGTCAGGAGATTTGGAGTTCGGGATAAGCTCAGTCCCCGCTTTATTGGACCCTTCGAGGTACTTGAGAGGATTGGCCCTGTGGCTTATAGAGTTGCTCTTCCACCTCGCCTGGCCGGAGTTCATGACGTCTTCCACGTCTCAGCTTTGAGGAGATATGTTTTTGACCCCTCGCATGTGATCGACTTCACTTCTTTGGAGATCGGGGAGGATCTTGGCTTCGAGGAGCGCCCGTTGCGAATTCTCGCTCGAGAGGTGAGAGAATTACGCAACCGGGCCATTCCTTATGTGAAAGTTTTGTGGAGCAATCACGAGGAGCGGGAGGCTACTTGGGAGCTTGAGACGGTGATGCGGGATACCTATCCTTTTCTGTTCGAGACTTCTGATTGAGGTACGCCTGTTTGTTTTTTTCTTGTTTCGGGGACGAAACTCCCTTTTAGTGGGGGAGGATGTGGTGGCCCAGATTCCCATGCAGCTTTTCTGGTGAATCCATTGTTTAGAACACCTATTGTTGGTGTGTCCGGCCCATAGTGCATCAAGGGGATGCTACAGATGGACCCTGGGAGATATCTACAGCTGTGTTGGCCTTCGGCTGTGTTTGCCGAAATTTTGGTAAGGTTTTTGGCCAAACAGAGGTTGGAAATGGATTCAGCACGGAAAAACGCTTGAAAACGGCTATTTGCTTGTTAAATTCTGAGTCCGGATGCCCAAAAACGGACTCCCGGAAGTTTTCGATGAATTTCGGTGCATGGGAGGGGCCGTGGACCGCCGGCTGCCACGTGGCAGCCCATGATTGGCCGGTTCGCAGCGCGCGGTTCACAGAGCGCCGCGGCTGGGTGCACAGACCCGGCGCATGACACGTGGCGCCGCCTGATTGGCGGGCCCGTGAGGCGCGGTCTACTGATTTTTGCGCGGCAGTGCATGGACCGGGGCGGGGGGACGCGTGGCATCCCTCGATTGGTCGGTGCACGCGGCGCGGTCCACGGAACCTGAATTGGGTGCGTGGACCAGGTGCACAGGACACGTGTCGTCACGCCATTCGCGGGCTCACGAGGCGCGGTGCACCGGGTCGCGGTCGGGAGCCTCGGGGCGCGTGCGTGGCAGGCGGCCAGTGCGGCGCCTGCCTGCACGTGTGACCGCGACAGTGGCAGGGCCACGTGTCGCCCTGCCACTGGCGGGCGCCACCTACCCGTTTGACCGGGTAGGTGCCACGCGGCGGCACCGCACGCGCCCAGCACAGCTGTTTGCTGTGCGGGACACGCGTCGGTCACCGGGAGTGCCACGTGGCCACTCTCGGCGCGCCCCGCACAGCTGTTTGCTGTGCGGGTGACGTGGCTGCACCAGGAAGTTCCGGGCGGCTACAGTAATCGGGCTTTGGGCCCGAATTCGGGCGCCCAAAAATTCGGGTGCGCCCGAAAGTTGGACAATTTGGGAATTTTCCCATTTGTTTTTTCTGCAGCCTATATAAAGCCCGAGCCCTCTTCTTCTTCAACTTTTTGGCACTTCCGAGCTTCAAACCGCCAAGAGCCCCTTACCAAAGTTGTTCCTCTCGCAGTCAAGCTTCCATCTGCAGAGTTTGGGGATTTTTGGGGGCACGCTTTTCGAGATTCTCTTTTTCTTGGCGCGGCGCGACGCTCTTTCTTCGGTGTTTCTTCCGTCGCTCTTCGGTGTACGAGCTCCCCCGACCTACTCCGACCATCTTTTCGAGCGATTTCTTCGCTGCTGGATTCGTAACAGGTGAGGCTACGATTTTGGGTTTCTTGCACATTTTTAGATTTCGCGTTTTTCGAGGTGTTTTCTCATGCTCATTGGGACCCTTCTTGCTGTGAGTTTTTGGTGAGGGCAGCAGCTTCTTTTGGGGAGATCTTCGCGTACAAATCTCGGATCAGGACATGCTTATAGACTTTTTTCATCTACTCGACGTAAGGATCATCGTGGTATTTTTTTTTGGAATTTCTTGAGGCCATCCCAGAGGTATACATTCTCCTTCTTTAACTGTACAAGATTTTACAGTTGTGTGGTTGTATGTTTTCGCGCGCCCGTGTTGTGGAATTTATATCTTGGCCTACGGAACTCCGATTTGGGCGTGCAGGTACTTGTTTCGAAGCTATCGACGCATAGAACGCAGGGATATTTTATTTGGAATTTATTGAGCACTTTCAGCAGGTAAAATATTGGCTTCTTTGCAACTGAAAATTCAGCGAGTGAATTTGGGCAGATTTTTGGAGTTTGTGTATAACTGTAGCCCTATGTTGTACCCAGGTGGGATTTTGGACTGTACTGGACATACTGGACAGTGAGTTGCTGTTTTCTGGTATTATCAGCTGTAGGACTTGGACAGATCAGCGCATCAGGTGGGTGACCTCTTTTTCAAGATCAGCGGACTGTGTACTAATTCTAGCTTTAGGGACTTGCATATTTTAATGTATGATGTACTGCCTGCTAGAATGTGTGAATTGATGTTCCTGTTGTAGATAGATGATCCTGTGATTATTTTTCTCCCCTAACCTGTTGGTTATTATTATCTTGGAACTTGACCTAGCACCACTGCCATATGATGCATGTTCAGCCAGACTGTAGAAAACCTCAACTTGGGCTAGGTTTTTATTGCTCTAGACATTCCCACATCACTATTCTCTTTATCACTCTGGACTTAGCGTTTTCCTCGCCCAAGTAGTGGGCCGAGAGGTCGGATCATTGTGGGGTGCATTTACACTCGTGTCTGGGGACCGAGTGGAGTTGTTAGCAGTCGGTAGACCAGGTTTCTTTGGGAGAGTGACTTTGGTTGTAGATTTGGGATCTTGAGAGCTATTGTGAGTGACAGTGAGTCTCGGCTGTGCAGTCTTCCAGCCTGTGAGTGAGACAGTGTTCCTTTGGTGACAGTCGATCTTGTTGATCGAGGATTTGGATTATAGCCTGCATGAGCCACATTTGAGCTCGACAGAGATACGCGGATACTTTCCTCGGTGGGGTCGCTCCCCTCGAGAGCCACTCCGGAGTTGGGCCTGTTCTTCTATCGCGACTTGTCGACGCAGTGTTCCCTCTGGCTGGGCCAATTAGTGGCAGTCACGGACACAGTCCCTCTGGCTGGGCCAGTTAGTGGCAGTCACGGACGCCCTACGTAAGTCCGGTCCCCCGGGACGTGACGGCAGTAGGTAGGCGCAGGTTTGACTGGACCCTATGCAGCAGTCAGTTTAGATTGGGTGATTTGAGTCGAGAGCTAGTTGTAGCATCATGTTCTTTCTGTTCCACTTTTGAGCATCTAGATAGAGGCATAGTAGCTGTAGAGTTTACTTTACCAGCTTTTTCCTTTCCGCACTGCATTGTTACTTTTTGCCTCTAGTAGACTTAGTGGGCAGACCGTCGGGCTTGTTGGCGGTACCCACTGAGAACTACTTGGGACGTAGTTCTCACACCCGTCGTGGTGTCTTTTCCCCAGGGACATCTTATTCTGCTCCTGTTCCTGCCGCACCTGTTGCTGACCCGACTGATCGAGGTAAGGGAATCGCGAGATAGATCCCTACCAGTTGTCGCCTGAGAGTAGATGTACCTCCCTACATTTTGAGAGTTCATGTTGAGTGACCTTGTAGTGAGGATGGAGTTGTACTCTTCTTATTTTGAGAGATATTTGTACTTGGTGAGGTTTCTGGTTGTATATTTTGTTAGAGTTGTATTTATTTTCATCCAACTTTCACTTTTCAGCTCTGATATCTGTTTAGTGTAGATTTCTTTTGCAGGTTAGTCGCTACGTCTATACGGGGCTTCCCGTATGGGCGGCGGATCTGTTGGCGAGCCCGGGTCGCAGTTTCAACCCGGGGCGTGACAGATTAGAGTGGTATCAGAGCCTAGGTGTAGGTCATTGAGGACTTAGAAACCCTAGGCTTATGGTTGGACCCTAGGATGACTTACGTGAGAGACGTAACTTTTTAGCGAGAGTCTTGATTGGGGTCCTTAACTCTCCCAGTGGATTGGATGAGTGATCGACATGTCTTCCTTCGGTGGCAACTATGTTGGCTGCAGACAACATAGTGCTACGGGAAGGGCGACATGCCATTAACTTTCGCTGGATTGGGTCGTGTTTTGTTTGGGGTTATGACTGTTTCTTTTCTTTTCCCTCAGGTGAGTGATGCCTCTGCGACGCACGATGTCGACGCATTCGCAGCCTTCTTCCTCTGAGCCCGAGCGGGAGGACTCGGGGCGGGGACAGCATAGAGAGGTTCTGGAGCTCCGTGCCCAGGTGGCACAGTTGTCTGAGGCGGTGCGGCGTCAGGAGGAGACATCTCAGTGCCAGGAGAAGGCTTCACAACGCCAGGAGGAGGCTTCTCAGCGCCAGGAGGAGGCTTCTCGACGCCAGGAGGAGGCCTTGGGTCGGTTGATGCTTCTGTTGGAGCAGAGGTCACAGCCTATGGTAGCACCCCCTGAGAGTTCGCCTGTGCCCTCTTCGCCAGCTGCAGCGCCCCCTGTGATTCCGTCAGCACCAGCAGTTCCTGTCGCGCCGGTTTCTATCATACCACCGCCAGGGTCGACGGGACCTTTGACTTCGGCTGAGCAGAGTGCGGTGGTGGATCTGTTGATGAGGTTCCGCCGGTTTGATCCACCCTGTTTTTCTGGTATGAGTGCTGAGCCGTGGGAGGCAGAGTCTTGGATCACGGTCATGGAGCGTCATTTTGAGAGTTTGTTTGTTGAGGATCGATTTCGGGTCTTCTTGGCTGCACACTTCTTGGAGAGCAACGCCGAGGCTTGGTGGCGGCGTGTGCAGCCTGCTGGTCCTCCTGGGACGCAGATTCTTCCTTGGGCGGAGTTCCGCAGACTTCTTCTAGGGGCCTTCTTTCCTGAGAGTGTTCGCCAGAGATTGGAGGAGCAGCTGAGAAATCTCCGCCAGGGAGATCGGCCCGTGAATGCATACATAGCCGAATTCAATCAGATGTTGGCTAGTATGCCTCACGTGGCCAGGGACGAGTCTCACCGGATCTACATGTTTGAGCGGGGGCTGCGCCGGGACATTTATCAGCTTGTTCGCTCCCGCAGATTGCAGACAATAGAGGCCTCGATGGAGCAGGCGTTATATGTTGAGTCTGGAGAGGTAGTCATGGATGAGGTGGCTCCAGCCCCCGAAGGGACTCCTGGGGCGAAGCGCCCGGCGCCAGTGGATGAGGGGCAGTCGAGTAGGTAGGGACCCCAGAGACCCCCACGATTCCATCCTCAGGGTCGTGGACGCCAGGGGCGCCAGAGATCTGGATCATCTCGTCAGTCTTCGCAGCAGCGTCGGCCGCCTCGTCCACAGCAGTCATCTCAGCAGCAGCAGACTTCGCGGCAGCCCCGGCAGGATCGATGTGTCTTTTGTGGAGGGCCGCACCTACCGATGCATTGTCAGCGGAGACACGGCCGTTGTTTTCGTTGTGGACAGGCCGGTCACATTCAGAGCTCGTGCCCCAGAGCAGGTTCTCCAGCTCCTTCCACCGCTTCAGCACCTTCTCTTCCTCATCAGACGACAGGGCCTTCTGTGGCCTATGGTAGGCCTGATCATGCTCCATCTTCCTCGCGGTAGCCAGATCGACGACCACCAGCACCGAGCGGGCGTGTCTATGCCGCCCAGATTGAGGATGCTTCTGCCGCTGACCACGTCGTCGCAGGTATTATTTTGATTTCTGCAGTTCATACCTGAGCACTTTTTGATACTGGCGCATCGCACTCATTCATTAGTAGAACATTTGCATCCCTACATGGTTTAGAGGTAGTTTCCTTATCGCATGCATTAGAGGTTCAGATTCCAGACCATGTCTTGCATGTCGAGGAGTGTTGTAGGGATTGCCCGGTACAGTTGGGACCCTGGGTCCTGCCGGCAGACTTGCTCGTCTTGCGGCAGCTCCAAGATTTTGACGTGGTACTTGGCATGGATTGGTTAGCTCGGTATTTCGCCACCATTGACTGCAGAGAGAGGACGGTGACCCTCCGCGAGCCTGGACGGGAGGAGTTCGTTTACAGAGACTGCCAGAGTACCTTATTTGCCATGACTATTTCTTCGGCGAGAGCCCGGCGGATGATGAGTAGGGGTTGTACCGCCTTCCTGGCGACGATTGTAGAGGTGCCTACGGCGGCACTGGGACTCGAGGATATCCCTATTGTCCGCGAGTTCCCAGATGTGTTTCCCTCAGAGTTGTCGACCATGCCGCCGGAGAGGGAGATTGAGTTTGTGATTGATGTGGTTCCAGGAACCGCACCAATCTCGAAGGCACCTTATAGGATGGCACCTGCCGAGCTGAGAGAGCTGAAGGCCCAGTTGCAGGACTTGATGGATGTGGGCTTTGTGAGGCCCAGTGTATCTCCGTGGGGAGCGCCAGTTTTATTTGTGAAGAAGAAGGATGGGTCGCTTCGATTATGTGTGGACTACAAAGAGCTGAATAAAGTGACCATCCGGAACAAGTACCCACTTCCACGGATTGATGATCTGTTTGATCAGTTGTAGGGAGCGTCTGTGTTCTCCAAGATTGATCTCCAGTCAGGTTACCACCAGCTGAGGGTGAGGGCCGAGGACATTCCCGAGACGGCTTTTAGATCCCGGTACGGGCATTATGAGTTTACAGTTATGCATTTTGGATTAACTAATGCCCCTGCAGCATTCATTGATTTAATGAACCGGGTATTTCAGCCGTACTTGGATCGGTTTGTCGTTGTGTTTATTGACGACATTCTGATTTACTCCCGGAGTGATTTGGAGCATGAGGAGCACTTGAGGATAGTGCTGCAGCTTCTGCGAGAGAAGAAGTTGTATGCCAAGTTTAAGAAGTGCGAATTTTGGCTTCGGGAGGTCGCTTTTCTAGGCCATGTTGTATCAGCCGCAGGAGTGGCAGTGGACCCGACGAAGATTGATGCTGTTCGGGATTGGCCTAGACCGACGACGGTTACTGAGGTCCGCAGCTTTTTGGGATTAGCAGGTTACTACCGTCGCTTTGTAGAGGGCTTTGCGAAGCTCTCTACTCCCCTGACCAGTTTGACCAGGAAGGGGATAAAGTTTGTTTGGAATGAGCGGTGCCAGGAGAGCTTTGAGGAGCTGAAGAGGAGATTGATCTCGGCACCAGTTTTAGCACTTCCAGTGATGGGCGATGGATTTGTGATCTACAGTGACGCCTCTCATAGCGGCTTGGGATGTGTTCTGATGCAGCATGGTAGGGTAATTGCTTATGCTTCGCGGCAATTGAAGGATTATGAGAAGAATTATCCTACTCATGATTTGGAGCTTGCAGCCGTGGTGTTCGCGCTGAAGTTGTGGCGGCATTACCTCTACGGGGAGCACTGTGAGATTTACACTGATCATAAGAGCTTGAAATACTTGTTCACACAAAAGGAGCTGAATTTGAGGCAACGCCGGTGGTTGGAGTTGCTAAAGGACTATGATGTGAGTATTCTTTATCACCCCGGCAAGGCCAATGTAGTGGAAGATGCTTTGAGTAGGAGGTCAGCGCAGAGCTTGAGCATGTTGATCACCCAGCAGGCGCCGCTTGTGGAGCAGATAAGGCGCTTACAGATTGAGGTTGTATCCCCTGGGGTCTCTGCTAGACTCATGTCTATGGTCTTGCAGCCCACTCTGTTGGAGAGGATTAGAGAGACACAGAGTGAGGACCCCCACCTGACTCGGATTAGATCGCAGATTCAGGCTGATCAGTTAGGGGATTTTGCAGTGGATAGCTCGGGATTACTGCGGTACAGGGACCGAGTGTGTGTGCCTATGGACACTGAGCTCAGAGATCAGATTTTGAGGGAGGCCCATTATACACCTTATACCATTCATCCTGGTGGTACTAAGATGTATAAAGACCTCAAGGCACATTTTTGGTGGCCCGGAATGAAGCGGGATATTGGAAGATTCGTGGCTCATTGTTTAACTTGCCAACAAGTGAAGGCAGAGCATCGTGTTCCTGCTGGCAAGTTACAGAGTCTTCCAATTCCCGAGTGGAAGTGGGACCACATTACCATGGATTTCGTCACTGGACTGCCAAGGGCGCAGAGTGGGGCCGATGCGATTTGGGTTATCGTGGATAGACTCACCAAGTCTGCACACTTTTTGCCGGTACAGATGACTTGGACGTTGGAGCGACTTGGGCAGTTATACTTGGATGAGGTAGTGAGACTGCACGGTATACCCGCCTCGATTGTATCAGATAGGGACCCGAGATTCGTATCACACTTCTGGGGGAGTCTTCAGTCAGCCTTGGGGACCCAGCTCCGATTTAGCACAGCATTCCACCCACAGACCGATAGGCAGTCTGAGCGCACCATACAGACCCTTGAGGACATGTTGAGAGCGTGCGTTATGGATTTTGGAGGAGGGTGGTACCGGCACTTAGCATTGGTTGAGTTTGCGTACAACAACAGCTATCAAGCGAGCATCCAGATGGCTCCGTTTGAGGCGTTGTATGGACGCAAGTGTCGGTCACCCCTGTATTGGAGTGACGTGGGTGAGAGGAGGACTTTGGGACCGGATTTACTGCTGGAGGCAGAGGAGAAAGTCAGATTGGTTCGCCGACATCTTGAGATAGCCCAGAGTCGCCAGAGGAGCTACGCTGATACTCGGCGGCGAGACCTTGAGTTTCAGGTTGGTGATCATGTCTTTTTGAAGGTCTCGCCTTCGAAAGGGGTCAGGAGATTTGGAGTTCGGGGAAAGCTTAGTCCCCGCTTTATTGGACCCTTCGAGGTACTTGAGAGGATTGGCCCTGTGGCTTATAGAGTTGCTCTTCCACCTCGCCTGGCCGGAGTTCATGACGTCTTCCACGTCTCAGCTTTGAGGAGATATGTTTTTGACCCCTCGCATGTGATCGACTTCACTTCTTTGGAGATCGGGGAGGATCTTGGCTTCGAGGAGCGCCCGTTGCGAATTCTCGCTCGAGAGGTGAGAGAATTGCGCAACCGGGCCATTCCTTACGTGAAAGTTTTGTGGAGCAATCACGAGGAGCGGGAGGCTACTTGGGAGCTGGAGACGGTGATGCGGGATACCTATCCTTTTCTGTTCGAGACTTCTGATTGAGGTACGCCTGTTTGTTTTTTTCTTGTTTCGGGGACGAAACTCCCTTTTAGTGGGGGAGGATGTGGTGGCCCAGATTCCCATGCAGCTTTTCTGGTGAATCCATTGTTTAGAACACCTATTGTTGGTGTGTCCGGCCCATAGTGCATCAAGGGGATGCTACAGATGGACCCTGGGAGATATCTATAGCTGTGTTGGCCTTCGGCTGTGTTTGCCGAAATTTTGGTAAGGTTTTTGGCCAATCAGAGGTTGTAAATGGATTCAGCACGGAAAAACGCTTGAAAATGGCTATTTGCTTGTTAAATTCTGAGTCCGGATGCCCAAAAACGGACTCCCGGAAGTTTTCGATGAATTTCGGTGCATGGGAGGGGCCGTGGACCGCCGGCTGCCACGTGGCAGCCCATGATTGGCCGGTCCACAGCACGCGGTTCACAGAGCGCCGCGGTTGGGTGCACGGACCCGGCGCATGACACGTGGCGCCGCCTGATTGGCGGTACCGTGAGGCGCGGTCTACTGATTTTTGCGCGGCGGTGCATGGACCGGGGCGGGGGGACGCATGGCATCCCTCGATTGGTCGGTGCACGCTGCGCGGTCCACGGAACCTGAATTGGGTGCGTGGACCAGGTGCACAGGACACGTGTCGTCACGCCATTCGCGGGCTCACGAGGCGCGGTGCACCGGGTCGCGGTCGGGCGCCTCGGGGCGCGTGCGTGGCAGGCGGCCAGTGCGGCGCCTGCCCGCACGTGTGACCGCGACAGTGGCAGGGCCACGTGTCGCCCTGCCACTGGCGGGCGCCACCTACCCGTTTGACCGGGTAGGTGCCACGCGGCGGCACTGCACGCGCCCCGCACAGCTATTTGCTGTGCGGGACACGTGTCGGTCACCGGGAGTGCCACGTGGCCACTCTCGGTGCGCCCCGCACAGCTGTTTGCTGTGCGGGTGACGTGGCTGCACTAGGAAGTTCCGGGCGGCTACAGTAATCGGGCTTTGGGCCCGAATTCGGCCGCCCGAAAATTCGGGTGCGCCCGAAAGTTGGACAATTTGGGAATTTTCCCATTTGTTTTTTCTGCAGCCTATATAAAGCCCGAGCCCTCTTCTTCTTCAACTTTTTGGCACTTCCGAGCTTCAAACCGCCAAGAGCCCTTTACCAAAGTTGTTCCTCTCGCAGTCAAGCTTCCATCTGTAGAGTTTGGGGATTTTTGGGGGCACGCTTTTCGAGATTCTCTTTTTCTTGGCGCGGCGCGACGCTCTTTCTTCGGTGTTTCTTCCGTCGCTCTTCGGTGTACGAGCTCCCCCGACCTACTCCTACCATCTTTTCGAGCGATTTCTTCGCTGCTGGATTCGTAACAGGTGACGCTACGATTTTGGGTTTCTCGCACATTTTTAGATTTCGCCTTTTTCGAGGTGTTTTCTCGTGCTCATTGGGACCCTTCTTGCTGTGAGTTTTTGGTGAGGGCAGCAGCTTCTTTTGGGGAGATCTTCGCGCACAAATCTCGGATCAGGATGTGCTTATGGACTTTTTTCATCTACTCGACGTAAGGATCATCGTGGTATTTTTTTTTGGAATTTCTTGAGGCCATCCCGAAGGTATACATTTTCCTTCTTTAACTGTACAAGATTTTACAGTTGTGTGGTTGTATGTTTTCGCGCGCCCGTGTTGTGGAATTTATATCTTGGCCTACGGAACTCCGATTTGGGCGTGTAGGTACTTGTTTCGAAGCTATCGACGCATAGAACGTAGGGATATTTTATTTGGAATTTATTGAGCAATTTAAGCAGGTGAAATATTGGCTTCTTTGCAGCTGAAAATTCAGCGAGTGAATTTGGGCAGATTTTTGGAGTTTGTGTATAACTGTAGCCCTATGTTGTACCCAGGTGGGATTTTGGACTGTACTGGACATACTGGACAGTGAGTTGCTGTTTTCTGGTATTATCAGCTGTAGGACTTGGACAGATCAGCGCATCAGGTAGGTGACCTCTTTTTCAAGATCAGCGGACTGTGTACTAATTCTAGCTTTAGGGACTTGCATATTTTAATGTATGATGTACTGCCTGCTAGAATGTGTGAATTGATGTTCCTGTTGTAGATAGATGATCCTGTGATTATTTTTCTCCCCTAAGCTGTTGGTTATTATTATCTTGGAACTTGACCTAGCACCACTGCCATATGATGCATGTTCAGCCAGACTGTAGAAAACCTCAACTTGGGCTAGGTTTTTATTGCTCTAGACATTCCCACATCACTATTCTCTTTATCACTCTGGACTTAGCGTTTTCCTCGCCCAAGTAGTGGGCCGAGAGGTCGGATCATTGTGGGGTGCATTTACACTCGTATCTGGGGACCGAGTGGAGTTGTTAGCAGTCGGTAGACCAGGTTTCTTTGGGAGAGTGACTTTGGTTGTAGATTTGGGATCTTGAGAGCTATTGTGAGTGACAGTGAGTCTCGGCTGTGCAGTCTTCCAGCCTGTGAGTGAGACAGTGTTCCTTTGGTGACAGTCGATCTTGTTGATCGAGGATTTGGATTATAGCCTGCATGAGCCACATTTGAGCTCGACAGAGATACGCGGATACTTTCCTCGGTGGGGTCGCTCCCCTCGAGAGCCACTCCGGAGTTGGGCCTGTTCTTCTATCGCGACTTGTCGACGCAGTGTTCCCTCTGGCTGGGCCAGTTAGTGGCAGTCACGGACACAGTCCCTCTGGCTGGGCCAGTTAGTGGCAGTCACGGACGCCCTACGTAAGTCCGGTCCCCCGGGACGTGACGGCAGTAGGTAGGCGCAGGTTTGACTGGACCCTATGCGGCAGTCAGTTTAGATTGGGTGATTTGAGTCGAGAGCTAGTTGTAGCATCATGTTCTTTCTGTTCCACTTTTGAGCATCTAGATAGAGGCATAGTAGCTGTAGAGTTTACTTTACCAGCTTTTTCCTTTCCGCACTGCATTGTTACTTTTTGCCTCTAGTAGACTTAGTGGGCAGACCGTCGGGCTTGTTGGCGGCACCCACTGAGAACTACTTGGGACGTAGTTCTCACACCCGTCGTGGTGCCTTTTCCCCAGGGACATCTTCTTCTGCTCCTGTTCCTGCCGCACCTGTTGCTGACCCGACTGATCGAGGTAAGGGAATCGCGAGATAGATCCCTACCAGTTGTCGCCTGAGAGTCGATGTACCTCCCTACATTTTGAGAGTTCATGTTGAGTGACCTTGTAGTGAGGATGGAGTTGTACTCTTCTTATTTTGAGAGATATTTGTACTTGGTGAGGTTTCTGGTTGTATATTTTGTTAGAGTTGTATTTATTTTCATCCAGCTTTCACTTTTCAGCTCTGATATCTGTTTAGTGTAGATTTCTTTTGCAGATTAGTCGCTACGTCTATACGGGACTTCCCGTATGGGCGGCGGATCTGTTGGCGAGCCCGGGTCGCAGTTTCGACCCGGGACGTGACAATACAGATCTCAGAGCTGAAAGTAAACTGCTGAAAATGAAAATATATACAACACAAGTCCTCACCAAAAGTACAAAAGTCTCTCAAACTGTAAAATAAAATACAACTCTATACCTCACTACAAGGTCGCTCAACAAAACTCTCAAAAAGTAAGGGGGGTACATCTACTCTCTGGACGACGACTGGTAGGGATCTATCTCGCGACTCCCTTACCTCGATCTGAAGAAGCAGCAACTGGAGCAGCAGGAACAGGAGTAGAAGTCCCTGTGGGAAAAGACACCACGACGGGTGTGAGAACTACGTCCCAAGTAGTTCTCTGTGGGTGCCGCCAACAAGCCCGACGGTCTGCCCACTAAGTCTACTAGAGGCATAAAGTAACAATATGAAACTGAAATGAAAGGGCTGGAAAAGCAACTCTACAGCTACTATGCCTCTATCTAGATGCTCAAGAAAATGGAACAGATGGAAACATGATGCATCTACTAACTCTCAACATCCAGATCACCCAATCTACCTGACTGCCTCCTCGGGTCCAGTCAAACCTGCGCCTACCTACTGCCGTTACATCCCGGAGGACCGGACTGACGTAGGGCGTCCGTAGCTGCCGAAACTGGGCCAGCCAGAGGGACTGTGTCCGAGACTGCCAAAACTGGGCCAGTGAGAGGGACGGCGTCGACAAGTCGCGATACCAAAGTGCAGACCCACTCCGGACGTGGCACTCGAGGGGAGCGACCCCAACGAGGACAAGGGTATCCGCGCACTCTGTCGAGCTCAAGTGGCACTGCAGGCTATAGTCCAAAATCCACGCTCACGCTCTGAACGGAAAGACTCAGAATCCTCAATCATCTCGCACAACGGTCGGAGCACTCTCGACGACTCAGCTGATCAGCTCACACGAAACACGGGGCACTAGCCTCACCAACAGCTCACAGCACAAACACACTGGATGGAGATACTCCACAGCCAGGACCACCGTCCACCAGACGGCTCCCACAACAGAACACCAAACTCACAGGAAAGACCGACACCATAAGGGTTCGAAAACCCGATAGGCCGGTGCTTAGAACCCTATCAAACAAGAACAGACTCTAGGCTCCGCCTATCGAAGTTCCCGACCCCTTATAGTTCGGGAACACAATAATCACGGTACAACACGCAGAAGACACCAACAGGGCCCGAAAGTCCCGGGAGACCTACACCTACAACCCTATCAAACAAGAACAGGTTCCAGGCTCGGCCCCCGTGGCTTTCGTCCCGACAAAGGAACGACCCCTAGAACCCAGACCACTCGAATCCTTTCGAGTGGGGAGATTTACAGAGAAAAAGGTGACATTTGTTATTGAAAACCATGTTCACTCAACCCACATAGGGTGAGGGTTAAAAGTAGTACCCTTTTTGAAAAGCTATCTTGTTTTGAGAAGAAATCCATTTTTTTAATGATTTTTAGTTCTTTTTAGAAAAACAGTTAGAAAAACAAGTGTTTTACCCAAACCCCGAAGGGCTAATGCCTTTGTCCAATCAAACAAGAACAGACTCCAGCGGCCCTTCGATGCTTGGAAGAAAACATTGGTAGACTAAAATCATGTGTATGTCGAAAAGGGTTCTGGGTTCTAGGTCCGGCTAACACTAGTAAACTACTGCCACTAACACAGTGGCGACAACCCAAACAGGGGAAAACGAGATCTCCCGGGTCCACCGTTTACCCCAAACGGTTCCCGGTACAGACAAACGATCCACTACATCTACCAGACTCCACTCTGCTCCCAAGCACGAGTGTAAATACATCCCACACTAAAAGAAGTCCCGACCGCTCGGCCCACTACCCGGGCGAGGATAACACTAAGTCCAGGAATGAAACATAAAGTGTGGATGTCTAAACATAAATAACCCTAGCCCAAGTGAGGGTTTTCTACTGGTCTGGTTACACATGCAACATATGACGGGGGTGCTAGGTCAGGTTCCAAGATAACAAATATTTAACAGGTGGTAGGAAGTAGAAGAGATCATGCGATCAGCAGATAATTACAAAGAATAATAACATTCAAATTCTAGCATGCTACCCAGTCCAATCCCTATCATGCATGATTCTATATCAATAGAATTAGCGCACAGTCCATAGATCCTGAAAGCAAAGCCACCCACCTGAAGGTGCTAACTGTCTAAAATCCCACAGCTAAAGAATACCAAGAGAGCAACAACTCCAAGTCCAAAGGGTCCAGCACGATCTGCAATCTCCCCTGGGTGCAACACAAGGCTAAAATTACACTTAAATCCCAAAATTTAACCAAGTATTACAGTCTGTAATTTCAGCCGCAAAGATGCCAATTTTTCACCTGCAGACAGGGCTCCAAAAATTCTGAAATAAATACCACAGCGATCCTCGCGTCAAGACCTTCGAAATGGGTATCTGCTGGTCCAAATCCGAGCACCGTAGGCCAAGTTACAAATTCCACAGTATCGGTGCGCAAAATCCCAAAACCATACAACTGTAAACTCTTGTACGGATAAAAAGGAAAAGGTATACCTTCGGGAAGGTCTCCTAAAATTCCAAGAAAAATACTATGATGATCCTCGCGTCGAGTAGATGAAAAAAGTATATAATAGCGTCTCAATCCGATGTCCGAGCGCGGAGATAAAATTCCATCAATCCGCTGTCCTCAAAAATCCACACAGCAAACAAGGTCCTCAGTGAGCATGGAAGAACTCCTCGAAAAGCGCGAAACCAGGAAATGCAGAAAATACCAAAATCGTAGCCTTACCTGTTGCGAATCCAACGGCGAAGAAATCGCTCGAAAAGATGGTCGGAGTAGGCCGGGGGAGCTCGTGCACCGAAACGCGACGAAAGAAGCACCGAAGAAAGAGCGTCGCGACGCGCCAAGAAAATAAGAATCTCGAAAAGCGTGCCCCGAAAAATACCCAAACTCTGCAGATGGAAGCAGCACTGCACGAGGATCAACTTTGCTGAAGACTTCCCGTCGGTTTGAAGCTCGGAAGTGCCAAAAATCCCATGGTGAAGCGGGCTCGGGCTATATATAGGCCCCAAAAAAAACAATTGAAGAAATACCGAACAAGTCCCCGGATTCGGGCGCTCCCGAAGATTCGGGCGCCCGAATCCGACAGAAAAAGAGGATTACTGTAGCCGCCCGGATCTTCCTGGAGCGGCGACGTCACCCGCGCAGCAAACAGCTGTGCGGGGCGTACCGGGAGCGGCCACGTGGCCCTCCCGGGGCCCGACGCGTGTCCCACACAGCAAACAGCTCTGCGGGGCGCACGAGCTGCCGCCGCATGGCACCTACCCGGTTAAACGGGTAGGTGGCGCCCACCAGTGGCAGGGCGACACGCGTCCCTGCCACTGTCGCGGTCACACGTGCGGGCAGGCGCCGCCCAGGCCGCCTGCCACGCACGCGCCCCGAGGCGCCCTCCCGCGCCCCCATGCGCCGCGCCTCGTGGACCCGCGAATGGCGTGCCGACACATGTCCCCTGCACCCGGCCCACGCACCCTAGTTCGGGTTCCGTGGACCGCGCCACGTGCACCGACCAACCGGGGGCTACCACGCGTCCCCCCGCCTGGTCTATGCACCGCCGCGCCAAACCCGTAGACCGCGCATCACGAGCCCGCCAATCAGGCGGCGCCACGTGCCCATGCGCCGGGTCCGTGCACCCAGCCGCGCCCCTCTGTGGACCGAGCGCTGCGGACCGGCCAATCACAAGCCGCCACGTGGCAGCCGGCGGTCCACGGCCCCTCCCATGCACCGAAATTCAGCGAAAACTTCCGGGAGTCCGTTTTTGGGCATCCGGACTCATAATCAAACAAGCAAATAGCCGTTTTCAAGCGTTTTTCCGCGCTAAATCCAAATCCAACCTCTGTTTTGCCCAAAAGCATTTCAAAATTTTGGCAAATGCAGCCGAAGGCCAATCCAGCTGTGGATATCACACAGGGTCCATCTGTGGCATCCCTTTGATGCACTATGGGCCAGACACACCAACACTAGGTGTTCTACACCACGGTTCATGGGAGAAGCTACACGGGGATCGGGGGCACCACATCCTCCTCCACTAAAAGAAAGTTTCGTCCCCGAAACTAAAACGCACCACAACAACAAAACTAAAACAATCAAATCAACCCAAAGAACGCAAACGCTAAACTAACAAGAAAGGTACGGCTCCACCAGCAGGAAAGTCATCAACTCCAACCCTCGATTAAGAAAACAGCTGAAATTAGCGAAAAGTCCGAAAATTTCGAAAGATCAGTGCCTTCGCCCCATTCAAACAAGAACAGGTTTGGGCACTGTCTCCATTTCTGGAGCAATCTTTCAAAGTTTTTGTCCTGTTCGTAAATTTTAGTACAAAGGCGAGAAAAGGGAGAGAAGTGTTGGTGTCGTTCCTGCTGTGGCAACAAAAACGAAAGCTACCACTAACCGAGACTCCTAAGGACACAACCTCTAGTCCTAAACGTCACAACTGCTCCCGAGGCGGCGTCTGTCCACAGTCGTTGAAGTCCATGCTGCTGGAAGGATACGCCGGTAACCCGAGAAAAATGAACTCCTCCTGTCCAACTCGCAGAAAGATAACTGCTCTCATTCTATTATCAGTCGTAGCACGGCACCGCACCAACCAGTCCAACCTGTGTGCTCAATCCAAGTCATGGAGCTGTCATTGAATCGCCACATCAGCAGGTGAAGTCCCAAGTCTCAACTGCACTGATCATACACTGTGATCCTCCTCTACTCGTAGGATACTGGGAAGAATCCAATCGCTAAAACCTGTAGCATACATTCCTAACCCACACCCATGCAAAGATGCTGATGCAGATGCTATACTAATAATGCAGAAGAATACAGCGGTATCGAATTGCTCAACTCAGCTAACAGAAATAAAATCATACCTGCCGCGACATGATCCGCTGCCGGGGTGTCCTCCACCAGGGCTGCATAAACCCGTCCACTGGGTGCTGCAGATCGTGGTCCCGTCTGTCCCGACGTCGTACCCCACTCTGTCTGACGGTGTACCGGAGGGGCTTCTGCTTCCTGAACTGGCAAGGGAGGTACTGTAGTAAGGGGTCGCACTGACAGAATGGCTCGGGCTCGGGGACAAGCTGCCTGAAGATGTCCCAACGATCCACATAGGAAACACCGTCCCCGTCTCTGGTAACACTGGGACGGCGGATGAGGGCCGCCACAGATGACACACTGCTCATGTCGCTGATGCCGAAACCACTGCTGTCGGGGGTACTGCTGCTGAGGCTGCTGTCGCTGCTGGTGCTGCTGATACCGCGGTTGCTGCGGGGGCCCACCTGATCCCTGGTGCCTCCGAAACCTACGGCCCTGAGGATGAGATCGTGGAGGTCTCGGAGGTCCCTGCCGACTTGTCTGTCCCTCAACATCCCGTGCTGGGCGCTTCGCCCCCGAAATCCCTGCGGGAGCTAGAGCCACCTCGGCCGTCACCGCCTCTCCGCGCTCCGAACTCTGCCCCGAAAAACGATGTGGATCAGACTGATGGAATCTCGTCAACATATCAACCACCTCGCGCTGCTCTGCCCGGGTCAACTGCCCTGCCGTCCCGAACGGCTGTCTACTGGTATCTGGTGCAATAGGGGCTACCGGCACTGCTGCTACAACTGGGGGTGCCACAGCTGGCGACGAAGGTACGGGGAAACTCCCTAGGGGTGCTACAACTGGCTGTACCCTCTGCTCCAACAAAAGCATCATCCGACCCATGGCCTCCTCCTGGCGCCGTGAAGCCTCCTCCTGGCGCCGAACAGCCTCTGACAACTGGGCCATTTGAGCCCGAAGCTCCTGCGCCTCACTCTGCTGACCGTGCGCTGGCTCCTCCTGCCCAGGCTCATCGGAGGGGTAAGGCTGAGAACGCGTCTGTACCCTGCGTCGGGGAGGCATCGTGCCCGCCTGCAATACACATGCAAACATCAGGACAGTACCAAACAACACTCGACCCAATCCAGCGAAAGTCTAAGACATGTCATCCATTCCCTAGCATTATGTTGTCTGCAGCCAACATAATTGCGTAGGAAATAAACATGCCAATCACTCATCCCAACCCTTGGGAGAGGTATAAAACTCAATCAGGACTCTCGCTAATAGTCACAACTCTCACGTAGTCATCCTAATGTCCAACCACAAGCCTAGGGTTTCTAAGTCCACAATGACCTACATCCTAGGCTCTGATACCACCTAATCTGTCACGCCCCGGCGTCGAAACTGCGACCCGGGCTCGCCAACAGATCCGCCACCCATACGGGAAGCCCCGTATAGACGAAGGGACTAACCTGCAAAAGATCGACTATACTATACAGATATCAGAGCTGAAAGTAAACTGCTGAAAATGAAAATATATACAACACAAGTCCTCACCAAAAGTACAAAAGTCTCTCAAACTGTAAAATAAAATAAAACTCTATACCTCACTACAAGGTCGCTCAACAAAACTCTCAAAAAGTAAGGGGGGTACATCTACTCTCTGGACGACGACTGGTAGGGATCTATCTCGCGACTCCCTTACCTCGATCTGAAGAAGCAGCAACTGGAGCAGCAGGAACAGGAGTAGAAGTCCCTGTGGGAAAAGACACCACGACGGGTGTGAGAACTACGTCCTAAGTAGTTCTCAGTGGGTGCCGCCAACAAGCCCGACGGTCTGCCCACTAAGTCTACTAGAGGCATAAAGTAACAATATGAAACTGAAATGAAAGGGCTGGAAAAGCAACTCTACAGCTACTATGCCTCTATCTAGATGCTCAAGAAAATGGAACAGATGGAAACATGATGCATCTACTAACTCTCAACATCCAGATCACCCAATCTACCTGACTGCCTCCTCGGGTCCAGTCAAACCTGCGCCTACCTACTGCCGTTACATCCCGGAGGACCGGACTGACGTAGGGCGTCCGTAGCTGCCGAAACTGGGCCAGCCAGAGGGACTGTGTCCGTGACTGCCAAAACTGGGCCAGTGAGAGGGACAGCATCGACAAGTCGCGATACCAAAGTGTAGACCCATTCCGGACGTGGCACTCGAGGGGAGCGACCCCAACGAGGACAAGGGTATCCGCGCACTCTGTCGAGCTCAAGTGGCACTGTAGGCTATAGTCCAAAATCCACGCTCACTGTAGTAACCATAATTTTTAAAATCCAAATTTAAGTTTAAAATAATTTTCAGAATTATTTATATAGCAAAAATGGGCAATTAGTGGGTCAATAGTGGGCCCAGAAATGTCGACTTTTGATCGGGGTCTGATCTGGAAAATCCAAGATCACCATTGCGATCGTCTCGTCGAAACATAAAAGTTTCATATTCATATGTTTTCGATCCGACGGTCGGATCTTCCAGAAATCAGAAATCAAAAAGCGGGCCCCACAACTTAAAGTGAATAGTAAACCCCTATTTTTAATCCCCCTTTGATCACTAACGGCCGTTTCGCCGTCTGGAACCCTAACATAGGGATATTAGTAGTCGATCCTAGCTAATTTCAACGTTCTGAGCACAATGGCACTGACGGTTTTCGCGTTTGGCGATCCGGGTGCATCGAAGTGCGTGCGTCGGCTGGCGACCTACAGAACTAGTTGGCCCGAGATTTTATACGAGTGCCAAATTGATCAAACAAATACGCTACTTGACAGGTCTCGACGAGCCGGACGTCGTGGCGAAGTCTGTTTCGCGATTCGTCGAGCGGATTTTCTCGAAGTGTGTGAAATGCACTGAAAAAGGGGGTATTTTTGAGAAAACTATAATATTTTATGTATCAAAAATTAAGGGGCTTAAACCTTGAGGTGCTGGGTGCAAAATACACCTATTGTAAAGACCCCGTAGCCTGGGTTAGGTATGAACTGGGTTTTAGGTTATTTGCTCAAAGAATCTTGCAAGTTAACCTTTGGTCTTCTTGTGTGCATGCACGAGGAGTCAAGATGGAAATCTAGGAGTCACCTAACCCTCTGCATCTCCCAGACTTTATCTCCGAAGTGTTGGTGGCCAAGGATCACAACACCTTAGAGAGGGAACCCGAGAGAGAGAGAGAGAGAGAGGAGGAAGAAGGTTGGAACCAAACTCTTCCAAAGTTGGATCTGGAGTTTCTGAGGTGTTCCTCTGTGACTGGAAGAGCTCCTGGGTGGTTGCCGTAGCCGCGAAGAAGAAGAAGAAGGAACCCGGCTTCTTCCTATCTTCCCCGAGCTCGGCCAAGGTAAGGGTCCCTAACCATTGGTTGGTAGCACCCCGGACCATTAGCAGTGGACTCCTTAGGTCCTTAGCATCCTCCCTGCAAAGCCCCGAGGTCCCATGCAGTATGGTTAGCCGGCGGCCACAATGGGTCGCCGGAAACCTAACCTAGCTCCGCCTTGGAAGAACTCTTCAACCATTGAACCAAAATAGCTAAAAATTGGTAGGCATGGACTGTAGGAGATGAGGATCAACTCCACCAAATTTGGTGGAGTTTGATCGAGCGGATCAATGGCAGATTTGTGCCCTAGTTTTCGGGAATATTGCACTTCGGCCGAGCTTTGTGCTCCGGCGCCGGCGAGCCTCCCCACCGCCGTGCACATGGCCGAGAAGCTTCATGGGACCAAAGGGATCCCAACCATGCACTTGCATGGCTCCCATGCAGGCCGAGGAAGGCGCGGCCGAGATGGGTTCGAAATTGCACCAAGTTGCGGCCGCCGGCGCTCCGGCCATCTTTGGCCGGGGTGAGATGGTCGGGAAGCTTCATATGGGCCAGTAGATCAACTCCATCCAAGTTAGAGAGCTTCCAAGTGCCTTGGTTGAAATTCACCATTAGAGGTGGAAGAGCTCGAAAATGGAGCTTGCTCCGCCGCGCCGCCGTCGTGTCCTATCGCCGGGCACGGGTCCAGAAAGTTTCACTTTGAGTTTTGGGGAAGTTTTGTGCAAAAGGTTTGGGCCCAGAACCTCTGGTTTGTTGGTCACGATTTTCCATGCATTGAGCTTCATCTTCTTCCCGAGCTCCGGCCAACCCGAGGGTGTTGGGTCGAAACCAAAATGATGGAATTGTTCCTGCAACTCCAAGGAATGTTTCCATCCAAGTTTGAAGCAAAATGGTTCAGTATTGGCTGGGATCCAACCTTGGGTTGGTGTTGTTTGTATAGAGTTGAGTGGTGCACATAGGGTGTTTGATGAAATGCCACAGTGAAAATTTATTTGGATTCAGGCTTCGAGCTGAATATGAAAAATGCTCCAGTATGTTCCCTGAGCTTGATGCTCACTTCAGACCAAGTTGGTTCTGTGTGGACAAGTGTTTAGAGCATTGTGAACTTGTATGTTTGCAAGATGAAGGATCTTCTTGATCCAGCAGATCTGGGCTGCAACTAGGGTGAGCCCCGTGATCCTTGCAATATTTAAAGACCTTTTCATATACAAAGTTTGCTGGTTTGAAGTTTAAATTAAAAGATGTAGTTGAATCAACCTTTTAGTGAAATGTTTAAATAAAACATGGTTTCGGGCTGTTTGCGAAGCCGCGATAGTGTGCCCTAGGCTAATTTGGGGTCCCTGAACGCGATGCTCGCGTTAGAAACAGTGTTTGAAGTCCCGGAGAAACAAAAATTCATTTGGGCTATGTTAGAGAGGGTTTTTATGACCCGAAGTTTTCCTCGGGCACCGTGCTGCTGCAAATTGGTGAGCACGGTGTTCAGCAAGACATAAGTAACCTGCTGGAAGTGACGGAATGTCAAAATAATTTTCCAGTTGAAAGAACGAGCGAAAACAGTGCTCAAATGGCACTAAAATGTAATTTCTGAAAACTTTAAGGGTTCAAATGCAAAATAGGCAATGTGTACTGTTTAGTAAGATGTTTAATTAATTCCTAAGCTTTTCGTTGGGAATCCGTCGGTTTTCGTTGAGCGGAAATCGGATAACAGTCCGAGAATCGGCAAAATCGTCGATTTTACGGTATCCGGGTTACAATTAAAGATAACTAAGAGGGTTATAAATTGATCTGGGTTTAGGTTAGAGTTAGCGGGACTGAATTGATCCCTGATTGGTGATTTTTGATCCAGGTTGATCCAGTTTGCACCTGGAGTTGAGCATTACAGATTAATTGCCTGCGCATTGACAGGTGGGTTATCTTCGGTCCGGGTTTTATCAGTTCGGCCCTCTGGGGTGCGATACTGGTTGGACCCCTGTTGTTGATAGTTTAATCTAATCTCTTTGAGCCTGCCTTTCTTTGATTATATTATATCTGCTATCTGCCTGATCTATGCCTGTTATCTGTTCTATTTTGCCTTACATAATTGTCCATAGCACCTCTAGCATTTATACTTTTACTCGGACATTTTCATGATTGATTAGTGAGCCTGTTTGTTCTGCTGATCAAATGATACATCTCTGAGCACATAGATTTATTTAACTGAGGTTTTACCCCGCTTCGTAGGGTCGCCGGAGTCTGTTCTTGTTTGATAGGACAAAGGCACTGCTCTGCGAGGTTTGGACCTAAACCCAAGCTTCGTAGTGTCGCCTGAGTCTGTTCTTGTTTGATAGGACGAGGGCAATGCTCTTCGAGGTTTGGACTTTTCAAAACAGTTTTCTTAAAAATATGTGTTTAAGTTTTGTATCATTTGGTTGGTTTGTGTGGTTGAGTTGAGTTTATCTGTGAGCTTCTGTTGAGAGAGATTTGCCTTGATCTTGCATATGAGTTGAGATTTATTGCTGAGTGTTCCTGCATGAGTGTTGTGATACAGTTGGTTTATACCCTTGCATCCCAGTGGGGATTTTCCGGATTGTTGTTGATTACCCGGTCAGAGGACCGTGAGCTTGAGCATTTGCATATGATTCGCCCGCACCGTTGTACTTCACGAACATCAGCGGACTTGCTACCCGTAGCGATGTTCTTTACCGGTAAAGTGGTTAGCTGAGGCAACCCGTGACCCTAGTTTGGGGAATGTCAACCAGGTGGTGCCAAGAGGGCAGCCTCGCCTGAGGTCTTTGCGAAGACCAAAATGGTAGCTTGTGATTGGGTCTTTGCGTTTTCATCTATTTGATGCATGTGTTGATTCTTTGATTCTTTGATCTGGCTTCTAGTTATCTACTTCTTTTATGATTCTATGTGATGCCTCTGATTATAGTTCCATTGTTATCTTGCTGATTGTCCTAACTCCTTGATGTGTTGATTATCCTGATACATGTTTTAAATTCTGCTAAAATGATCTCCTATGCTTGTACCCAGATTATGAGTTTTGCTTTCTTTACAGCACCAGTTATATATCTGCTTTACCCTAACCCCTGATCTATTACTATTCTCTAGCATTGTATACCAGTAGGTACGATCTGCTATTTCTCGGCTCGTCGTGCCCACTGGGATACACTCCGGTGTGTCTCACACCCTCGGGTGACTGTTTTTCAGGTCGAGCGGGTGTTGAGATGTCGGGACGAGTTGGTGAGATCACGAGATAGAGCTTGACCCTGGACAGCCGATAAGATCAAGTATTTAATTATTTTTGTATCAAATGTAATGCAATGTAATTGAGAAGTTATGGATATTGTAATTTAATCTTGCTTAGTAGATGTACGTAGTTAGTACTCTGATTGTATGCTAAGAGAGCCGTGCATATATAGAAAAGGCTCAATCCCCAGTGGGATTGGGACTCATCTATATATGTGGCGGTCTGTTGCGCCCTGGCTGGTTTTAAACTCTGATTTAGAAAAAAAAAAAAAAAAATTTAGACGCTGGTTTTGAACTCGGGGCGTGACAGATTAGATGGTATCAGAGAAATAGGAATACGATGCCTAGGTTTGGCTAGGAACGAACCCTAGGATGACTTGTGTCTACGAGAGAGCGGGTATTGGTAAAGTGGATTAAAACTCAGGTGTGTATCGTGTTCGCGTTTTGGGGTTCGTTGTTAGTGCAGGATTAGCCGCGGTCATGGTTTCGGCCGTGGGCTTGATGTTTCAGTGGAGCCTAAGAGCTCAGATCAGTTTCAGTATATGTGGTTGAGGATTGACCACCGTTCTTGCCGAAATTGTCACTACGGCGAACCCGTTAAAGGCTTAATAGTGGTTTAGATAAGTTTCGGGGACGAAACTTCTTATAAGTGGTGGGTGATGTAGTAACCATAATTTTTAAAATCCAAATTTAAGTTTAAAATAATTTTCAGAATTATTTATATAGCAAAAATGGGCAATTAGTGGGTCAATAGTGGGCCCAGAAATGTCGACTTTTGATCGGGGTCTGATCTGGAAAATCCAAGATCACCATTGCGATCGTCTCGTTGAAACATAAAAGTTTCATATTCATATGTTTTCGATCCGACGGTCGGATCTTCCAGAAATCAGAAATCAAAAAGCGGGCCCCACAACTTAAAGTGAATAGTAAACCCCTATTTTTAATCCCCCTTTGATCACTAACGGCCGTTTCGCTGTCTGGAACCCTAACATAGGGATATTAGTAGTCGATCCTAGCTAATTTCAACGTTCTGAGCACAATGGCACTGACGGTTTTCGCGTTTGGCGATCCGGGTGCATCGAAGTGCGTGCGTCGGCTGGCGACCTACAGAACTAGTTGGCCCGAGATTTTATACGAGTGCCAAATTGATCAAACAAATACGCTACTTGACAGGTCTCGACGAGCCGGACGTCGTGGCGAAGTCTGTTTCGCGATTCGTCGAGCGGATTTTCTCGAAGTGTGTGAAATGTACTGAAAAAGGGGGTATTTTTGAGAAAACTATAATATTTTATGTATCAAAAATTAAGGGGCTTAAACCTTGAGGTGCTGGGTGCAAAATACACCTATTGTAAAGACCCCGTAGCCTGGGTTAGGTATGAACTGGGTTTTAGGTTATTTGCTCAAAGAATCTTGCAAGTTAACCTTTGGTCTTCTTGTGTGCATGCACGAGGAGTCAAGATGGAAATCTAGGAGTCACCTAACCCTCTGCATCTCCCAGACTTTATCTCCGAAGTGTTGGTGGCCAAGGATCACAACACCTTAGAGAGGGAACCCGAGAGAGAGAGAGAGAGAGAGAGGAGGAAGAAGGTTGGAACCAAACTCTTCCAAAGTTGGATCTGGAGTTTCTGAGGTGTTCCTCTGTGACTGGAAGAGCTCCTGGGTGGTTGCCGTAGCCGCGAAGAAGAAGAAGAAGGAACCCGGCTTCTTCCTATCTTCCCCGAGCTCGGCCAAGGTAAGGGTCCCTAACCATTGGTTGGTAGCACCCCGGACCATTAGCAGTGGACTCCTTAGGTCCTTAGCATCCTCCCTGCAAAGCCCCGAGGTCCCATGCAGTATGGTTAGCCGGCGGCCACAATGGGTCGCCGGAAACCTAACCTAGCTCCGCCTTGGAAGAACTCTTCAACCATTGAACCAAAATAGCTAAAAATTGGTAGGCATGGACTGTAGGAGATGAGGATCAACTCCACCAAATTTGGTGGAGTTTGATCGAGCGGATCAATGGCAGATTTGTGCCCTAGTTTTCGGGAATATTGCACTTCGGCCGAGCTTTGTGCTCCGGCGCCGGCGAGCCTCCCCACCGCCGTGCACATGGCCGAGAAGCTTCATGGGACCAAAGGGATCCCAACCATGCACTTGCATGGCTCCCATGCAGGCCGAGGAAGGCGCGACCGAGATGGGTTCGAAATTGCACCAAGTTGCGGCCGCCTCCGGCCATCTTTGGCCGGGGTGAGATGGTCGGGAAGCTTCATATGGGCCAGTAGATCAACTCCATCCAAGTTAGAGAGCTTCCAAGTGCCTTGGTTGAAATTCGCCATTAGAGGTGGAAAAGCTCGAAAATGGAGCTTGCTCCGCCGCGCCGCCGTCGTGTCCTATCGCCGGGCACGGGTCCAGAAAGTTTCACTTTGAGTTTTGGGGAAGTTTTGTGCAAAAGGTTTGGGCCCAGAACCTCTGGTTTGTTGGTCACGATTTTCCATGCATTGAGCTTCATCTTCTTCCCGAGCTCCGGCCAACCCGAGGGTGTTGGGTCGAAACCAAAATGATGGAATTGTTCCTGCAACTCCAAGGAATGTTTACATCCAAGTTTGAAGCAAAATGGTTCAGTATTGGCTGGGATCCAACCTTGGGTTGGTGTTGTTTGTATAGAGTTGAGTGGTGCACATAGGGTGTTTGATGAAATGCCACAGTGAAAATTTATTTGGATTCAGGCTTCGAGCTGAATATGAAAAATGCTCCAGTATGTTCCCTGAGCTTGATGCTCACTTCAGACCAAGTTGGTTCTGTGTGGACAAGTGTTTAGAGCATTGTGAACTTGTATGTTTGCAAGATGAAGGATCTTCTTGATCCAGCAGATCTGGGCTGCAACTAGGGTGAGCCTCGTGATCCTTGCAATATTTAAAGACCTTTTCATATACAAAGTTTGCTGGTTTGAAGTTTAAATTAAAAGATGTAGTTGAATCAACCTTTTAGTGAAATGTTTAAATAAAACATGGTTCCGGGCTGTTTGCGAAGCCGCAATAGTGTGCCCTAGGCTAATTTGGGGTCCCTGAACGCGATGCTCGCGTTAGAAACAGTGTTTGAAGTCCCGGAGAAACAAAAATTCATTTGGGCTATGTTAGAGAGGGTTTTTATGACCCGAAGTTTTCCTCGGGCACCGTGCTGCTGCAAATTGGTGAGCACGGTGTTCAGCAAGACATAAGTAACCTGCTGGAAGTGACGGAATGTCAAAATAATTTTCCAGTTGAAAGAACGAGCGAAAACAGTGCTCAAATGGCACTAAAATGTAATTTCTGAAAACTTTAAGGGTTCAAATGCAAAATAGGCAATGTGTACTGTTTAGTAAGATGTTTAATTGATTCCTAAGCTTTTCGTTGGGAATCCGTCGGTTTTCGTTGAGCGGAAATCGGATAACAGTCCGAGAATCGGCAAAATCGTCGATTTTACGGTATCCGGGTTACAATTAAAGATAACTAAGAGGGTTATAAATTGATCTGGGTTTAGGTTAGAGTTAGCGGGACTGAATTGATCCCTGATTGGTGATTTTTGATCCAGGTTGATCCAGTTTGCACCTGGAGTTGAGCATTACAGATTAATTGCCTGCGCATTGACAGGTGGGTTATCTTCGGTCCGGATTTTATCAGTTCGGCCCTCTGGGGTGCGATACTGGTTGGACCCCTGTTGTTGATAGTTTAATCTAATCTCTTTGAGCCTGCCTTTCTTTGATTATATTATATCTGCTATCTGCCTGATCTATGCCTGTTATCTGTTCTATTTTGCCTTACATAATTGTCCATAGCACCTCTAGCATTTATACTTTTACTCGGACATTTTCATGATTGATTAGTGAGCCTGTTTGTTCTGCTGATCAAATGATACATCTCTGAGCACATAGATTTATTTAACTGAGGTTTTACCCCGCTTCGTAGGGTCGCCGGAGTCTGTTCTTGTTTGATAGGACAAAGGCACTACTCTGCGAGGTTTGGACCTAAACCCAAGCTTCGTAGTGTCGCCTGAGTCTGTTCTTGTTTGATAGGACGAGGGCAATGCTCTTCGAGGTTTGGACTTTTCAAAACAGTTTTCTTAAAAATATGTGTTTAAGTTTTGTATCATTTGGTTGGTTTGTGTGGTTGAGTTGAGTTTATCTGTGAGCTTCTGTTGAGAGAGATTTGCCTTGATCTTGCATATGAGTTGAGATTTATTGCTGAGTGTTCCTGCATGAGTGTTGTGATACAGTTGGTTTATACCCTTGCATCCCAGTGGGGATTTTCCGGATTGTTGTTGATTACCCGGTCAGAGGACCGTGAGCTTGAGCATTTGCATATGATTCGCCCGCACCGTTGTACTTCACGAACATCAGCGGACTTGCTACCCGTAGCGATGTTCTTTACCGGTAAAGTGGTTAGCTGAGGCAACCCGTGACCCTAGTTTGGGGAATGTCAACCAGGTGGTGCCAAGAGGGCAGCCTCGCCTGAGGTCTTTGCGAAGACCAAAATGGTAGCTTGTGATTGGGTCTTTGCGTTTTCATCTATTTGATGCATGTGTTGATTCTTTGATTCTTTGATCTGGCTTCTAGTTATCTACTTCTTTTTATGATTCTATGTGATGCCTCTGATTATAGTTCCATTGTTATCTTGCTGATTGTCCTAACTCCTTGATGTGTTGATTATCCTGATACATGTTTTAAATTCTGCTAAAATTATCTCCTATGCTTGTACCCAGATTATGAGTTTTGCTTTCTTTACAGCACCAGTTATATATCTGCTTTACCCTAACCCCTGATCTATTACTATCCTCTAGCATTGTATACCAGTAGGTACGATCTGCTATTTCTCGGCTCGTCGTGCCCACTGGGATACACTCCGGTGTGTCTCACACCCTCGGGTGACTGTTTTTCAGGTCGAGCGGGTGTTGAGATGTCGGGACGAGTTGGTGAGATCACGAGATAGAGCTTGACCCTGGACAGCCGATAAGATCAAGTATTTAATTATTTTTGTATCAAATGTAATGCAATGTAATTGAGAAGTTATGGATATTGTAATTTAATCTTGCTTAGTAGATGTACGTAGTTAGTACTCTGATTGTATGCTAAGAGAGCCGTGCATATATAGAAAAGGCTCAATCCCCAGTGGGATTGGGACTCATCTATATATGTGGCGGTCTGTTGCGCCCTGGCTGGTTTTAAACTCTGATTTAGAAAAAAAAAAAAAAAAAATTTAGATGCTGGTTTTTGAACTCGGGGCGTGACACTCACGCTCTGAACGGAAAGACTCAGAATCCTCAATCATCTCGTGTGAGGTCCCGGAATCCCCCGCGTAGGGTTGCTGGTTGTTGGGCAGCTTTCGGCCGCCGTTGGGGGTGTTGGTGCGCGTGTTGGGGGCCCAGAAATGGATTTGTGATGCAATTTGGGATTTGCTTGCATCACTGGAGGCCTGCGTGGGTTGCGCGCAATTTGGACACAAGTGGTGGACTTCGGGCTTAAATTGTGACCCCGTGGGAAGTTGGATGACCCGTCGGGTGTTTGGAAGTGGTTTCGCGCGATTCAGATGTCAAAATTGGACTCCGGGCGAAGTTTGGATAAGAGTTTACCTCTCCGGTCGCCTTCGGGAATTTTTAGAGTTGGAATTTGGCAAATCGGACTTTAAAAATGGACCCGGCGCGAAAATCGGATCGAGTGGGCTATCCGGGGGCACTCCGTAATTTTCGGATGAGAATTTGGAGAAATGGACATCGTTTTTGGATTCAGCGCGCGAAATCGCTAGGAATGGACTATTTATTTGTTGGATTTGGAGCCCGGTAGGCGTGCGCGCTTTTCGAGGCGAAGCGGCACGCAAATCGAGGCATCGTGGCACGTTTACCGAGGCCTGCGCGGCACGGACCCCGAGGAGGCCGCGTGTCAGAACGCGCGTGGGCGCGCTGGGAAGTGCACCCGCCTGCGCGGGGGCACGTGGGGGGCCGCCACGTGGCGGGCTCCCACTGGCGGCCCGGGTCACGGGCGCGTGGGCGCTGCCCGTGTCACGGGCGCGTGTCACGCGCCTGTGCGCAGGCAGCGCGGCCGCGTGGCGCACAGGGGCGCGGCCACGTGGCCGCTGCTTCGTTGCTTGGACCGGGTGCACCCGCAAGGGTGCGGTGGACCGGCGGGTGCACCGTGCACCGTGGGCCGTGGACCACCTTCCCTCTCTCCCTTCTTTTCTTCTTCTTCTTCCTCCCCCGCAAGCGTTTTTCTCCCTTTCTTTTCCTTCTTCTGCACCCGAGAGCGAGAGAGAGTGAGGGAGGAGGTTGTGGGAGATGGCGTTTCGCATCGCGGGCCTCGTGGAGCGCGCGAGGCTTCCGATGGGGGCGTTACGGCGGCGGCGGCGCGGTCGGGTAAGTCCCGCGCTTTGCTTTTACTGTATTTTTGTACAGTTTTTGGAGCGTTCTTTTAGACTGTAATTGACCCTCTTGCTCTTTTCTGTGTTGGGCACCGTGCACCGTTTTGCGTGCGGACTCTATTTTGCGTGCGGATCCTGGCACCGTGCACCGTTTTGCGTACGGACTCCATTTTGCGTGCGGATCCTGGCACCGTGCATCGTTTTGCGTGCGGACTCCGTTTTGCGTGCGGATCCTGACACCGTGCACCGTTTTGCGTGCGGACTCCGGTAGCGGACATCGTTTTGCGTGCGGACTCCGTTTGGCGTGCGGATTCCGGCACCGTGCTCCGTTTTGCGTGCGGACTCCGGCAGCGGACATCGTTTTGCGTGCGGATCGCGTGGAGGCCAATTGCAAGTGTCTACGAGCAATTGGTGGCAAATCGAGGTGGGTGGCCTTATCTCCAAGTTTTATGGACTTTACAGTATTTCTACTGATGTAGGACTATGCATGATAGTTTATTTCATTGTGTAGCATGCTAGATTGTAGGAATTGTTATTCCTTTTATCATCTGTTAATACAGCTATCTTGGAACTTGACCTAGCACCCCCGTCATATGTTGCATGTGTAACCAGACCAGTAGAAAACCCTCACTTGGGCTAGGGTTAATTATGTTTAGACTCCCACACTGTTTTGCTATCCCTGGATATAGTGTTATCCTCGCCCGGGTAGTGGGCCGAGAGGTCGGGATTTTCTTTTAGTGTGGGATGCGTTTGCACTCGTGCTTGGGAGCAGAGTGGAGTCTGGTAGTTGTAGCGGGTTGCTTATCTGTGCCGGGAGCCGTTTGGGTAAACGGTAGCCCCGAGAGGTCTTGTTTCCCTGTTGCACAGTCGTGGGAGAGAGCCGTTGAGTAGACGGTAGTCCCGGGCCGTCGAGTATCTTCCGGCCAGTGTTGTTGGGAACCGTTGGGGTTAACGGTGATCCCAGGTCGTTGAGTGTTGTCCGACCAGTATTGTTGGCCTGAGTTGCGGGTCGTTCCTGGCTGTGGAGTACCTCCAGCCAGTGTGCTTTGTGCTGCGAGCTGTTGGAGAGGCTAGTGTCTCGTGTTTTGTGTGAGCTGATCAGCTGAGTCGTAGAGAGTGCTCCGACTATTGTGCGAGATATTTGGGGATCTTGAGTCCTACCGTTCTGAGAGTGAGCGTGGTTTTTGACTTTAGCCTGCTTATGCCAATTAGTGATACTCTATGCCGCGCCGTTTTCCTCAGTTGGAGTCGCGTCCCTGAGATGCTGCTGTGGATACGATGGGCCTGTTGAGGCAGTTTTGCGCGAGGGGTGAGTTAGTCGGGCTGGACGCCCCACGTAAATCCCGTCCTCATGGGGATGTGTGGTAGTGGGCAGGCGCGTTCCTAGTCGACAGGCGCAGGCTTGACTGGACCCTATGAGGCAGTCAGTTCGATTGGGTCTATTGAGCACCTTGGGTGCGAGTGGTCTCTTTTACTTTCATCTGTTCCACTTTTTGAGTATCTAGATAGAGGTATGGTAGCTGTAGAGTAGCTCCAGCTTTTCTTGTTCAGATTTCATTGCACTGTTATCTATTACCTCTAGTAGACTTAGTGGGCAGACTGTTGGGCTTGTTGACGGCACCCACTGAGAACTGCTGTGGGAAGTAGTTCTCACACCCGTCGTGGTGTCTTTTTCCCCAGGAACTTCTTCTCCTGTTCCTGTTGCTCCAGTTGCTGATCCTTCTGACCGAGGCGAGGGAGTCGCGAGCTAGTTCCCTACCCGTCGTTTGAGTGTAGCGGTACCCCCTTCAGAGGAGAGCTTCAGTAGATTAGTTTACCTCTTTTTCCTCTGTTGAGTGACCTTTGTTGTGAGGTATAGAGTTGTACTTTATTTTACAGTTTGAGAGACTGATGTAGTGAGGATGTTTGTATCGAGAGTTTGTACACTGATGTATTTATTGGAGATACCTCCCCTTTTGAGTTTTGTATCAGAGGACTTTGTATACGATCGTATTTGGGAGATGGATATGGTACTATTTTCAGTTGTACAGGGTTTGGTTTTCAGTTCTTTCAGTGGTTTACTTTCAGCTCTGATATCTGTATACTGTAGTTGATTCTTTTTGCAGGTTAGGCGCTTCGTCTGTACGGCAGTTTCCGTACAGATGGCGGATCTGTTAGTGAGGCCGGGTCGCAGTTTCGACCCCGGGGCGTGACAGATTAGAGTGGTATCAGAGCCTAGGTTGTAGGTCGTGATGGACTTAGAAACCCTAGGCTTGCGGTTGGACATTAGGATGACTACGTGAGAGTCGTGACTTTTAGCGAGAGTCCTGATTGAGTTTTTACCTCTCCCAAGAGACGGGATGAGAGTTTGGCATGTTTATTCTCCTAATCGATTATGTTGGTTGCAGACAACATAATGCTATGGAATGGATGACATGTCTTAGACTTTCGCTGGATTGGGTCGTATGGTTGTTGTGTCCTGACGTTTGTAGTTGTGCAGTGGGTTGCGATACCCCTGAGACGTCGTGTTGTGAAAAGGACACACCCTTCCCTGGCTGAGTTACCAGGAGGGCATTTTCCCTGGCTGAGTTACCAGGAGGGCGTTTTCCCTGGCTGAGTTACCAGGAGGGCGTTTTCCCTGGCTGAGTTACCAGGAGAGCATTTTCCCTGGCTGAGTTACCAGGAGGGCATTTTCCCTGGCTGAGTTACCAGGAGAGCATTTTCCCTGGCTGAGTTACCAGGAGGGCGTTTTCCCTGGCTGAGTTACCAGGAGGGCGTTCTCCCTGGCTGAGTTACCAGGAGAGCATTTTCCCTGGCTGAGTTACCAGGAGGGCATTTTCCCTGGCTGAGTTACCAGGAAGGCGTTTTCCCTGGCTGAGTTACCAGGAGGGCGTTTTCCCTGGCCGAGTTACCAGATGGATAATTATCACTGGCCGAGTTACCAGATGGATAATTATCACTGGCCGAGTTACCAGATGGATAATTATCACTGGCCGAGTTACCAGATGGATAATTATCACTGGCCGAGTTGCCAGATGGATAATTATCACTGGCCGAGTTGCCAGATGGATAATTATCACTGGCCGAGTTGCCAGATGGATAATTATCACTGGCCGAGTTGCCAGATGGATAATTATCACTGGCCGAGTTGCCAGATGGATAATTATCACTGGCCGAGTTGCCAGATGGATAATTATCACTGGCCGAGTTGCCAGATGGATAATTATCACTGGCCGAGTTGCCAGATGGATAATTATCACTGGCCGAGTTGCCAGATGGATAATTATCACTGGCCGAGTTGCCAGATGGATAATTATCACTGGCCGAGTTGCCAGATGGATAATTATCACTGGCCGAGTTGCCAGATGGATAATTATCACTGGCCGAGTTACCAGATGGATAATTATCACTGGCCGAGTTACCAGATGGATAATTATCACTGGCTGAGTTACCAGATGGATAATTATCACTGGCCGAGTTACCAGATGGATAATTATCACTGGCCGAGTTACCAGGAGGACATTTTGCCCTGGCCGAGTTACCAGGAGGATACTTTCCACTGGCCGAGCAACCAGATGGATGCATTGCCCCTGGCCGAGTTACCAGGTGGGCACATGCCCTGGCCGAGTTACCAGGAGGACATTTTGCCCTGGCCGAGTTACCAGGAGGATACTTTCCACTGGCCGAGCAACCAGATGGATGCATTGCCCCTGGCCGAGTTACCAGGTGGGCACATGCCCTGGCCGAGTTACCAGGAGGACACTTTTCCCTGGCCGAATTACCAGGAGGATACTTTCCACTGGCCGAGCTACCAGAGGCGATGCCGCCCAGTGAGGGGCGATGCCGCCCAGTGATTGGCGATGCCGCCCAGTGAGAGGCGATGCCGCCCAGTGAGGGGCGATGCCGCCCAGTGAGTGGCGATGCCGCCCAGTGAGGGGCGATGCCGCCCAGTGATTGGCGATGCCGCCCAGTGAGGGGCGATGCCGCCCAGTGAGGGGCGATGCCGCCCAGTGAGTGGCGATGCCGCCCAGTGAGGGGCGATGCCGCCCAGTGATTGGCGATGCCGCCCAGTGAGGGGCGATGCCGCCCAGTGAGAGGCGATGCCGCCCAGTGAGGGGCGATGCCGCCCAGTGATTGGCGATGCCGCCCAGTGAGGGGCGATGCCGCCCAGTGAGAGGCGATGCCGCCCAGTGAGGGGCGATGCCGCCCAGTGAGTGGCGATGCCGCCCAGTGAGGGGCGATGCCGCCCAGTGATTGGCGATGCCGCCCAGTGAGGGGCGATGCCGCCCAGTGAGAGGCGATGCCGCCCAGTGAGAGGCGATGCCGCCCAGTTAGGGGCGATGCCGCCCAATGAGTGGCGATGCCGCCCAGTGAGGGGCGATGCCGCCCAGTGATTGGCGATGCCGCCCAGTGAGTGGCGATGCCGCCCAGTGAGGGGCGATGCCGCCCAGTGAGGGGCGATGCCGCCCAGTGAGAGGCGATGCCGCCCAGTGAGGGGCGATGCCGCCCAATGAGTGGCGATGCCGCCTAGTGAGTGGCGAAGGTTTGGCCTGTTGAGGCGATTTTCACCTTCGGCCGAGTTACCAGGTGGTTATTTTAGTGAGATTGAGATGATCTGACAGGACACCGAGATTTGATGGCGTCGAGTTCGTCCTGATGGACTACCGGGAGCGTCTCCAGCCATGAGTTGCTTGTTGACATAGTTTCCCGCTTTAAACGAGAGGGACCGAATCCCTGAACGGTAAAGGAGCGAAAACTTCGATAGACTGAGCCTAGAGTCTGTTCTTGTTTGATTGGGGTTCTAGGCACCGGTCTATCGTGATTTTTGGATCTTTGCCGCGTCAGTCGGTTCTTCTCGCCTATGAGTGGGGTGTTGCTGTGAGTTGAGTCGTTGAGGGTTCTCCGACATAGCTGTGAGAGTGCTAGGGCATTTGCATTGATGTATGGGCTAGAGATAGGACCTTTAGCTTGTGCTCGTGAGGTTCAGATACCTGATTACGTGTTGCACATAGATGGGAGTTATTGGTCCTGCCCAGTGCAGTTGGGGCCCTGGTTTTTGCCTGTTGATCTTTTGGCCCTTCCTCAGCTCCGGGTTTTCGAGGTAGTGTTGGGTATAGGACTGTGAAGATCTGAGGCCTTGATGCTTGAGTATACCACACCGTTGATACACGGTGGTGATGCCACACCGTTGATACACAGTGGTGATGCCACACCGTTGATACACGGTGGTGATGCCACGCCGTTGATACACGGCAGTGATGCCACACCGTTGATACACGGTGGTGATGCCACACCGTTGATACACGGTGGTGATGCCACGCCGTTGGCGCACGGCAGTGAGGCCACGCCGTTGGTACACGGCAGTAATGCCACGCCGTGGGTGCACGGCAGTGATGCCACGTTGTAGGTACACGACGGTGAGAGTCTTTTGGATGTTTCGGACTTTTGACCGCGAGTTGGGCATCAGCTTTATGATCACCTTGTGAGCCAGTTTCAGTCCCGTTCACCGACGGTTTGGTCCCCGTCAGGGTGTTCTTTATGAGTTGAGGGATCGACTTCGACCCGTGGGTCCGTTGGGGTTATGATAGCATGTTGAGCGACCAACTGTGGCACGAGATTGTGTCTCTTGAGGATCCCTTTTTGAGGGTAGCCTGCAGTTGAGTAGTCCACTCGGGTGGTTTTGGATCGGGAAGTGACCGAGTGAAGACCCCAACTTATTGGATTTCCCTTCCTTATTGGACGAGTCTGCGGGTATGCTTCGGGTCGTCTTGTTGAGGGTGGCACCATGTTGTAGTTATTTCAGTTTCCCCCAGCCTTTTAGTGGAGCCCTTTGGTTTTTCACGTCTCAGCTCAGTAGTGATGTGATTTTCCTCGCCCGTGATTTACTTGCCCCTTTGAGATCTGTGATTATTGGAGTACGAGGGACGCCCGTTGCAATTTCTGGCTCGAGAGATGAGAGAATTGCACATCGGGTCATACCGTACTTGTTGTTGTTGTTGCGGAGTGATCACGAGGAGCGAGTGGGGGAGCTGGAGGCGTATTTTTAGATACCTAGCCGTGGTATTCTTGACTCCTGATGGGCTTGATTTAGTTTCGAGGACGAAACTTTCTTTTAGTGGGGGAGGATGTGAGGTCCCGGAATCCCCCGCGTAGGGTTGCTGGTGTTGGGCAGCTTTCGGTCGCCGTTGGGGGTGTTGGTGCGCGTGTTGGGGGCCCAGAAATGAATTTGTGATGCAATTTGGGATTTGCTTGCATCACTGGAGGCCTGCGTGGGTTGCGTGCAATTTGGACACAAGTGGTGGACTTCGGGCTTAAATTGTGACCCCGTGGGAAGTTGGATGACCCGTCGGGTGTTTGGAAGTGGTTTCGCGCGATTCAGATGTCAAAATTGGACTCCGGGCGAAGTTTGGATAAGAGTTTACCTCTCCGGTTGCCTTCGGGAATTTTTAGAGTTGGAATTTGGCAAATCGGACTTTAAAAATGGACCCCGGCGCGGAAAATCGGATCGAGTGGGCTATCTGGGGGCACTCCGTAATTTTCGGATGAGAATTTGGAGAAATGGACATCGTTTTTGGATTCAGCGCGCGAAATCGCTAGGAATGGACTATTTATTTGTTGGATTTGGAGCCCGGTAGGCGTGCGCGCTTTTCGAGGCGAAGCGGCACGCAAATCGAGGCGTCGTGGCACGTTTACGAGGCCTGCGCGGCACAGACCCCGAGGAGGCCGCGTGTCAGAACGCGCGTGGGCGCGCTGGGAAGCGCACCCGCCTGCGCGGGGGGAACGTGGGGGGGCCGCCACGTGGCGGGCTCCCACTGGCGGCCCGGGTCACGGGCGCGTGGGCGTGCCCGTGTCACGGGCGCGTGTCACGCGCCTGGTGCGCAGGCAGCGCGGCGCGTGGCGCGCAGGGGCGCGGCCACGTGGCCGCTGCTTCGTTGCTTGGACCGGGTGCACCCGACATGGTGCGGTGGACCGGCGGGTGCCACCGTGCAACGTGGGCCGTGGACCACCTTCCCTCTCTCCCTTCTTTTCTTCTTCTTCTTCCTCCCCCGCAAGCGTTTTTTTCTCCCTTTCTTTTTCCTTCTTCTGCACCCGAGAGCGAGAGAGAGTGAGGGAGGAGGTTGTGGGAGATGGCGTTTCGCATCGCGGGCCTCGTTGGAGCGCGCGAGGCTTCCGATGAGGGCGTTGCGGCGGCGGGTGGCGCGGTCGGGTAAGTCCCCGCGCTTTGCTTTTTACTGTATTTTTGTACAGTTTTGGAGCGTTCTTTTAGACTGTAATTGACCCTCTTGCTCTTTTCTGTGTTGGGCACCATGCACGTTTTGCGTGCGGACTCCGTTTTGCGGCGGATCCTGGCACCGTGCAACATTTTGCGCTGCGGACTCCGTTTTTGCGTGCGAATCCTGGCACCGTGCACCGTTTTGCGTGCGGACTCCGTTTTGCGTGCGGACTCTGTTTTGCGTGCGGATCCTGGCACCGTGCACCGTTTTGCGTGCGGACTCCGGCAGCGGACATCGTTTTGCGTGCGGATCTCCGTTGGCGTGCGGGATTCCGGCACCGTGCTCCGTTTTGCATGCGGACTCGACAGTGGACATCGTTTTGCCGTGCGGATCGCGTGGAGGCCAATTGCAAGTGTCTACGAGCAATTGGTGGCAAATCCGAGGTGGGTGGCCTTATCTCCAAGTTTTATGGACTGTACAGTATTATACTGATGTAGGACTATGCATGATAGTTTATTTCATTGTGTAGCATGCTAGATTGTAGGAATTGTTATTCCTTTTATCATCTGTTACTACAGCTATCTTGGAACTTGACCTCGCACCCCCGTCATATGTTGCATGTGTAACCAGACCAGTAGGAAAACCCTCACTGGGCTAGGGTTAATTATGTTTAGACTCCCACACTGTTTTGCTATCCCTGGACATAGTGTTATCCTCGCCCGGGTAGTGGGCCGAGAGGTCGGGATTTTCTTTTAGTGTGGGATGCGTTTGCACTCGTGCTTGGGAGCAGAGTGGAGTCTGGTAGTTGTAGCGGGTTGCTTATCTGTGCCGGGAGCCGTTTGGGTAAACGGTAGCCCCAGAGTCTTGTTCCCTGTTGCACAGTCGTGGGAGAGAGCCGTTGAGTAGACGGTAGTCCCGGGCCGTCGAGTATCTTACGGCCAGTGTTGTGGGAACCGTTGGGGTTAACGCTTGATCCCAGGTCGTTGAGTGTTATCCGACCAGTATTGTGGCCTGAGTTGCGGTCGTTCCTGGCTGGGAGTACCTCCAGCCAGTGTGCTTTGTGCTGCGAGCTGTTGGAGAGGTAGTGTCTCGTGTTTTGTGTGGAGCTGATCAGCTGAGTCGTCAGAGAGTGCTCCGACTATTGTGCGAGATATTTGGGGATCTTGAGTCCTACCGTTCGGAGAGTGAGCGTGGTTTTTGACTTTAGCTGCTTATGACAATTAGTGATACTCTATGCCGCGCCGTTTCCTCAGTTGGAGTCGCGTCCCTGAGATGCGCTGTGGATACGATGGGCCTGTGAGGCAGTTTTGCGCGAGGGGTGAGTTAGTCGGGCAGGACGCCCCACGTAAATCCCGTCTCATGGGGATGTGTGGTGTGGGCCAGGCGCGTTCCTAGTCGACAGGCGCAGGCTTGACTGGACCCTATGAGGCAGTCAGTTCGAATTGGGTCTATTGAGCACCTTGGGTGCGAGTTGTCTCTTTTACTTTCATCTGTTCCACTTGTTGAGTATCTAGATAGAGGTATGGTAGCTGTAGAGTAGCTCCAGCTTTTCTTGTTAAGATTTCATTGCACTGTTATCTATTACCTCTAGTAGACTTAGTGGGCAGACGTTGGGCTTGTTGACGGCACCCACTGAGAACTACTGTGGGAAGTAGTTCTCACACCCGTCGTGGTGTCTTTTTCCCCAGGAACTTCTCTCCTGTTCCTGTTGCTCCAGTTGCTGATCCTTCTGACCGAGGCGAGGGAGTCGCGAGCTAGTCCCTACCCGTCGTTGGAGTGTAGCGGTACCCCCTTCAGAGGAGAGCTTCAGTAGATTGTTTATTTTTTCCTCTGGAGTTGAGGACCTTTGTTGTGAGGTATAGAGTTGTTACTTTATTTTACAGTTTGAGAGACTGATGTAGTGAGGATGTTCGAGATCGAGTGTGCTGTACACTGATGTATTTATTGGAGATACCTCCCCTTTTGAGTTTTGTATCAGAGGACTTGTATACGATCGTATTTGGGAGATGGATATGGTACTATTTTCAGTTGTAAGGGTTTGGTTTTCAGTCTTTCAGTGGTTTACTTTCAGCTCTGATATCTGTATACTGTATTGATTCTTTTTGCAGGTTAGGCCTTCATCTGTACGGCAGTTTCCGTACAGATGGCGGATCTGTTAGTGAGCCCGCGGTCGCAGTTTCGACCCGGGGCGTGACATCTCGCACAACGGTCGGAGCACTCTCGACGACTCAGCTGATCAGCTCACACGAAACACGGGGGGCACTAGCCTCACCAACAGCTCACAGCACAAAACACACGGATGGAGATATCCACAGCCAGGACCACCGTCACCAGACGCTCCCACAACAGAAAACTAAACTCACAGGAAAGACGACACCATAAGGTTCGAAAACCCGATAGTCCGGTGCTTAGAACCCTATCAAACAAGAACAGACTCTAGGCTCCGCCTATCGAAGTTCCCGACCCCTTATAGTTTGGGAACACAATAATCACGGTACAAACACGTAGAAGACACCAACAGGGCCCGAAAGTCCGGGAGACCTACACCTACAAACCCTATCAAACAAGAACAGGTTCCAGGCTCGGCCCCGGGCTTTCGTCCCGACAAGGAATGACCCCTAGACCCAGACCACTCGAATCCTTTCGAGTGGGGAGTTTACAGAGAAAAAGGTGACATTTGTTATTGAAAACCATGTTCACTCAACCACACAGGTGAGGGGTAAAAGTAGTACCCTTTTTTGAAAAGCTACTTATTTTGAGGAAGAATCCATTTTTAATGAATAGTTCTTTTTAGAAAAATAGTTAGAAAAAAAGTGTTTTACCCAAACCCCGAAGGGCTGATGCTGTCACGCACCCGGGGTCGAAACCGCGACCCGGCCCGCCAAACAGATCCGCCACCTATGCCAACCAGCATAGGCGAAGCGTCCTACCTGCAAGAAAAGTACTATAACTAAACATATATCAGAGCTATAAATGAAAATCTGCTGTAACTAAAAATCAAACACTGTACAACTGGAAATAAAAACACTGTCTGCCTCCCAAATATAATATAATAATACAATATCCTCAAGTACACAGCTCTAAACCCAGCCGGGAGGTAACTCCACTATATACAACAGTGTACAGTCTCTCAATACAAAATATCCTCACTACATCTCTCAAAAGAGGAAAAGAAACGGTAATCTACTGATGATTCCTCAGAAGGGTACCGCTACTCTCCAACGCCGGGTAGGGATCTAGCTCGCGAACTCCCTCGCCACGATCAACGACCACAGAGTCGGCAACACCTGCTAAGACTCTGCAAAACAAAGGAGAGGAGAGAAAAAGAGGGGGAAACCCCCAAGGGTGTGAGAACTAACACCAAAAAGGGAGTTCTCAGTGGGTACCACCGCCAGACCCGACGGTCTGCCCACCAAGTCCTCAAGAGACAAAAAACTGACCCAGTCATAAGGCTGAATGAGTACGCTGGAAAACTCTCAACAGCTACCCTGCCCCACTACTAAAGGCTTAAAAGGGGAGAACCAAACAGTGGTATGCAACCACTAGCACATAAAGTGCACCAACGGACCCAATCGAGCTGACCGCCACATCTGGTCCAGTAACCTGCATCCACTACAACCACCTCCCAAGACTGGAGAGGAATTACGTTAGGGCGTCCAACGGACTAGCTCGCTATCGAGTAGAGGATCATGCAGGCTATGGGGAAAATCCACGTCCCTCACAGACGGATAGAATCAAGATGCTCAACCTCTCACACAGCGGTCAAAGTACTCGCAAAAACTCGGGACCCACGTCAACCAGAGGGCTCTCAACAATACCTAACACTGATCCAAAACTCAACTACCAGTCTGCACTCGGACCCCCAGGCACGAGTGTAACAATAAAAGTATTGACCGAATAAACTCATCGAATGAACCGGTATAAAAAACCGGCACCCTGCCTGCTCTGTCCAAATGACCGGAACCCAACACGGTCTGACCGGAAACCCAACACTGTCCTCACCGGAACCCAACACGGTCTGACCGGAACCCAACCGGTCTGAAGCCTACTCCGGAGCGGCACTCGAGGGGAGCTTACACCGAGTTTAAGATCTCTGTCATCAATATCACCCAGTATCTCGAAACAGCAGGACTAGATCATCAATCAGATCAAAGTGGAAAAACTCAACCACTAAAGAAAGACCCGACCTCAGTCAGATGCAACTAACGCTAAGTGGGAAACTCCATCCACTAAGTAAAAACTGATACCCAATCAGGTGCATAGAGAAACATTCGGTCAACCGCCCAATATGCGGTTGCCGCAAAGCCCCCCAACTAAACCAACCTGTCCCAGACACGAAGTCCCGAATATACACTACCCAAACCCCCTGCTCGAACCCGAGCAACAACTGACCACCTGACCAACAAGATGGAGAAAAGAAAATCATGATGGTTCTCCTCCAAGTCAAGTTCCAATAAGTATTGCAGCAGTAAAAAGATGGCCTAACTCCATGACCATACAAGCATGCAAATGTCCTCAAGGAAATAAAGGGGTCGTAAAGCATAATAATAGTTCCTTTAGGAATAAACAACATGCCGGATCTCAAAACATAGACCTGTCCCACAACTCAGGGTTCAAAATAGAATGCTCATAATAACTCCTCAGAGTACAAAATCCGCACATAGTACGAAATCCTTTTCCAAAGCATAATCCATCACAAGAAAGGCTATGTGCTAACCTGGAATGTTACAAATCCTCATAGGGTAACATTATCCTAGGTAAGCTTACACTAATCATCAAAGATGTCCAACTCAGCAAGTCTCGGTATACCTCATACATACTATTCTTGCAAACATTTATACCAATATCAATAACAAGCTACCTACTTGCCAATATAGACTATGTACCCTACACATGCATGCATCAGTCATATAGGGGGGGGACATCCCCACAAGGTGGCTTATACTTGCCACAACAATAAACATTCCTTAAAATTACTGATAATAAGCTCACCCCCCCCGAAGGCTTAACCCAGAGTCAAACCTGAAAGTCGGTGACAGTGGGTAGACGCCCGCGGTCCAAAATCTGCCCAACATATACAACCCATGGGTACAAGTCGCGTAAGC
>CM055060.1:22555399-22581391 GCA_029204045.2 Tillandsia leiboldiana
GCGGTAGACCGGCTGTCGGTTATAGGACATCGGTGATAGGGAATGATTATGGACTAAAGAGTTTTGTGGGCAACCCGTATAGTATGCGGTTACCAGATGTCCGGTGTGGGGACATAATTGTGATTGTGGGTTATTCCGGCGACCGCGGATATATGGCGGTTGACCGGGTTCGGTTGTGAGACCTGGTCTGGGATTTGGGTGTTGCTGCAATCACTATATCTGGGCGATTTCCCGGGATTGTTATTTTGCATCTGATTGGGAATCCTTTTTTCTTTTCAGTGGAGGGTTGTTTTTCCACTGTGGCTTTATAGTTGTGGGATCCAGTCTGCTTTGTTACTTTCACACCGGCTCGGTTAATTGCCCGTGATGCTTTACTCGTGTGGGTCCGCTCCCCTCGAGATCCCCTCCGAGGCCGGGCGCCAGCATATATGTGACAGTTTTGCTATCACATCGGCGCGGCTTATTTGCCCTTGATGATGGCGGCAAGCATGAGTTTTCTATCACATCGCGGCGCGCTTATTTTGCCCGATTATGAGGGCGCTACAGATTGGGTTTATCTCGCGACGGTTGGTACTATTGCTACGGTTGTTCCAGTCTAGGACTGCATTTTTAGAGGCATAGTAGTGTAGATTTTCCTTTGCAACGTAAGTTGTTACGGCTTTTGTGTTGGCATATTTCGTGAGTTGAGTAGTTGAGTTGTTGAGTTGAGTCGGAGTCTTGAAGTGATCAATATGTCAATCAGCAATCGAAGACTAGAGAAGATTCAACAAGAGCTCAAGTTGACACTCAGTGTTTTGAGTCTTGAAGATTGAAATTGAAGATTGTGGATCAATTACATCAATCTTAAGGAAAATGGATTCGGATTGATCAGGTACGTTTAACTAAATAATTTTGGTGATCTGAATACATTGAGTGGTTTAGAACACTTGGATAAGTTTTCATTGCTTAAAATCAAAAAACTGGACAAAATTTGATGTTTCAGAATTTCTGATCCGAACCGATCCGGATCAGAATTCCGATCCGATCAGAATTCCGATCCGGATCCCGAACCTTGTTTTTTCAGGAATTGCTGAAAAATTACGACGATCAGGATCGCCGTAATCCGATCCGGATCGTCGTGCGGGAAAATTTCTGTTAAGTCAGTTTTTGATGCTTATCTCTTTCCAAAGGTTTCTAAACTATAAATAGACATTAGGGTTTCTCAAAACTACCGATTAATTAATAAAACACTTGAGAGCAACCCTAGAGGCTAGGTTTTTTTCGTTCTTCTTTATAGCCTCTTTTAGGTCAATTCGACGGTTCTTTCAAGAAACATATCTTTTGTCGAATTGATCTAATCTTTGCTTAGAGATTTCTTCTACGGTTCCTCAATGAGAATCTAAGCAAAGGATCACCATCGAAGCCAATATTCTTACCGGCTGAGTTTGCGTCGTGGATTCGACGTGGCATCGTGGATTCGGTGTGCTACAAGGCGTTTCGTGGATTTGAAACGTGTGCTCGTGGTTCGAGTGGCGTTCGTGGATTCGAACGTGTGCAGTGGACGTGCAATCGGTGAGCGCAAGGTTCGAAGAAGTTGAAGGAGGGGTTGAGTCCGTGGAGTCGGTAATCACCTTATTATTCTTCTTTTCTTAGTGGATTGTTATTGCGTGTTGGTCTCGTGGTTTTTCTCCTGGATTGGAGTTTCCACGTATATCTCGGTGTGCTATTTTATTTTCCGCATTGGTTTTTATTTTGCACTGAGATTGGTTTTATAAGTATTACACCTATTCACCCCCCTCTAGTTGTTTGATAGTACCTATTTAGATTTTTGTGGATCCATAAAAACCAACAATTGGTATCAGAGAGGGTTTTAGGTTTATCTATCATGTCGGGTGAAAGTGGTAATATTTATAGACCTCCTCTTTTTGATGGGACCAATTATGCTTATTGGAAAGTGCGGAAGAGAGCGTTTCTCATCTCAATTGATGAGCGGGTATGGCAAACCGTGGAATACGGTTGGGTGCATCCTGTTGAGGAAGTAGGAAATTCTACTACCCCAAAACCTCGCTCTAGATGGTCCAAAGAGAAAATTGAAAGATCTTCTTACAATCGGAAAGGTATGAACGCTTTATATAATTCTCTTTCCTCGACTGAGTTCACAAGAATTTTCGCGTGTGAAACCGTGAAGAAAATTTAGGATATTCTCAAAATTACACATGAGGGTACTAATCTTGTAAAAATTCAAAGCTCCAGATGCTTACAAGTCAATTTGACTCTATTCATATGGAAGAGCATGAATTGTTTACAGATTATTACACTAGACTTCAAGATGTAATTAATACATGTGCTAATTTAGGAGAAAAGATCCCGGAGTCGAAAATTGTAAGAAAGATACTTCGGACCTCTTCCGGAACGGTTTAGGGCAAAGGTTACCGCCATTGAAACCGTTAGTCATCCGGATGAGATGAGTGTAGAGGAATTAGTAGGTGCTTTGCAAACTTATGAAATGACTTTTCCTACTAATCAAGTTTCTTCCAAGTCTTCTTCTAAGCTTACAGGTATTGCATTCAAATCAACAAAGGAAGAAGATGGCGAATCAAGTTCCGATGATCAAATCTCTTTTGCCGATTTTGAAGAACAATTGGCGCGGATCACAAAGAAATTTCGTCAGAAATTTTGGAAGAATCGAACTGATGGATCTTCATCCACGAAACCATCTAAAGGATCATCGGGTTCTAAAACCTCTAACCTCAAAAGTCTTGCAAAACCTTCTAAGGAAAAAGATGAATTCGAAGGGGAAATCCGATGTTATAGATGCAAAGGCTACGGCCATATTTCAATGGATTGTCCTTCTCCGAAATCATATAAAAAGAAGGCTTTGCAAGCGAAAACTTGGGACGATTCTACTTCTAATGAATCGACCTCAAGTAAAGAGGAAAAAGTCGTTGCTTTTCATGCCTCTCAAATTCCCTCTTCTAATTTGTGTTTATCATCTTTAGTCACTGACTCTACTCCTTTGATTTTGTATGAAACATCAACAACCGGCGGAGAGTCATCAAGTGAGGGGGAGTCGGACGAAGAAGAACTCGTTGAGGCATATCAACAACTTCTTACGGAATCAAAGAAGATGGCCAAACATATTAAGAAGTTGAGGAAGCAACGACTTGAGATTCAAGACGAGAATCATGCTTTAAAGATCAAACTTCATGATCTCGAGGAGGAACGAGAGCTTTTATTGGATAATAATAAAATCCTCCAAGAAAAGATAAATCAATCGGAAACGGTCGTTAATTCCCGCATTAACAAGATTGATTTTCTAGAAAAACAGTTTGAGGAGATTCATGTCACCAACCAAACATTGACCAAGCAAGTTCATGAACTCAAATCCGACATACAAAGGCTTTCAACCGTTTCCAAGAAACTAGATTGTATGTGCGGATTAGGTCAAACAAGCAAGGTTGGTTTGGGTTCTAAAAAGGATCAAACTGTGCATGCTTCAAGTTCCACAATCAAATTGAAAGGAAGAACGTGTCACCTTTGTGGACTTGAAGGACATTTGGTGAAGGATTGCCCGAAAAAGAGAAAGAAAAATCCTTCGGCAACTTCATCTATGGAACGGACTCAACGGACTCAAAAGATACATCTAGTCAAAGGAGTTCACTCAACCCACCAAAGGTCTGAGCCACAACATCAATCATACAAGTGGATCATTGCGAGGCAAAGACTTAAGGTGGATCAACAGTCAAAGTGGACAACCTCTGGCCACAACGAATCAAGACAACCCAAAATCCAGCGATTTTGGATTCGGAAAGGTGATATCTTTCCTTGTCTTAAGTTCTAAATAGCTTATGACTGAATGTAATGCTTTGATTGGTTTTTCTTTCATATTTTTCTGAATCTCTGCATTACATGTTTTCAATGCTCTTTGTTTTTATGTTTTATTTTTTTTTTAACAAAAGGTTTTTAATGAACAAGTGCATTGAATAAAAAAGGGCTTCACGGTTATTCACTCCAAATTAATTTTATATGGATTATCAACTTTACTCCATAATCATAATCTTGAAGATACTTCATTATAGGAGTTTTTGATATTATAAGCATCAAATTTTAGAAATCATGTGTGATCTTTAGATGCTTAATCTATCTCGGTTGTGTGAATTCATTGTGATAAACATGAGACAACCGATAGACTAAAATTTGGAATTTGATTCTTTCACGTAAGAGATTGCATTCTTACAAGGGTAAATAAATGAATTGCAAAAGATGTGGAAAGAGGTACATTCGAAAGGAGTGTGAAAACTACCACCACATGTTGGAAAGAGCTGCCACCCCGGTCGTCCGGTTTGTGTGTGAAGCTACCACATGTTATGGATGCTTGAAAAATATTTATGAAATTTTGTTTAGTTGAAGCTTTCGGAGATTTAAATTCAAAGTTCGTATTTTGAACAATCTCCTGGTTGGTATAAGGTGGGATAGTTAAAAGATGCTCAAAGAGCCACCCTTAGGTATTTTAGTGTTTATCTCAATTTGAAAGGGTAGAATTCAAGATTGATGTCACTTGGAAATCTCCGTAAGTCATCTTTGTAAATCCGTTACATCTTGATAGAGTTTGGATCTCAAGATTATTTTTGATGACTTGTGTTTGATGAATATAACATGAAAAACGGTTTATAATGTTTTACCTTTATTTTTCATGATTTTGGAGTAAATCTTTTTAATTTTTATAATTAATTGGATTGAATGACATCTATGTGATCTCATATTATTTTCAAGCACTTAAATTGTTTTCTTGATGGAATACAAATCGGTAATTCAAATATTTCAAAATCTGGATTTGTTTCAAGAAATTATTTGATTTTTGCTTTCGAGTACCGGTACGCAATCTGTGTTTTTGTTATATACCGGAACTGAGCTTTTATCTCTCTTTCTCTATGAACTAATGTTGTTAGTGATTTCTTTTTGCCTATATTCACTGTTTGACAATTTGTGACAAAAAGGGGGAGAACAAAAATAGGGGGAGAACAGAGATAGGGGGAGAACAGAGATGCTTAAGAAAGGGGGAGATAAAGAAAAGAGATGATGAAAAAGGAGCCGAAAAACAAAAAGAACCAAAAGGACGAATCAAATGAAGGATTCCATTTCTAATGACTAAACGTTTGATTTTGTTTGGAGTTTTTGTTTTGCAGGATATACATCACTTTAAGACTCCAAGTCCTAAGTCATAGAGTTTGTTCTAAGACTGGTTCAAATGTATTTTTGTTTATTGGATCTTTCACGCAAAGAAAGTCAATGTTTTGGTGATGACATTGAGTTTCGATTTTTTGGTTTAAGATGAGTGTCTTGAGCGTTTTATGTATTTTTGGGTTTTGTCACGAAATTGCCAAAGGGGGAGATTGTTACGGCTTTTTGTGTTGGCATATTTCGTGAGTTGAGTAGTTGAGTTGTTGAGTTGAGTCGGAGACTTGAAGTGATCAAATTATCAATCAGCAATCGAAGACTTAGAGAAGATTCAACAAGAGCTCAAATTGACACTTAGTGTTTTGAGTCTTGAAGATTGAAATAGAAGAATTGTGGATCAATTACATCAATCTTAAGGAAAATGGATTCGGATTGATCAGGTACGTTTAACTAAATAATTTTGGTGATCCGAATATATTTGAGTGGTTTAGAAACACTTGGATAAGTTTTCATTGCTTAAAAATCAAAAACTGGACAAATTGGATGTTTCAGAATTTCTGATCCTGAACCGATCCAGATCAGAATTCCGATCCGGATCAGAATTCCGATCCGGATCCCGAACCTTGTTTTTTCAGGAATTGCTGAAAAAGGACGACGATCAGGATCGCCGTAAATCCGATCCGGATCGTCGTGCGGGAAAATTTCTGTTAAGCCAGTTTTTTATGCTTATCTCTTTCCAAAGGTTTCTAAACTATAAATAGACATTTAGGGTTTCTCAAAAACTACCGATTAATTAAATAAACACTTGAGAGCAACCCTAGAGGCTAGGTTTTTATCGTTCTTCTTTATAGCCTCTTTTAGGTCAATTCGACGGTTCTTTCAAGAACATATCTTTTGTCGAATTGATCTAATCTTTGCTTAGAGATTTCTTCTACGGTTCCTCAATGAGAATCTAAGCAAAGGATCACCATCGAAGCCAATATTCTTACCGGCTGAGTTTGCGTCGTGGATTCGACGTGGCATCGTGGATTCGGTGTGCTAAAGGCGTTTCGTGGATTCGAAACGTGTGCTCGTGGATTCGAGTGGCGTTCGTGGATTCGAACGCGTGCAGTGGACGTGCAATCGGTGAGCGCAAGGTCCGAAGAAGTTGAAGGAGGGGTTTGAGTCCGTGGAGTCGGTAATCACCTTGTTATTCTTCTTTTCTTAGTGGATTGTTATTGCGTGTTGGTCCCGTGGTTTTTCTCCTGGATTGGAGTTTCCACGTATATCTCGGTGTGCTATTTTTATTTTCCGCATTGGTTTTTATTTTGCACTGAGATTGGTTTGATAAGTATTACACCTATTCACCCCCTCTCTAGTTGTTTGATAGTACCTATTTAGATCCTTGTGGATCCATAAAAACCAACAGTAGTCTTTTTACTTACCACTCTTCTTCCCCTTTTTGCCTCTGGTAGACCTAGTGGGTGTGTCAGAGTTTGAGGTTTTACCCACTAGGGGAGGCTACTGGTTCACTAGTAGTTCTCACCCCCATTCTTCTTTTTCTTTTCTTCTCCTTTGTTTTGCAGAGCCTTCTGCGGGTGCTGCTGGGCATACAGCGGCGGGTCGAGGAGAGAGGACGGCTGAGTAGCTAGACAGTGAGCCCGACAGTGAGTAGCTAGACTGGTACCTCTTATGTATCCTATCTCAGACGGTTGTACTTTTACTTTTGGGGTCTGGCTTTAGCCAGCTGGTTGTATATTTGTGGTGAGCTGGGAGTAAGACTTGTACTTTATTTTTACAGTCATTTTGTATTTTTACTTCCAGTTCAGTCTGAGATGTAGTATTTTCAGTTCAGCTCTGTTTTATTGCTCTATTATTGTATCTGTTTTATTTGACCAGGTTACCGGCGCTTCGTGTATGCGGAAAATTCCGTGTGCACGGCGGATCTGTAGACGAGCCCGAGTTCTGGTTTACACTCGGGGCGTGACAGATTAGTTGGTATCAGTGCTTAGGGATAGGTCAGTTGGGACTTAGGAAACCCTAGGCTTTTGGTTAGCCCTAGGATGATAGGGTGTGAGGGACGTGACATTTTGCGAAAGTCGGTGATTTAGTTTTTGACTCTTCTAGAGAGTGAAGAGGGATCGACATACCCTATTTTCTGTGGGACAGTTATGTTGGCTGCAGACAACATAAAGTTACAGAAATAGGGGGATGTCCTTGACTTTCGCTAGATTGGGTCGTGTGTGGTTGTGTGGCTGACTTGTGGTTTCTTGTGGCAGATGCCTCCCCGACGTCGGATTCCTACCGGGGGTGCCCCTACACCCCCTGTTGAGCCAGGACAGGCTGGACCTTCTAAGATTGCTGAGTTGAGGGCCTTGGTGGCCCAACTGGCTGAGACCAACCTCCGGCAGGAGCAGCGGATTGAGCAGCTACTGGCGCAGAGAGAGGCGCCGCCTCCGACAGTTTTTGAGGCCTCGGCACCACCCGTGGTACCACTTGTGCCGACGGCACCATCATCGAGTAGCGGGGCTCGGGGAGTGGCCCAGCCTTTGACCCCGGCCGAGGAGCAGGATATTGCTGACAAACTTGTTAATTTTGTCAGCACGGACCGCCTAGATTCTCGGGGCGGGACATGCAGCCGTGGGAGGTTGGAACATGGCTGTCAGCGATGGAGAAGATTTTCAGGGATTTCTTCATCAACCCGAGGTACAGAGTTCATATGGCAGTACACTGCCTAGATGGAGATGCAGATATTTGGTGGCATCGAGTGGAGCCACGGGATTTTCAGATTTCTCGACAGTTACCCTGGTCTGAGTTTCGGCGCATGGTATTGGATACCTATTTTCCGACGAGCGTGAAGAGGAAACTGGAGGATGATTTGAAGAACCTTCAGCTGGGCGATCGGCCGGTTCAGGATTACTATCAGGAGTTCATACAGTTGCTTAACTGCGTGCCCTTTGTCGCCCGTGATGGGCCACACCAGGTCGAGTTATTCGAGGCAGGCCTCCGCAGCGAGATTTATACCCTAGTGCATGCACAGCGACTCCATACTCTTAAGGAGGCCGTCGAGCATGCCGAATGGGTGGAGAGAGGCGACACAGTGGTGGCGAGGCGAGGCAGGACGGTCGCACAGAGTTCCGTTAGGAAAAGACCAGTACCCGAGGACGAGGGACAGGCTAGCATGTGGAGACCGCCGCGGTCTCAGTTACCTAGCCGTGGGCGTGCGGATCAGCGAGAGCCTAGTGGATCTCAGAGGCCATCGCAGCAGCAGCCAGAGTCTCAGCATCAGACACAGGGACAGCATCAGCCGGGACAGCCACGGCTTCGCGACAGAGACAGATGTATATTCTGCGGGGGACCTCATTTGTCGCACACCTGTGATCAGAGGTGGGGTCGTTGTTACAGGTGTGGACAGCCAGGCCACATTCGGGCTTCGTGCCCCTTTTCGACTTCAGCGGCACCTTCATCAGCATCGGCTCCTTTTCCGCCTCAGCAGCAGTTGTCAGCTCAGCGGCTTTATGCTCCAGCGAGCGGATCATCTTCTTTTTACCCGGCGGATCACCGGCCGCCGGCTCAGAGCGGTCGGGTCTACGCCGCTCAGGTGGAGGACTTTACAGCAGCCGACCTTGTGGTGGCAGGTATTATTTTTGTTATTTTATTTTATTTACCGGCATTGGTTTTGCATTGTTAGCACTTGAGCATCCTAGTCATTGGTTAGGGGTAGGACGGTTACCTTGTGTTCGGGAGGTTTTTATTCTCGATCCTCGGCTTGTAGGGGAGTGTTGTTGGTCCTGCCCGGTGCAGTTGAGTCCTTGATAGTACCGGTAGACCTGATGGTCTTAAACTAGTTTTGGGTTTTGGATTTGGTACTTAGGACGGTTTGGCTGGCTCGGTTTTCTTCTTTTCGCGGCGGTTGATTTGTGCCGCGAGGATGGTCCTCTTAGGAGGGGCTAGGCCAGAAGTAGATGGTGTGCTTGGGTTACTCGGGGGCTATCTTTGCCTCTATGGTTTCGACTTTGTGAGCGGGGCGGGTGTCCCGCCGTGGCTGCGCAGCCTTTTTGTCTAGCGTGGTTGTGGGATACCCCGGGAGTGCGGTGGTACTCGCATTGAGCTTTTTGCATTTGGACTTGGTGGTTGGATTATCGGGGCCCTGGGAGGAGCGGATGCTTGCACCGATGCAGACTACTTGGTAGCTCGAGCGGTTAGCCCAGCTGTACTTGGATGAGGTGGTGCGGTTTTCTGGAATGCCCGCCTCTACTTTGTTCTAGTTAGAGACCCGAGGATAGTTTCGCGTCTCTGGAGGAGGTATTAGACAGCCTTGGGAGCTTGAGTGGTGGATGATTGGATATTTACCCCCTCTACTTGGTTGAGGTTCCGGATTGAGGAATAACTTTAGTTTCGAGGACGAAACTTTCTTTAGTGGGGGAGGATGTGATGACCTGGATCTCTGCAGAGCTGTGGTAGAGTCATTGATGACATCTGGGGAGCCTGTACTGTGTGTTGGAGGTTTTCGTGCACCAATTGGACTCAAGTGGCGGACTTCGGGCTTAATGGATCACGTGGGTGATCAGTGGACTCCGTCGGATCTTTAGAAGTGGTTTCGCGCGAAGCGGATATTAAAAATGGACTCAGCGCAAAGTTTGGACCAAGGAACACCTTTCCGGATGCCTTCGGCAAATTTTGGAGTTGGAATTTGGCAAAATGGACATCAAATTCGGATTCAGCGCGCGAAAACGGTCAAAATGGACTACCTACTTGATATTTTGCGCATTGGTTACTGTTCATGCCGGAACAGTAACACCGGCCGCCGGCGGGCAGCGGCGGCGGCGGGCAGCAGCGGAGCACGGCGGACGGGCTCGGGCAGGCAGCGGAGCGGCCGCGGGCAGCGCGCGGGCGCGGGCAGCGCGCGGGCAGGCGCGCGGGCAGGCGCGTGGTCCACGGGCCGTCGTGCACCAGGGGTAGGACACGTGGCTTGTTGGGATTGGTCGGTGCAGTGGACTTGGACCACGAAGCAGGCGGGCGCGGTGCATGGACCGGCGCGACACGTGTCTGATCGTGGTTGGCGGGCTCATGAAGGCTAGGTCCACGGGGTGCACCGGGGTGCCTCAGGATTCGCGCCTGGCAGGGGGCGCAGGCGGCGGGCGCAGGCGGCACGTGGGCGCGCTGACCGGGCTTTCCCGCGCTCGGGCCCGCCACGTGTCGTCGCCGCGTTGGTCCACGCGTCGCGCAGGGGATGGCCAGCGCGGCTGTCTGCTGTTGCGGGGGCGACGTGGAGGCCCGAGGGACTTTCGGGCGCGCACAATGTTGGGCCGGGCCCAACACTGTAGCCGCCCGAAAACCCCCAGCGCCCGAAACTTGGGATATTTTGGTAATTAGTTGAATTGTTTTTCCAGCCTTTAAATAGGCCCCTGTTCAACACTGAAGAACTTCTTCTCTGCGCGGATTTTGACAGTGCCACCTTCACAAGATTTCTTTATCTCCCAGAGCCGGATCAATCTGCAGATTCCAGGATTTTTTTACGTTACGCATCCCGAGGTTACCATTTTTATGGCGCGGCACGACGCTCGTTCGTTTGTGATCTTCTTCGTCGCATTTTGGTGCGAGGACTCTCCCGGCTTACTCCGACCTCCGATTGAGGCGATTCTTGCGCCGTCGGATTCACGACAGGTAGGGCTACGATCTTCGTGATTTGAGTTCCCCCTCATTTCAAGTTTATCTTGGAGTTTCCCGAGCTTTCTTTTGACCCATTTTCGTGGGCGGAGTTTTGGACAGCACCACAGTGTTTCGGCGATATCTTCGCGCACAGGCATCGTATTGGGGTGATTCAAAAGGCGTTTTGCATCTACGCATCACGAGGAATATCCCCAAATTTTCTTGGAATTTTCTGAATATTTTTCGAAGGTGAGAAATCTCTTTTTACAGGAATTAGTGCCACAGTTTTTCAGAGCAGTTTATGTCGGGGTGGTTCCCTTGTCGGATTTGTTTCTCAGTGTAGGAAACTCGGATTTGAGCGTGCAGGTACTCGTTTCGACGAGTTCGTCGCAAGGATCGTGAGAGTATTTTTCTTGGAATTTTATGGGCACTTATCGTACGTAAAAATAGGGCATCTTTGGGACTGAATTCTGGACAGCATGTTGGCGGATACTTGTGTGCTTATTTGTGTGTATGTTTTGGGGTAATTGTGAACAGCGATCGCGGCGGTTTATCCTTTTGAGCATTTGGCGTGATAAAGGGTTATTGGACAGCGAGGAGGTCTTACAGCTATGGATTGCGCGTGTCCAGGTGGGTGGTTGCTTTATCCCTCTTTTCTGACTTACCCACTTGGAGTATTAGAGAGATCCTTCTTGGACATCCATGAATGATAATTGTAATTGGGACTTGCATGCTTGTGGGAATCTGATAGTGGTTGGGACTTATACATGATTGTATGGATTGCTATGTTAGCACTTAACCTTGCATGTGGAATGGAACATTTAATTGGGACTATATGATTTATCCTGTTAGTGGTATTACTTGAGGATAGATGACATGCACAGGTGGATGATTTAGGTGAGGGAAAATTGTGAATTTTAAACATGTGTGGTTGGACAATGATTTAGCATGATGGTTATATCTATGCGGAGCTAATGATTGATACACATGTGGAGCCATTATTTGTCACACTATCTTTATCTTTCATGAGGACATATGCATGCTTGTATGGACATCTAGATAGGCCATCTTTTATCGCTACACTTTCATGCTGGAACTTGACTTAGGAGAAACCTTGTTTGCTTCTTTTCTCCTTTTCGTTAGTCAGGTGGTTCTTGTTGCTCGGGTTTGAGCAGGGGTTTGGGATAGTGTAGCCGGGGCCTGGATTGTGGATTATGGGTTTTGGCGGCGACCGCGGATATTGGGCGGTTGACCGGATGTCGGTTATAGGACATCGGTGATAGGGCATGATTATGGACTAGAGGGTTTTGTGGCAACCGCGGATAGTAGGCGGTTGACCAGATGTTGGATGTGGGACATGATTGTGATTGTGGGTTATTCCGGTGACCGCGGATATAGGGCGGTTGACCGGAGGTCGGTTGTGAGACCTGGTCGTGGATTTTGGGGTGTTGCGGCAATCACGGATATTGGGCGATTGACCGGATGGTTACTTTTGCATCTGATTGGGAATCAGTTTTCTTTTAGTGGAGGGTTGTGTTCCACTGGGGCTTTATAGTTGTGATCCAGTCCTGCTTTTGTTACTTATCACACCGGCGCGGTTATTGCCCGGTGATGCTTTACTCGTGTGGGTCGCTCCCCTCGAGATCCCCTCCGGAGGCCGGGGCCAGACAGTTATGGACAGTTTTGCTATCACATCGGCGCGGCTTATTTGCCCGATGATGAGGGCGGCAACAGGAGTTTTGCTATTACATCGGCGTGGCTTATTTGCCCGATGAAGAGGGCGGTACAGATTGGGTTTATCTGGGACGGTTGGTTACTGTTGCATACGGTTGTTCCAGTCTAGGACTGCATTTTTAGAGGCATAGTTGTTGTAGATTTTCCTTTGCAGTAGTCTTTTTACTTACCACTCTTCTTCCCCTTTTTGCCTCTGGTAGACCTAGTGGGTGTGTCAGAGTTTGAGGTTTTACCCACTAGGGGAGGCTACTGGTTCACTAGTAGTTCTCACCCCCATTCTTCTTTTTCTTTTCTTCTCCTTTGTTTTGCAGAGCCTTCTGCGGGTGCTGCTGGGCATACAGCGGCGGGTCGAGGAGAGAGGACGGCTGAGTAGCTAGACAGTGGGCCCGACAGTGAGTAGCTAGACTGGTACCTCTTATGTATCCTATCTCAGACGGTTGTACTTTTACTTTTGGGGTCTGGCTTTAGCCAGCTGGTTGTATATTTGTGGTGAGCTGGGAGTAAGACTTGTACTTTATTTTTACAGTCATTTTGTATTTTTACTTCCAGTTCAGTCTGAGATGTAGTATTTTCAGTTCAGCTCTGTTTTATTGCTCAATTATTGTATCTGTTTTATTTGAGCAGGTTACCGACGCTTCGTGTATGCGGAAAATTCCGTGTGCACAGCGGATCTGTAGACGAGCCCGAGTTCTGGTTTACACTCGGGGCGTTACAGCTGCGTCCCCAAGGCTGTCTGTAAACTCCTCCAGAAATACGAGACAAACCTCGGGTCTCTATCTGATACGATGGAAACGGGTACCCCGTGCAATCTAACCACCTCAGCCAAGTACACCTGTGCCAGTTGCTCCATCGGCCAAGTCATCTGAACTGGTAAAAAGTGAGTGGACTTGGTAAGCCTGTCCACGACTGCCCAGATAGCATCCGCTCCCGTCTGTGCTCTCGGCAACCCGGGGGTTTAATTTAGCGGAAACGATTCACAAAAGGTATGTGTTTGGCGTGTATAATTTTTTTCGAAAAACCTTCTTCCCCGGCGCGTGCCCAGACCCGCCGCATATACAGGATCACTCTGCAAACGGACAGAGTCTCCCCTGTATATGCACGGCGTCGCAACTCATACAATGTCCAAAAACGGGTAATCATTCAATCACAACGGTTCAAACATACATCCATTCACGAAATGCTAAATAAATCTCACGGCCGATCAGTTTAAAATGATAAATCCACAGTTGTTGAAACGGCGCCCACCCGGCGCCCATATTTTGAAAACACCTTTCGAAAGCAACATAAACCCAGAGGTTTTGGAAAACAGTGCCCACACGACACTTAAGTTTTGAAATCCCTTTTCGAAATCCATAAATCCACAAGGTTTTGAAAACGGTGCCCACACGACACCTAGGTTTAGAAATCCAGTTTTCGCAATCTTTTATTTGGTTTGCTCTTTGATTTTTTTAAAGCGGCCGACAGAGATGAAAAAGGAATTAAATAATTCAATAACTACCATGCCGACATCCACACCGACCCCACGAGGGTATCGAGAACCACACCACAGTCTACAACGTAAATGAAATGCGAAGGGAAAAATAGAAAGTACTGTTCGGGGTCACCAGAGACCCAAGAACTCCTGCCGCGGCCTCACCGTCGCCTACCTCTCCCCCCTGTAAGACCCTGTCGCAAGGTGGGAAGTCAGCGACTAAACCAAAATAATAATAATAAGTAGTGCAGGGTAAAGTAGTACATCCAACTGTAAGACCATCCGGAGCAACCACTCTGCTCAAAGGAAAAGTAACACAGGAACACCTGCAACACCTGTAACACCTACACACCTGTAACACCTACACACCGGTAACACCTACACACCTGACCTCGTCGGGCACCTACCCCGATGGATCGCACCGCTCACACCTTGGGGCACCTGACCCCGTCGGATCGCACCGTTTCCCCCCCCTTGATCCCTCAAACCCCACACCTACGGGGGCCCCCACTACCTCACCTCGTGGGTTTACACGGGTCGGAGATCGCTTTCCCGGAAAAGAGCACCCTTTGCGGTGGCCAGACCGCGGGTGCGCGTGTCGCAACTACGAGCATAGTAACCAATATACAGGGTAATATCACAAACACTAGAGACCGTCAGCATTAGTTCCGATAACATGCAATTAGTAACTTTTCGACAATACTGATTCTATGCTAAGTCTCAACGAAAAACCCACCTCGAAGTCAGTCGAACAAGCCCCCCGAATGTAGGCTGATCCCGAACTCCCGCCAGACTAGACTGGTGCTGAATCGCTGGACCCTGAACAGAAACTGTGATCAGAACAAGACTCACTCATACCCATCCCGGCAACACTACGATAATAGGTCGCTAATATGGGGAACTTAGCCGAGACTAGGCTTAAACCGAAATTCCCGGAAATTCACTGACCCTCCAACGGTCAAACAAAAATATCCAAATATCGTCCAACTACACCTGCTGTCCTTAAACATCATAATTTTGATGTTCGAGTAGACATGGACCAAATCATAAATTCCCCTATCGAAATATTGCTATAAATACCCCTTTTTAACCGCTGTTTTCACTCGTTCTTCCAAACCAGGAAGCTTTAGACAGCGTCGTAAGTTTCAGCGCGTAGGCTTCGACACAACGAAGCTCGTGCTCACAGGCTTAGGCCAGCACAAGGCCCATTTACAAAGTTGCCCCATAAACTCCTTTGGCTCTAATTGCACTATGCTACAACTTAATGTTTACTTGACCCAATAAGAAACCAACTGGAGCATGGCATCAAGCAGGGACAGAGAACAGTGGTGCTCACCTGGGGTGCGCCGGAGGGTGGCCGGAGAAGTCGCCGGAGCGACACCACCAAAGGCTAGAGGCTCGGTTTGGCCAAGGTCCAGTGCAACTCCTGCTCTGGCTGCAGCAAGGGTGAGCACCAGTTAGAGATAGGTCTCAGAAGCAGGTTGGTCCATGCTGGGTCAGGCGCCGGCGGCCGGAGGCGGCGGCGGCCGGAGGCGGCGGCGGCCGGAAACAAACCCGAGTTGAATAAATTCGGGTGCAAGACCAGAGCTCGGTTACAGGGGCCCCTCGGCCCATACCAAAAAGGTGGAACATCAGCAAATCAAACTCATGGCCTACCTGGGTAGGCTGCCGGGGACCGGAGGCGTCGGAGGTGGCCGGAGGTGGAGCTCGGCTGGCACAAGGGTGCAACCACAGAGGTTATTGACCCGACGTGAAAAACTCCATGCAACACTACGAGACACCTTAAAAAGATCAACTGAGCTTACCTGTACGGTTGTCCGACGTCTGGAGGCGACGGCGACGCGCGGCGGCGGAGCTCGGTAGAGCTTGATGGCCTCTAATGGCGGATTCCGGCCGGCGGCTTCTGGGCCGGCGCAACTTGGACCAAAAGCTTCGCCCCAGCCCCACGAAGCTTGCTGAGGTGGTGGCCGGCGACGGGGACGAGCGGCGGCGCCGGGCGGCGAAGATCGGCCAACGAGAAGAAAAACCCAATTCTAGGGCTGACCCGTGCGGCGCGGATCTTCAACCGATGGCGACCAAACTTGTTGGGCATCTTGCAGTCACCGAGAGGATGAGCTTCACCGGTTCTGATCTCGAGTTCAACGGTCGGATGAAGGCGGCGCCCACGATCGGCGAAAAACAATAATTCCGGAGGCTGGCAGCTCCCGCCGGTGATCGGGATGACGGCTGTAGTGTACTGGTTTTCCCATGCAACTTTCCGGTGAATCCACTGTGTAGAACACCTAGTGTTGGTGTCTGGCCCATGGTGCATCAAAGGGATGCCACAGATGGACCTCGTGAGACTTGGATAGATGATTTGGCCTTCGGCTGTGATTGCCGAATTTTAGAAAAGGTTTTGGGCCAATCTGAGGTTGGATTTGGATTCAGCGCGGAAAAACGCTTGAAAACGGCTATTTGCTTGTTGAATTTGGAGTCCGGATGACCAAATGCGGGCTTCCGGAAGTTTTGGGGGATTTTCGGTGCATGGGGGTGACACGTGGACCGGCCCGAGCCACGTGGCGGCCTTTTATTGGCCGGCTCACGCAGCTGGGTCCACGGAGTGGCGCGGCGGTGCATGGACCGCGGCGGGTGGACGCGTGGCGTGCTCTGGTAGGCGGGCGCACGCGGCACGGCTCATTGGATTTGCGGGTTTGCGGTGGACCAGGCGCATGGCACGTGGCGGCTTCGGATTCGTCGGTCCACGTGGGCGCGGTCCACGGGTGCGCGGGGGAGGGCGCCTCGGTACTGTGCGCGCACGTGCGCGCACAGTGGCGCAGGCGGGGGCGGTCGGCCGCACTCGAGTGCGACACGCGTCGCCTCGAGATTGGGCGGCCGTACCTACCCCGCTGACTGCGAGGGAGACACGCGGCGTGTCGCGGGCGCGGGGATCCGCTGTCCCCTGTTCGGGGCTACGTGGCGGTCCCTGGCGTTTCCGGGCGCGTCGGACGGGGAGTATGCAACTTGCCGAATTTTAGAAAAGGTTTTGGGCCAATCTGAGGTTGGATTTGGATTCAGCGCGGAAAAACGCTTGAAAACGGCTATTTGCTTGTTGAATTTGGAGTCCGGATGACCAAATGCGGGCTTCCGGAAGTTTTGGGGGATTTTCGGTGCATGGGGGTGACACGTGGACCGGCCCGAGCCACGTGGCGGCCTTTTATTGGCCGGCTCACGCAGCTGGGTCCACGGAGTGGCGCGGCGGTGCATGGACCGCGGCGGGTGGACGCGTGGCGTGCTCTGGTAGGCGGGCGCACGCGGCACGGCTCATTGGATTTGCGGGTTTGCGGTGGACCGGGCGCATGGCACGTGGCGGCTTCGGATTCGTCGGTCCACGTGGGCGCGGTCCACGGGTGCGCGGGGGAGGGCGCCTCGGTACTGTGCGCGCACGTGCACGCACAGTGGCGCAGGCGGGGGCGGTCGGCCGCACTCGAGTGCGACACGCGTCGCCTCGAGATTGGGCGGCCGTACCTACCCCGCTGACTGCGAGGGAGACACGCGGCTTGTCGCGGGCGCGGGGATCCGCTGTCCCCTGTTCGGGGCTACGTGGCGGTCCCTGGCGTTTCCGGGCGCGTCGGACGGGGAGTATGCAACCCGGTTTCCGGGCGCAGTGCGCCCGGAAACCGCGCCCGAAAACCCGGCCCATTAAGCAATGGGCTGGGCCTATATATAGCCTCCCCCTTTCTTTCTTTGGGCTTTTTGGACTTCTTTTCGCTGGGCTGCCTTCACAGAAGTTCCTCCTCTCTCAGTGCTCGACCCTTTGGAGAAGTTTGAAGATTTTTGGAGGCACGCTTCCCGAGGTTCACCATTTTACGGCGCGGCGCGACGCTTGTTCTCCGGCGATCCTCTTCGCCCCTTCTCAGTGTTTGGACTCCTCCGACCCACCCCGACCTCGGAATTCGCCGATTCTTGCGCCGTTGGACTCACGACAGGTAGGGCTTCAACTCCTGTGTTTTATGGTTCCTCGATTTCCGTGCTGATCTTGGAGTTTTCCGAGCAACCATCTGACCCTTTTTCTTCGCGGACTTTTGGGACAGCACCGCGGTGTTCTTGCCATATCTTTTCGCTCGGACGTCGGAACGAGGCGATTCAAAAGGCAATTTTCATCTACGTTTCGCAAGGAGTCTCCTGGATTTTTCTCGGATTTTTCTGAATTTTACTCGAGGGTGAGAATCTCCTTTCTCTGTGGTTCCTTGTTACAGGAATTTAGTGCAGTTTGGATTTGGGGTGTACCCCTTGTCGGATTTTTATCTCAGCGTAGGAAACTCCAAATTGGGCGTGCAGGTATTCGTTTCGACGGGCTCGTCGCAAGGATCGCGCTAGTATTTTCCTTGGATTTTTCTGGACATTATTCGCAGGTGAAAATTAGTGAATTGTGGACTGCTGGTTTGGGGGGACAGATTCTGGAATTGGGGATGTTTAGCTTATGTATTTTTCCTTTGGGATATTTTGTACAGATTGGTGGTGTGTTTGGACTGGTCTTGGACTTCGCCTTTGGGAATTTGGAATAGCGCTTGAGGTGGGTGATGTTGTGAACCTCCTACTTGTGAATGTCACTAGGCCTATTAGAATGCTTCGATCATGTGTTATTAAATGTGAATGTATCTAGCATGCTTGTATGAGATTATGGTTCATTTGTTAATACTTGCCTTGTTAGCAAGCTACAAGTTAGTAAGTGATGTTTCCATGTTTAGATATGCAAATTAATTAGTGGAATGAATGCTATAGCCACATCATAATACAAGTTAAGGGAAGGGTTGGATATGTGGTTAGAATGAATGTTGTATAAGGGATATTTGCTAGTAAATTGTGCATCTAAAATGTATTAAGTATCATATATTTTACCGCATGTACATCGGGATTACCCAAACACTTAATGTTGCATATGTTTGAATAATTGGAGTAATTATAGCAAATAAAGGACTTTGCATGCTTGAATGGTCATCTAGCTAAGCCATCTTTTTCTGCTACACAAACATATTGGAATTGACTTAGGAGAAACCATGCTTTTATTCGTTCTCCTGTCGTCTAGTCTTAGGGGATTGTGTAGCCAGATGTTCAGAGTTGGGACAGTCGGGGATCGAGGTTTGGGTGTTGCGGCGACCGCGGACTGTGGGCGGTTGACCGGATTAGTATTATTATTATTATTACTCTTGCATCAGATTGGAGGTAGGGGATCGAGTTTCCCTTTAGTGGATGGGTTTTTCCCACTTGGATCTGGGTCGTGACCCCGTCCTGCTATTTATGGTACTGATGATACTAGTGACTGTGATACTATGCTCGTGTGGGGTCGCTCCCCTCGAGTGCCACTCCGGAGTAGGATTCCGACCGTGTTGGGTGCCGGTCAGGCCGTGTTGGGTGCCGGCTAGACCGTGTTGGGTTCCGGTCTATTTTGGACAGGGGAGATACTGAGTTGTGAGGTTGACAGCAGAGCAGGCAGTACCAGTGTTTACTGGTGTTTTGATTGTGTTGGTCTGTCAGTCCTTACGTTCTGGTGCTTGCCTTTAGCCATTCTCTAGCAGACATCGTAGAGGCATGTTAGTGGTAGCTTTGCATCAGTAGTGTACTTGTAGCTTACCACCTTTGTTTCATTTTCTTCGCCTCGGATAGTCCTAGTGGGCATGTCTGAGTTTGAGGTCTACCCACTAGGGGAGGCTACTGTTTTTATAGTAGTTCTCACCCCCCACTGTTTTCTCTTTTCTGTTCCCCTTTGTTTTGCAGAGTTCTCTGCGGGAGTTGCGGGACCCTCTTCCCTGGACCGAGGTAAGAGGATCGCTGACTAGATAGCCACTGCCCCCGAGTTCGAGTTTTTGATAGTTTTGATGTATCCCCTGTACACTCAGACGGTTGTATTTTTCTTTTATTTTGGGTCTGGCTGCGGCCAGCTGGTTGTATATATTTCGTGAGCTGGGAGAGACACTTGTATATTTTTGAGAGCTTACTGTACTTTTATTTCCAGTATTTGTCTGAGTTGTATTAGTTTTAGTTAGCTCTGTTTTATGCTCCTTTATTACTTGTTTTATATCTGAGCAGGTTATCAGCGCTTCGTGTACACGGAAAATTCCGTGTGCACGGCGGATCTGTGGACGGGCCCGGGTTCTGGTTTACACCCGGGGCGTGACAGATTAGTTGGTATCAGAGCTTAGGGATAGGTCAGATGGGACTTAGGAAACCCTAGGCTTTTGGCAGACCCTAGGAAGGCTGAGCGCGAGTGACGTGATATTGTGCGAAAGTCGGTAATTGGTTGTTAACTCTTCCTGTGAGTGGAGAGGGATTGGCATAGCCTATTTCTGGGGGACTATTATGTTGGCTGCAGACAACATAAGGTTACAGAAATAGGGGAATGCCCATGACTTTCGCTTGATTGGGTCGAGAGTGGTTTGGTTTACTGACCCGTGGATTTTTGTGTGGCAGGATGCCTCCTCGGCGGCAGATTCCTACTAGGGGTACTCCTATACCCCCGGAGGAGCCGGAGCAGTCCGGGCCTACCGAGATCAGTGAGCTGAGGGCCATGATGGCCCAGTTGGCGGAGAGCCACCGCCGACAGGAGCAGAGGTTTGAGCAGTTATTGGCCCAGGTTACGGCACCTCCCCCTACTACTACTGCTGAGGCCCCCCGCACCACCTGTTGTACCACCGACTATTCCACTTGCCCTACAGCGCCGTCGTCGAGCAGCGGGGCCCAGGGGATGTTCAGGCCTTTGACCCCAGAGGAGGAGCGGGAGTTTTCTGACAAACTCACGCAGTTCTGTAAGCGAGGACCCCCTAAGTTCTCGGGGCGGAGCACTCACCCGTGGGAGATTGGATCATGGCTAGCGTCGATGGAGAAGATGTTTCGGGACTTCTTCATCGACCAGAGGTTCAGAGCACATTTGGCAGTACACTGTTTGGAGGGGGATGCAGATGCTTGGTGGCGTCGGGTCGAGCCCCTAGAGTTTCAGGTCACCCGGCAGCTACCCTGGTCAGAGTTCAGGAGGATGACCCTTGACACTTACTTCTCCACGAGTGTGAAGAAGAAGATAGAAGATGACTTGAAGAACCTGCAGCAGGGTAATCGCCCAGTGTGGGACTATTTCCAGGAGTTTACGCAGTTGCTCAACTGCGTGCCCTACGTTGCCAGGGATGGGCTGCACCAGGTGGAGCTGTTTGAGACAGGCTTGCGCCCCGAGATCTTTACCATGGTACACGCCCAGAGGCTTCAGACTTTATCAGAGGCAGTGGATCATGCCCAGTGGGTCGAGAGGGGAGATCAGGTTGTTGCTAGACGCGGAGGTCCGGTCGCTCAGAGTTCTGAGAAGAAGTGACCAGCATCAGATGAGGGGGGACAGGCCAGTTCCTGGAGGCCGCCCCGACCGCCACCGCCTCAGTTTACGGGCCGGGGGCGTTCGGAGCGGCGAGGGCCTGGGGGATCCCAGAGGCCCCCACAGCATCAGCAGCCCCAGCGACAGCAGCAGCACTCGCAGCAGCAGAGGTCGCAGTCGCGACAGCGGGGATCTCAGCGGCAGTCGCACGGGCAGCAGCAGCAGCAGTCACGGCAGTTTCGGGACCCAGGCAGTTGTATCTTCTGCGGGGGTCCGCATTTCCCCGGCACTTGTGATCAGAGGTGGGGGCGTTGTTATGGCTGCGGGCAGGCAGGGCACATACGATCTTCATGCCCTTTTTCGGCATCAGTGGCGCCTTCTTCGGCCTCAGTTTCTCTTCCACCACAGCAGCGACCGCCAGCTCAGCGGCCCTATGCTTCTGCGAGCAGGGCTCCTTCCTCCCACCCTGCAGACCACCGACCACCAGCTCAGAGCGGGCGAGTCTACGCCGCTCAGGTAGGGGACTCCGCGGCAGCCGACCACGTGGTGGCAGGTATCACTTTACTTTTTGGCATTAGAGCTCGCACTTTATTTGATACCGGTGCATCACATTCTATTATCAGTAGAGCATTTGCATCATCGCATGGACTAGAGTTAGGTCGGTTGCCACATGCATTAGAGGTACAGATTCCCGGTCACATATTGTATGTAGAGGAGTGTTGCTGGTCGTGCCCGGTACAGCTTGAGTCTTGGATTTTGCCAGCGGACCTGATGGTCCTTAGTCAGCTGCGAGATTTTGACATTGTACTGGGGATGGATTGGCTGGCTCGCTATTTCGCGACGATTGATTGCGCCGCGAGGTCTGTTACTTTTAGCGAGCCAGGCCAGGAGGTGTTCGTTTTCAGGGGGTGCCAGAGTGCTTTCTTTGCCTCTATGGTTTCGACTTCTCGTGCGAGGCAGATGATGCGCAGTGGATGCGTAGCCTTTATGGCATCTGTGGTTAAGGAGCCTACGGCGGCTCCGGGACTCGCGGATATCCCGATTGCCCGCGAGTTCCCGGATGTGTTCCCTCCAGAGCTGTTTAGTATGCCGCCGGATAGGGAGGTCGAGTTTTTGATTGACGTGGTCCCAGGAACTGCGCCAATCTCTAAGGCTCCTTACCGAATGGCACACCGGCTGAGCTGCGAGAATTAAAGGCGCAACTCCAGGATTTAATGGATAAGGGTTTTGTGCGACCGAGTGTATCGCCTTGGGGAGCGCCGGTGCTATTTGTGAAGAAGAAGGATGGTTCGCTTCGACTGTGCGTTGATTATCGGGAGCTGAATAAAGCGACTATCAAGAACAAGTACCCTTTGCCGCGCATTGATGACTTGTTTGATCAGCTGCAAGGGACTTGTGTCTTCTCCAAGATCGACTTACAGTCTGGTTACCACCAATTGAAGGTGAAGGCCGAGGACATCCCGAAGACGGCATTCAGGTCGCGGTACGGGCATTATGAGTTCACCGTCATGCCTTTTGGACTGACGAATGCCCCTGCAGCTTTTATGGATTTAATGAACAGGATTTTTCGACCATACCTAGATCGGTTCGTCGTTGTTTTTATTGATGACATCCTAGTTTATTCCCGAAGCGATGCGGAGCACGAGGAGCATCTGAGGATTGTGCTACAACTTCTGAGAGAGAGGAAGTTGTATGCCAAGTTATCTAAGTGTGAATTTTGGCTTCGGGAGGTTGTCTTTTTGGGCCACGTGATTTCAGCCGCTGGAGTGGCAGTAGACCCGGCGAAGATCGAGGCAGTCCGGGATTGGCCGCGACCGACGACGGTATCAGAGGTCCGCAGTTCATGGGCTTAGCTGGATATTACCGTCGGTTTGTGGAAGGTTTTGCGAAACTTTCCACACCCCTCACTCGTTTGACGCGAAAAGGGATTAAGTTTATTTGGAGTGAGGATTGTCAGAGGAGCTTTGAGGAATTAAAGAACAGATTGATGTCGGCTCCTGTCCTTTCCCTCCCTGTTATGGGGAAAGGATACGTGGTATACAGCGACGCATCGCACAGTGGACTTGGTTGCGTGCTGATGCAGGAGGGAAGGGTAATCGCTTATGCCTCCCGGCAACTGAAGGATTATGAGAAGAATTACCCTACCCATGATTTGGAGCTAGCTGCGGTGATTTTTGCACTAAGTTGTGGCGCCACTACCTGTATGGGGAGCACTGCGAGATTTACACCGACCACAAGAGCTTGAAATACCTGTTCACGCAGAAGGAGCTCAACTTGAGGCAGCGCAGATGGTTGGAATTGTTGAAAGATTATGATGTAGACATATTGTACCATCCCGGCAAGGCCAACGTGGTTGCTGATGCCCTGAGCAGGAGAGCAGTACAGAGTCTATCTTTGATGATCACCGATCAGGCGCCATTACTTGAGCAGATGAGGCGGTTAGAGCTCGAGGTTGTGTCCCCTGGGGTCTCTGCTAGACTTATGTCTCTAGTCGTGCAGCCCACTCTGTTGGACAGGATTCGGGAGAGACAGAGTGAGGACCCCCACCTGATGAGGATTCGAGAGCAGATGCAGACTGGTTTGATAGGGGACTTCTCAGTCGATGCTGCGGGAGTACTACGGTACAGGGACCGCGCGTGTGTGCCTATGGACGCAGAGATCCGAGAGCAGATCTTGAGGGAGGCCACTATACACCTTATACCATCCATCCTGGTGGGACTAAGATGTATAGGGATCTTAAGGCACAGTTTTGGTGGAATGGGATGAAAAGAGACATTGGGAGATTTGTAGCACACTGCCTAACTTGTCAGCAAGTAAAGGCGGAGCATCGTGTACCTGCTGGCAAGTTGGCAGAGTCTCCCAATCCCTGAATGGAAATGGGAACATGTTACGATGGATTTTGTCACTAGTTTGCCGAGAGCACAGACGGGAGCGGATGCTATCTGGGTAGTCGTGGACAGGCTTACCAAATCCGCTCACTTTCTGCCGGTTCAGATGACTTGGCCGATGGAGCGACTCGCACAGGTGTACTTGGCTGAGGTGGTTAGATTACACGGAGTACCTGTTTCCATCGTATCAGATAGAGACCCGAGGTTTGTCTCGCATTTCTAGAGGAGTTTACAGACAGCCTTGGGGACGCAGCTCCGATTCAGTACAGCATTCCACCCACAGACCGATGGGCAGTCAGAGCGCACTATTCAGACCCTCGAGGATATGTTGAGAGCATGCATTCTGGACTTTGGAGGAGGATGGTACCGACACTTGGGATTAGTTGAGTTTGCGTACAACAACAGCTATCAAGCGAGCATTCAGATGGCTCCGTTTGAAGCATTGTATGGACGCAAGTGTCGGTCACCCCTTTATTGGAGTGACGTGGGTGAGAAGAAGACCTTGGGTCCTGATCTACTGTTAGAGGCAGAGGAAAAGGTCAGATTGATACGACGACACCTCGAGACCGCCCAGAGTCGACAGAGGAGTTATGCTGATACTCGACGGCGAGACTTAGAGTTCCAGGTGGGTGACCATGTTTTTCTGAAAGTCTCGCCTTCGAAGGGGATTCGGAGATTTGGTATTCGTGGGAAACTGAGCCCTCGTTATATTGGACCTTTTGAGGTGTTGGAGCGCTTAGGGCCAGTTGCCTACAGGCTTGCGCTTCCTCCCAGGCTTTCGGGTGTTCACAATGTTTTTCATGTTTCGACACTGAGAGGTATGTTCATGACCCGTCTCATATCATCGATTTCACCCCATTGGAGGTTGCTGAGGACCTGAGCTATGTTGAGCGGCCGTTGAGGATCTTGGACCGTGAGGTTAGGGAGTTGCGCAGTCGGGGCCATCCCGTATGTGAAGGTCCTCTGGAGCAGTCATGATGAGCGCGAGGCTACCTGGGAGTTGGAGTCAGCGATGTTGGATGCTCACCCCCACTTGTTTGAGGCCGCTACCTGAGGTATGACTTTTGTTTCGAGGACGAAACTTTTTCTTGTAGGGGAGGATGTAGTGTACTGGTTTTCCCATGCAACTTTCCGGTGAATCCACTGTGTAGAACACCTAGTGTTGGTGTCTGGCCCATGGTGCATCAAGGGATGCCACAGATGGACCTCGTGAGACTTGGATAGATGATTTGGCCTTCGGCTGTGATTGCCGAATTTTAGAAAGGTTTGGGCCATTCTGAGGTTGGATTTGGATTCAGCGCGGAAAAACCGCTTGAAAACGGCTATTTGCTTGTTGAATTTGGAGTCCGGATGACCAAATGCGGGCTTCCGGAAGTTTGGGGGATTTTCGGTGCATGGGGGGTGACACGTGGACCGGCCCGAGCCACGTGGCGGCCTTTTATTGCCGGCTCACGCAGCTGGGTCCACGGAGTGGCGCGGCGGGTGCATGGACCGGCGGGTAGACGCGTGGCGTGCTCTGGTAGGCGGGCGCACGCTGCACGGCTCATGCGATTTGCGGGTTGCGGTGGGACCGGGCGCATGGACGTGGCGGCTTCGGATTCGCTTCGGTCCACCAGTGGGCGCGGTGACACGGGTGCGCAGGGGAGGGCGCCTCGGTACTGTGCGCGCAAACGTCTGACGCGCCAGTGGCGGCAGGCGGGGGCGGTCGGTCGCACTCCATGCGAACGCGTCGCCTCGAGATTGGGCTGGAGTACCTACCCCGCTGACTGCGAGGGAGA
>CM055060.1:22581491-22639704 GCA_029204045.2 Tillandsia leiboldiana
TCTAGCTACTCACTGTCGGGCTCACTGTCTTCTAGCTACCAGCCGTCATCTCTCCTCGGACCCGCGCGGTATGCCCAGCAGCACCCGCAGAAGCCTCGCAAAAACAAAGGAGAAGAAAAAGAAAAGAGAATGGGGGGAGAACTAAAGTGAACCAGTAGCCTCCCCTAGTGGGTAAAACCTTCAAACCTGACCACAACACAGTTTACCAGAGGCAAAAAGGGGAAGAGAGTGTAAAGTAAAAAGCCTATGTTGGTGTTATGTGAATCCACACGGATCTAAATAGGTACTATCCAACACAACTAGAGGGGGGGTGAATAGGTGTAATACTTAAACAAACCAATCAGTGCAAATAAAAAAACCAATGCGGGAAAAAGAAATAGCACACAAGACGATTACTGGAAACTCCAATCCAGGGAGAAAAAACCACGGGACCAACACGCAATAACAATCCACTAAGAAAAGAAGAATAACAAGGTGATTACCGACTCCACGGACTCAAACCCCTCCTTCAACTTCTTCGGACCTTGCGCTCCACCGATTGCACGTCCACTGCACACGTTCGAATCCACGAACGCCACTCGAATCCACGAGCACACGTTCGAATCCACGAAACGCCTTTAGCACACCGAATCCACGATGCCACGTCGAATCCACGACCAAACTCCAGCCGGTAAGAATATTGGCTTCGATGGTGATCCTTTGCTTAGATTCTCATTGAGGAACCGTAGAAGAAATCTCTAAGCAAAGATTAGATCAATTCGACAAAGATATGTTCTTGAAAGAACCGTCGAATTGACCTAAAAGAGGCTATAAAGAAGAACGATAAAAACCTAGCCTCTAGGGTTGCTCTCAAGTGTTTATTTAATTAATCGGTAGTTTTTTGAGAAACCCCTAAATGTCTATTTATAGTTTAGAACCTTTGGATAAGAGATAAGCATAAAAACTGGCCTTAACAGAAATTTTCCCAGCACGACGATCCGGATCGGATTTACGGCGATCCTGATCGTCGTCCTTTTTCAGCAATTCCTGAAAAAACAAGAGTTCGGGATCACGGATCGGAATTCTGATCCGGATCGGAATTCTGATCTGGATCGGTTCAGGATCAGAAATTCTGAAACATCCAATTTTGTCCAGTTTTTGATTTTTAAGCAATGGAAAACTTATCCAAGTGTTTCTAAACCACTCAAATATATTCGGATCACCAAAATTATTTAGTTAAACGTACCTGATCAATCCGAATCCATTTTCCTTAAGATTGATGTAATTGATCCACAATTCTTCTATTTCAATCTTCAATACTCAAAACACTAAGTGTCAATTTGAGCTCTTGTTGAATCTTCTCTAAGTCTTCGATTGCTGATTGATAATTTGATCACTTCAAGTCTCCGACTCAACTCAACAACTCAACTACTCAACTCACGAAATATGCCAACACAAAAAGCCGTAACAATCTCCCCCTTTGGCAATTTCGTGACAAAACCCAAAAATACATAAAACGCTCAAGACACTCATCTTAAACCAAAAAATCGAAACTCAATGTCATCACCAAAACATTGACTTTCTTTGCGTGAAAGATCCAATAAACAAAAATACATTTGAACCAGTCTTAGAACAAACTCTATGACTTAGGACTTGGAGTCTTAAAGTGATGTATATCCTGCAAAACAAAAACTCCAACAAAATCAAACGTTTAGTCATTAGAAATGGAATCCTTCATTTGATTCGTCCTTTTTGGTTCTTTTTGTTTTTCGGCTCCTTTTTCATCATCTCTTTTCTTTATCTCCCCCCTTTCTTAAGCATCTCTGTTCTCCCCCTATCTCTGTTCTCCCCTATTTTTGTTCTCCCCCCTTTTTGTCACAAATTGTCAAACAGTGAATATAGGCAAAAAGGAAATCACTAACAACATTAGTTCATAGAGAAAGAGAGATAAAAGCTCAGTTCCGGTATATAACAAAAACACAGATTGCGTACCGGTACTCGGAAAGCAAAAATCAAATAATTTCTTGAAACAAATCCAGATTTTGAAATATTTGAATTACCGATTTGTATTCCATCAAGAAAACAATTTAAGTGCTTGAAAATAATATGAGATCACATAGATGTCATTCAATCCAATTAATTATAAAAATTAAAAAGATTTACTCCAAAATCATGAAAAATAAGGTAAAACATTATAAACCGTTTTTCATGTTATATTCATCAAACACAAGTCATCAAAAATAATCTTGAGATCCAAACTCTATCAAGATGTAACGGATTTACAAAGATGACTTACGGAGATTTCCAAGTGACATCAATCTTGAATTCTACCCTTTCAAATTGAGATAAACACTAAAATACCTAAGGGTGGCTCTTTGAGCATCTTTTAACTATCCCACCTTATACCAACCAGGAGATTGTTCAAAATACGAACTTTGAATTTAAATCTCCGAAAGCTTCAACTAAACAAAATTTCATAAATATTTTTCAAGCATCCATAACATGTGGTAGCTTCACACACAAACCGGACGACCGGGGTGGCAGCTCTTTCCAACATGTGGTGGTAGTTTTCACACTCCTTTCGAATGTACCTCTTTCCACATCTTTTGCAATTCATTTATTTACCCTTGTAAGAATGCAATCTCTTACGTGAAAGAATCAAATTCCAAATTTTAGTCTATCGGTTGTCTCATGTTTATCACAATGAATTCACACAACCGAGATAGATTAAGCATCTAAAGATCACACATGATTTCTAAAATTTGATGCTTATAATATCAAAAACTCCTATAATGAAGTATCTTCAAGATTATGATTATGGAGTAAGTTGATAATCCATATAAAATTAATTTGGAGTGAATAACCGTGAAGCCCTTTTTTATTCAATGCACTTGTTCATTAAAAACCTTTTGTTAAAAAAAAAATAAAACATAAAAACAAAGAGCATTGAAAACATGTAATGCAGAGATTCAGAAAAATATGAAAGAAAAACCAATCAAAGCATTACATTCAGTCATAAGCTATTTAGAACTTAAGACAAGGAAAGATATCACCTTTCCGAATCCAAAATCGCTGGATTTTGGGTTGTCTTGATTCGTTGTGGCCAGAGGTTGTCCACTTTGACTGTTGATCCACCTTAAGTCTTTGCCTCGCAATGATCCACTTGTATGATTGATGTTGTGGCTCAGACCTTTGGTGGGTTGAGTGAACTCCTTTGACTAGATGTATCTTTTGAGTCCGTTGAGTCCGTTCCATAGATGAAGTTGCCGAAGGATTTTTCTTTCTCTTTTTCGGGCAATCCTTCACCAAATGTCCTTCAAGTCCACAAAGGTGACACGTTCTTCCTTTCAATTTGATTGTGGAACTTGAAGCATGCACAGTTTGATCCTTTTTAGAACCCAAACCAACCTTGCTTGTTTGACCTAATCCGCACATACAATCTAGTTTCTTGGAAACGGTTGAAAGCCTTTGTATGTCGGATTTGAGTTCATGAACTTGCTTGGTCAATGTTTGGTTGGTGACATGAATCTCCTCAAACTGTTTTTCTAGAAAATCAATCTTGTTAATGCGGGAATTAACGACCGTTTCCGATTGATTTATCTTTTCTTGGAGGATTTTATTATTATCCAATAAAAGCTCTCGTTCCTCCTCGAGATCATGAAGTTTGATCTTTAAAGCATGATTCTCGTCTTGAATCTCAAGTCGTTGCTTCCTCAACTTCTTAATATGTTTGGCCATCTTCTTTGATTCCGTAAGAAGTTGTTGATATGCCTCAACGAGTTCTTCTTCGTCCGACTCCCCCTCACTTGATGACTCTCCGCCGGTTGTTGATGTTTCATACAAAATCAAAGGAGTAGAGTCAGTGACTAAAGATGATAAACACAAATTAGAAGAGGGAATTTGAGAGGCATGAAAAGCAACGACTTTTTCCTCTTTACTTGAGGTCGATTCATTAGAAGTAGAATCGTCCCAAGTTTTCGCTTGCAAAGCCTTCTTTTTATATGATTTCGGAGAAGGACAATCCATTGAAATATGGCCGTAGCCTTTGCATCTATAACATCGGATTTCCCCTTCGAATTCATCTTTTTCCTTAGAAGGTTTTGCAAGACTTTTGAGGTTAGAGGTTTTAGAACCCGATGATCCTTTAGATGGTTTCGTGGATGAAGATCCATCAGTTCGATTCTTCCAAAATTTCTGACGAAATTTCTTTGTGATCCGCGCCAATTGTTCTTCAAAATCGGCAAAAGAGATTTGATCATCGGAACTTGATTCGCCATCTTCTTCCTTTGTTGATTTGAATGCAATACCTGTAAGCTTAGAAGAAGACTTGGAAGAAACTTGATTAGTAGGAAAAGTCATTTCATAAGTTTGCAAAGCACCTACTAATTCCTCTACACTCATCTCATCCGGATGACTAACGGTTTCAATGGCGGTAACCTTTGCCCTAAACCGTTCCGGAAGAGTCCGAAGTATCTTTCTTACAATTTTCGACTCCGGGATCTTTTCTCCTAAATTAGCACATGTATTAATTACATCTTGAAGTCTAGTGTAATAATCTGTAAACAATTCATGCTCTTCCATATGAATAGAGTCAAATTGACTTGTAAGCATCTGGAGCTTTTGAATTTTTACAAGATTAGTACCCTCATGTGTAATTTTGAGAATATCCTAAATTTTCTTCACGGTTTCACACGCGAAAATTCTTGTGAACTCAGTCGAGGAAAGAGAATTATATAAAGCGTTCATACCTTTCCGATTGTAAGAAGATCTTTCAATTTTCTCTTTGGACCATCTAGAGCGAGGTTTTGGGGTAGTAGAATTTCCTACTTCCTCAACAGGATGCACCCAACCGTATTCCACGGTTTGCCATACCCGCTCATCAATTGAGATGAGAAACGCTCTCTTCCGCACTTTCCAATAAGCATAATTGGTCCCATCAAAAAGAGGAGGTCTATAAATATTACCACTTTCACCCGACATGATAGATAAACCTAAAACCCTCTCTGATACCAATTGTTGGTTTTTATGGATCCACAAAAATCTAAATAGGTACTATCAAACAACTAGAGGGGGGTGAATAGGTGTAATACTTATAAAACCAATCTCAGTGCAAAATAAAAACCAATGCGGAAAATAAAAATAGCACACCGAGATATACGTGGAAACTCCAATCCAGGAGAAAAACCACGAGACCAACACGCAATAACAATCCACTAAGAAAAGAAGAATAATAAGGTGATTACCGACTCCACGGACTCAAACCCCTCCTTCAACTTCTTCGAACCTTGCGCTCACCGATTGCACGTCCACTGCACACGTTCGAATCCACGAACGCCACTCGAATCCACGAGCACACGTTTCAAATCCACGAAACGCCTTTAGCACACCGAATCCACGATGCCACGTCGAATCCACGACGCAAACTCAGCCGGTAAGAATATTGGCTTCGATGGTGATCCTTTGCTTAGATTCTCATTGAGGAACCGTAGAAGAAATCTCTAAGCAAAGATTAGATCAATTCGACAAAAGATATGTTCTTGAAAGAACCGTCGAATTGACCTAAAAGAGGCTATAAAGAAGAACGATAAAAACCTAGCCTCTAGGGTTGCTCTCAAGTGTTTAATTAATTAATCGGTAGTTTTTGAGAAACCCTAAATGTCTATTTATAGTTTAGAAACCTTTGGAAAGAGATAAGCATCAAAAACTGGCTTAACAGAAATTTTCCCGCACGACGATCCGGATCGGATTTACGGCGATCCTGATCGTCGTCCTTTTTCAGCAATTCCTGAAAAAACAAGGTTCGGGATCCGGATCGGAATTCTGATCCGGATCGGAATTCTGATCCGGATCGGTTCAGGTTCAGAAATTCTGAAACATCCAATTTGTCCAGTTTTTGATTTTTAAGCAATGAAAACTTATCCAAGTGTTTCTAAACCACTCAAATGTATTCAGATCACCAAAATTATTTAGTTAAACGTACCTGATCAATCCGAATCCATTTTCCTTAAGATTGATGTAATTGATCCACAATTCTTCTATTTCAATCTTCAAGACTCAAAACACTGAGTGTCAACTTGAGCTCTTGTTGAATCTTCTCTAAGTCTTCGATTGCTGATTGACAATTTGATCACTTCAAGACTCCGACTCAACTCAACAACTCAACTACTCAACTCACGAAATATGCCAACACAAAAAGCCGTAACAACTACTGCAAAGGAAAATCTACCACTACTATGCCTCTAAAAATGCAGTCCTAGACTGGAACAACCGTATGCAATAGTAACCAACCGTCCCAGATAAACCCAATCTGTACCGCCCTCATCATCGGGCAAATAAGCCGCGCCGATGTGATAGCAAAACTCCTGCTGCCGCCCTCATCATCGGGCAAATAAGCCGCGCCGATGTGATAGCAAAACTGTCCATAACTGTCTGGCCCCGGCCTCCGGAGGGGATCTCGAGGGGAGCGACCCACACGAGTAAAGCATCACCGGGCAATAACCGCGCCGGTGTGATAAGTAACAAAAGCAGGACTGGATCACAACTATAAAGCCCCAGTGGAACACAACCCTCCACTAAAAGAAAACTGATTCCCAATCAGATGCAAAAGTAACCATCCGGTCAATCGCCCAATATCCGTGATTGCCGCAACACCCCAAAATCCACGACCAGGTCTCACAACCGACCTCCGGTCAACCGCCCTATATCCGCGGTCGCCGGAATAACCCACAATCACAATTATGTCCCACATCCGACATCTGGTCAACCGCCTACTATCCGCGGTTGCCACAAAACTCTCTAGTCCATAATCATTCCCTATCACCGATGTCCTATAACCGACATCCGGTCTACCGCCTAATATCCGCGGTCGCCGCCAAAACCCATAATCCACAATCCAGGCCCCGGCTACACTATCCCAAACCCCTGCTCAAACCCGAGCAACAAGAACCACCTGACTAACGAAAAGGAGAAAAGAAGCAAACAAGGTTTCTCCTAAGTCAAGTTCCAGCATGAATGTGTAGCGATAAAAGATGGCCTATCTAGATGTCCATACAAGCATGCATATGTCCTCATGAAAGATAAAGATAGTGTGACAAATAATGGCTCCACATGTGTATCAATCATTAGCTCCGCATAGATATAACCATCATGCTAAATCATTGTCCAACCACACATGTTTAAAATTCACAATTTTCCCTCACCTAAATCTTCCACCTGTGCATGTCATCTATCCTCAAGTAATACCACTAACAGGATAATCATATCGTCCCAATTAAATGTTCCATTCCACATGCAAGGTTAAGTGCTAACATAGCAATCCATACAATCATGTATAAGTCCCAACCACTATCAGATTCCCACAAGCATGCAAGTCCCAATTACAATTATCAATCATGGATGTCCAAGAAGGATCTCTCTAATACTCCTAGTGGGTAAGTCAGAAAAGAGGGATAAAGCAACCACCCACCTGGACACGCGCAATCCACAGCTGTAAGACCTCCTCGCTGTCCAATAACCCTTTATCATGCCAAATGCTCAAACAGATAAACCGCCGCGATCGCTGTTCACAATTACCCCAAAACATACACACAAATAAGCACACAAGTATCCGCCAACATGCTGTACAGAATTCAGTCCCAAAGATGCCCTGTTTTTACCTGCGAGAAGTGCCCAGAAAATTCCAAGAAAAATACTCTCACGATCCTCGCGACGCACCCGTCGAAACGAGTACCTGCACGCTCAAATCCGAGTTTCCTACACTGAGAAACAAATCCGACAAGGGAACCACCCCGAAATAAACTGCTCTCAAAAACTCTTGCACTAATTCCTGTAAACAGAGATTTCTCACCTTCGAAAAATATTCAGAAAATTCCAAGAAAATTTGGGGATATTCTTCGTGATGTGTAGATGCAAAACGCCTTTTGAATCACCCCAATCCGATGCCTGTGCGCGAAGATATCACCGAAACACTGTGGTGCTGTCCAAAACTCCGCCCACGAAAATGGGTCAAAAGAAGGCTCGGGAAACTCCAAGATAAACTCGAAATAAGGGGAAACTCAAATCATGAAGATCGTATCCCTACCTGTCGTGAATCCGACGGCGCAAGAATCGCCTCAATCGGAGGTCGGCGCAAGCCGGGGGAGTCCTCGCACCAAAATGCGACGAAGAAGATCACAAACGAACGAGCGTCGTGCAGCGCCGTAAAAATGGTAACCTCGGGATGCGTGCCGTAGAAAAATCCTGGAATCTGCAGATGGATCCGGCTCTGGGAGATGAAGAAATATCGTGAAGGTGGCACTGTGAAAATCCGCGCAGAGAAGTTCTTCAGTGTTGAACAGGGGTCTATTTAAAGGCTGGAAAAACAATTCAACTAATTCCCAAAATATCCCAAGTTTCGGGCGCTGGGGGTTTTCGGGCGGCTACAGTGTTGGGCCCGGCGCAACACTGTGCGCGCCCGAAAGTGTGACGCCCCACTTCCCAGGGGGTCACCCATCCTAGAACTACTCTAGCTCTAGCACGCTTAACTCTCATGTTCCTCTTGGATCTTGCTACCATCCAAAATGCTATAGCCGGGTTAGAGATTTTAGTCCTATTATATCATTTATATAGAGGACTAATCCAAATTCCGGGGGTGTCACATTCTTCCCCCCTTTAAGCCCTGACGTCCACGTCAGGCTCAAGCACATTCACAAGCACCAGGTGACGTGAGACTCGTCTCGCTAGCCTTAGCCGACCTTGTGAGGAGCTGCACTCCACTCACAACGGTCATTAGCCGGGGAGCCACACTCTACCCGCTATATAACCCTGGCTCAGCCGAGACTCATCTCACATTTCCGGCTGGTGAATGTCTCTGATACCAACTGTGACGCCCCACTTCCCAGGGGGTCACCCATCCTAGAACTACTCTAGCTCTAGCACGCTTAACTCTCATGTTCCTCTTGGATCTTGCTACCATCCAAAATGCTATAGCCGGGTTAGAGATTTTAGTCCTATTATATCATTTATATAGAGGACTAATCCAAATTCCGGGGGTGTCACAGAAAGTCCCTCGGGCCTCCACGTCGCCCCCGCAACAGCGGACAGCCGCGCTGGCCATCCCCTGCGCGACGCGTGGACCAACGCGGCGACGACACGTGGCGGGCCCGAGCGCGGGAAAGCCCGGTCAGCACACCCACGTGCCGCCTGCGCCCGCCGTCTGCGCCCCCTGCCAGGCGCGAATCCCGAGGCACCCCGTGGACCTAGCCTTCATGAGCCCGCCAACCACGATCAGACACGTGTCTCGCCGGTCCTTGCACTGCGCCCGCCTGCTCCGTGGTCCAAGTCCACTGCACCGACCAATCCCAACAAGCCACGTCTCCTACCCCTGGCACACGACGGCCCGTGGACCGCGCGCCTGCCCGCGCGCTGCCCGCGCCCGCGCGCTGCCCGCGGCCGCTCCGCCGCCTGCCCGAGCCCGTCCGCCGTGCTCCGCCGCTGCCCGCCGCCGCCGCCGCTGCCCGCCGCCGCCCGCCGGCGGCCGGAGTTACTGTTCCGGCGTGAACAGTAACCAATGCGCAAAATATCAAGTAGGTAGTCCATTTTGAACGTTTTCGCGCGCTGAATCCGAATTTGATGTCCATTTTGCCATATTCCAACTCCAAAATTTGCCGAAGGCATCCGGTAAGGTGTTCCTTGGTCCAAACTTCGCGCTGAGTCCATTTTTAATATCCGCTTCGCGCGAAACCACTTCTAAAGATCCGACGGAGTCCACTGATCACCCACGTGATCCATTAAGCCCGAAGTCCGCCACTTGTGTCCAATTGGTGCACGAACACCTCCAACACACAGTACAGGCTCCCCAGATGTCATCAATGACTCTACCACAGCTCTGTAGAGATCCAGGTCATCACAGCAGCTCCGATTTAGCACAGCATTCCACCCACAGACCGATGGACCGTCAGAGCGCACTATTCAGACCCTCGAGGATATGTTGAGAGCATGCGTTCTGGACTTTGGAGGAGGGTGGTTCCGACACTTGGGATTAGTTGAGTTTGCGTACAACAACAGCTATCAAGCGAGCATTCAGATGGCTCCGTTTGAAGCGTTGTATGGACGCAAGTGTCGGTCACCCCTTTATTGGAGTGACGTGGGTGAGAAGAAGACTTTGGGTCCTGATCTACTATTAGAGGCAGAGGAAAAGGTCAGATTGGTACGACGACATCTCGTGACCGCCCAGAGTCGACAGAGGAGTTATGCTGATACTCGACGGCGAGACTTAGAGTTTCGGGTGGGTGACCATATTTTTCTGAAAGTCTCGCCTTCGAAGGGGATTCGGAGATTTGGTATTCGTGGGAAACTGAGCCCTCGTTATATTGGACCTTTCGAGGTGTTGGTGCGCTTAGGGCCAGTTGCCTACAGGCTTGCACTTCCTCCCAGGCTTTCAGGTGTTCACGATGTTTTTCATGTATCGACTCTGAGGAGGTATGTTCATGACCCGTCCCACATCATCGATTTCACCCCACTTGAGGTTGCTGAGGACTTGAGCTATGTCGAGCGGCCGTTGAGGATCTTGGACCGTGAGGTTTGGGAGCTGCGCAGCCGAGCCATCCCTTATGTGAAGATCCTCTGGAGCAGCCACGATGAGCGCGAGGCTACTTGGGAGCTAGAGTCAGCGATGATGGATGCTTACCCCCACTTGTTCGAGGCCCCGACTTGAGGTATGACTTTTGTTTTGAGGACGAAACTTTTTCTTGTAGGGGAGGATGTAGTGGTCCAGATTTCCCATGCAACCTTTCTGATGAATCCACTATGTAGAACACCTAGTGTGGTGTGTCTGGCCCATGGTGCATCAAAGGGATGCCACAGATGGACCCTGTGAGACATTGTTAGCTGATTTGGCCTTCGGCTGTTTTCGCCGAATTTTAGAAAAGGTTTTGGGCCAATCTGAGGTTGGATTTGGATTCAGCGCGGAAAAACGCTTGAAAACGGCTATTTGCTTGTTAAATTTGGAGTCCGGATGACCAAAAACGGGCTTCCGGAAGTTTTCGGGGATTTTCGGTGCATGGGGGAGGACCGTGGACCGGCCTGAGCCACGTGGCGGCCCATTATTGGCCGGCTCACGCAGCTCGGTCCACGGGGGGGGGGGGGGGCGCGGCGGGTGTATGGACCGCCGTGCGGGCCACGTGGCGCGTCCGGAGTGGCGGGTGCGCGCGGCGCGGTCCAAGGAAAACTGCGCAGCTACGGTGGACCGGGTGCACGACACGTGGCGGCCTGGCATTGGCTGGCCCACGAAGTCTCGGTCCACGGCGTGCGCAGTGGAGGCGCCTCGGTACGGAGCGCGTAGAGATGGCAGACGCGTGGTCGGCCGCACTCGAGTGCCGCCACGCGTCGTCCCGCCGGTTGCGGGCCGTACCTACCCCCGCTGACCGCGGGGGGACACGCGGCGCGCAGCGGAGGCACTTGCATTGCTGTCCCCTGTTTCGTGCACACGTGGCAGCACCTGGGCATTCCGGGCATGTCGGATGGGAACCGTCCGACCGGGTTTCCGGGCGCAGTGCGCCCGAATCCTGCGCCCGAAAACCCGGCCCAATAGTGTTTGGGCTGAGCCTATAAATAGGCTACCTTGTTTTGTTTTTGGGCTTTTTGGACTCCATTTCTCAGAGAGCCCTTCAGAGGAAATTTCCCTCCCTCAGTGTACTATCCTTTGAAGGACTTTGGAGATTTTTGGTGGCACGTTTCCCAAGGTTCACGATTTTACGGCGCGGCGCGACGCTTGTTCTCCGGCGACCCGGTTCGCCCCTTCTCAGTGTTTGGACTCCCCCGACTCACCCCGACTTCGGAGTTGGCCGATTCTTGCGCCGTTGGACTCACGACAGGTAGTACTTCAACTCCTGTGTTTTGAGGTTCCTCGTTTTCCGTGCTAACCTTGGAGTTTTCTGAGCACCCATTTGACCCATTTTCCTTCACGGATTTTTGGACAGCGCTGCGATGATCTAGCCGTATCTTTTCGCACAGACGTCAGATCAAGGCGATTCAAAAGGTATTTTTCATCTTCATTCTGCAAGGAATCTCCTGGATTTTTCCCTAGATTTTTGGAATATTTTCCGAAGGTGAAAGTCTCCTTTTCCTGTAGTTCTTTGTTACAGATTTTCTGGACAGTTTGGTTTGGGGTGTTTCCCTTGCTGAATTTGTAACTCAGCGTAGAAAACTCGGATTTGAACGTGCAGGTGCTCGTTTCGACGGATTCGTCGCGAGGATCGCGACAGTATTTTTCGTGGATTTTTCCGGGTACTTTTCGCAGGTGAAAACAGGGCAGCTTTGGACTATGTATTTTGGGACAGATTTGTGAGGCTTTGTGTGATTAAAATATGTATTTTCTTCTGGGGAATTGTGTGCAGTGTTGCGGTGAGCTTTTGGATCGAGCGTGGGTTTCGCATTTGGGACAAGGATTTTAGCACTCGAGGTGGGTACCGTTGTCACCTCTCACTTTTGATCACCCACTAGGCATACTAAAAGTGTTTCCTATATCTTGTTGGAAGCGGTATCAGTGGAACGAACCTAGCATGCTTGTATGAAAATACGGTTTGGTTGTTAGCACTTACATCTTTAGAGGACTAGTTGTTAATGGATTAATATTCCTTGGAAAAAGGATTAATCATCTACATCTGTTGGAAATAATCTGTCTAAATCATATTATGCTTTTTGTATCATTGGGGGACTTATGCATGGGAATGAAATAACTAATAGCATGTTAGTACTTTAGATGTTAAACAAGGCATTTTGCAATTCATTTAAGAACGAGAACTCTGAGATCATTTTATCATGTAAAGGACTTGGCATGCTTGTATGGTCACCTAGTTAGGCCACCCTTTTCTGCTACACTATCATGCTGGAATTGACTTAGGAGAAACCATGTTTTATTCTTTCTCCAGTCACTTAGACATAGGGGATAGTATGCTCTGATTAGAGCAGGGACTGGGATAGTGTAGTCAGCTTTGGGATTTGGGGACAGGCAGGTTTGAGGACAGGGTATTCGCGGCAACCGCGGATTTTGGGCGGTTGACCGGACTGTTATTAGTGCATCAGATTTGGGGATAGGGGATCGGGACTTCTTTAGTGGATGGGTTTTTCCCACTTAATTAGAGTCTTGGTCCAGTCCTACTATATCAGGTTACTTGTGGCGACTTATTTCACTCGTGAGGGTCGCTCCCCTCGAGTTCCACTCCGGAGTGTGTGTACTTGTGACCGTACCGGTCAGGAGCCGGTCTGTTGCCTATGGGTTGGGACCGTGTCGGTCAGGAACCGGTCTGCAACTTGTGACCGTGCCGGTTAGGAGCCGGTCTGTTGCCTCTGGGATGGGACCGTGTCGGTCAGGAACCGGTCTGCATCCCGCAGCTGAGTTGTGAGTTAGTAAGCATAGCAGGCAGTACCGGTGTTCACCGGTGTCTAGATTGGGTTACCCAGGCAGGCATATGTATACTCTGATGCATGCATTTAGCTACTCTTTTAGCTTATTACTTTAGAGGCATCTTAGTGGTAGCTTTTATCAGTTGTTACGTATAGCTCACCACCTTGTTTTATTTTTCCGCCTCTAGTAGTCCTAGTGGGCAGGTCGGAGATAGAGGTTTACCCACTAGGGGAGGCTACTGTTTTTATAGTAGTTCTGACCCCCACTGTTTCCCCTTTTCTTGCCCCCTTTGTTTTGCAGAGTCATCTGCTGGAGTTGCGGGACCCTCTTCCCAGGATCGAGGTAAGAGGATCACTGACTAGATAGCTACTACCCCGAGCTCGAGATTGATAGTTTTGATGTATCCCCTGTACACTCAGACGGTTGTATTTTCTTTTATTTTGGGTCTGGCTGCGGCCAGCTGGTTGTATTTATTTCGTGAGCTGGGAGAGACACATGTATATTTCTGAGAGTTTACTGTACTTTTATTTCCAGCATTTGTCTGAGATGTACTAGTTTTAGTTTAGCTCTGTTTTTATGCTCCTGTATTATTTCTTTTATATCTGAGCAGGTTACCAGCGCTTCGTGTACACGGGAAATACCGTGTGCACGGCGGATCTGTGGACGAGCCCGGGTTCTGGTTTACACCCGGGGCGTGACAAAGAGATTCACTTCCTAATCCCTTATTGCTAGTTTCCATTGGAGTCGGAAAATCTTTAGCATTTTCTAATTCAAATTTCTTCACCAACTCCCTTGCATACTTGGATTGGCACAGATGGATGCCTTCTTCATTTTGTTTCACTTGCAATCCAAGAAAATATGTTAGTTCGCCCATCATAGACATCTCAAATTCGCGTTCAATGGGTTCAGCGAATTTGGAAGCATCATTGTCTCTTGTTGCACCAAATACAATGTCATCGACATAGATTTGTGCCACAATGAAGTTATCCTGATAATGCTTCACAAAGAGAGTCCGGTCTGCTCCCCCTCGAGTGTAGCCTTTTTCCAAAAAGTGCTTTGTCAACCTTTCGTACCACGCTCGCGGTGCTTATTTTAGACCGTAAAGAGCCCTTTTCAAACAAAAACATGGTTAGGTTGTTTATGGTCTACGAAACCTTTCGGTTGAGCCACATAAACTTCCTCGTTCAAAAACCCATTTAAAAACGCGCTCTTAACGTCCATTTGAAAGAGTTTGATTTTAAAATGACAAGCAATTGCGAACAAAATACTAATCGACTCGAGTCGAGCTACTGGGGCGATCGTCTCATCAAAGTCTATTCCTTCTATTTGTGAATAGCCCTGAGCAACTAGACCTGCTTTGTTCCTGATGATGGTACCATCCTCATTTTTCTTGTTCTTGAAAATCCATTTAGTACCAATCACGTTGTGTTGCTTCGGTGGCTTCGTTAGTTCCCAGACTTTGTTTCTTTCGAACTGATGGAGCTCTTCCTGCATTGCTTCAATCCAGTAGTCATCCTGAAGAGCTTCATCGACGTTCTTTGGTTCTACCATGGAGACGTAACATGCGACTCCACAAACTAATTGTCTCTGAGTCCTGACTTCTTCTTTTGGGTCTCCAATAATGTTCGATTCTGGATGATCCTTGGAGATACGTAGCGTTTGAGGTAACGGAGTACTCGGAGGTACGTTTGATGATTCCTGCATATCAGGTAAACTAGAAGAACCATTAGATGCATCAACTTTATCGAAAGAATTATTATGAGAAGATGCATTTACTGGAGTATCATCAACTAGAGACATATCCGGGGTAGATTTAACAGATGCAAAATGAAAAGCTTCATCTACTTTAACATTAATAGATTCTACCATCGTTTTAGATTCGAGGTTAAATACCCGATATGCTCTACTGTTTGTAGAATAACCCATGAAAATTCCTTCGTCACTTCGAGAGTCGAATTTACCAAGATTTTCGCGATCACGCAAAATATAGTAGTGACTCCCAAAGATTCGGAAATATTTGATATTCGGTTTTCTACAGAACCATAGCTCATATGGTGTATTTAAAGTTCCTGGGCGCAAATACACTCGATTAATAACGTAGATGGCGGTGTTCACAGCTTCAGCCCAAAAATGTAACGGTAAATTCCGGCTGTGAAGCATAACAGGCGCCATCTCTTGAACTACCCTGTTTTTACGCTCGACTACACCATTCTGCTGAGGTGTATAGGGTGCTGAGAATTCATGTTTTATGTCGTTGGAAGTGCAAAAATCAATGAATTTAGAATTGACGAATTCTCCACCTCTATCACTTCGAACACGAACGATCTTTTCATTTCATTCAATCATAATACGATGACAAACCTCATGAAAAGAGTCGAAAGTATCCGCTTTCTCTTTTAAAAATGTTACCAATGTATATCTAGAGAAATCATCAACCAAAAGAAAAAAATTTACCATTTACCTCCCAAAGATGGTTGATGAGTCAGCCCCATTAAGTCCATATACAGTAATTCTAAGGGCCGGTTGGTACCAACGTGATTCAAGTTCTTGTGTGCAGCCCTTGATTGTTTTCCCTTTTGACAACCTCCACACACAATGTTTTCTTTAAAAGAAAGTTTAGGAACCCCCTTAACCACGTCTTTATTTGAAATCCTTGCTAGTTCCTTAAAATTTATGTGACCTATTCTTTCATGCCAAAGAGTTTCGTTATCAAGTGAAACTAGGTTACAATTTTCAGAAATTTTGTTTGGAACAACGTAGCAATTATTTTCCGATCTAACCCCTTTTAAAAAGAACAAATGGTCCTTATAAGTTACAATACATTCTGCAGAAGAAAAATTAACTGAATAACCATTGTCACAAAGTTGACTGATACTAATGAGGTTAGTCTTAAGGCCTTCAACAAATAAGACATTGTTCAAAACCGGGCCTTCTGGAATAGCGATTGTTCCTTTTCAAACAATTTTAGAAGAACGACCGTCTCCGAAAACTACATGTCCTCCAGAGATTTTCTCTAAAGTTTGAAAACTGTTTTTGTCACCGATCAAGTGACGGGAACATCCACTATCCAGATACCAAGACGAGTTGTCATAAGCATGCAAAGAAGTATGAACAACAAGACAAGGGAAGATTTCACCTTTGCGCACCCAAACCTTTTTGGACTGCGTCGACAATGTTTGTGAAGTTTTTCTCCTTGGTGAAAGCGTCTTGATTGATTCATCGCTTTTCCTTGACGTCGTCGTCTTGTTTGATGTACTACCAATGTTCTTTTCTTTTGAAAAATCCTTCTTTGATTTTCGGGGAGTGAACTCATTGGTAGTTGTTGCAAGAGGCGCTTGATTTGTTCGTTTCGCTCCAATCTTGCAATCTCTTCATATGGGCCCTGCAAAACCACAACGAAAACATACCTTTGAACTTGAAGAACCCGCAATAGGTGAGGTAGGCTTGTTGTCGTTGTATGTAGTGATTTCCGTCGTCGTCGGAGGAGATACCGACTGGGGCACAAAAACTGTTCCACTCGAACAAGGACTGTCTCCAGTTCGACTGTATCCAAGGCCGAAACGGTTTGTTTGACCAAGACCAAGTAGCTTATCCAACTTGCTCTTTCCCGAAGAAAATCGCTTCAAATCATCCTTAAGTTGGAAAATGGTCTTCGTCATTTCCATTTTTTCTTGACGAGCCTCGGAGTAGAGCTTCAAGAAGTAACTTGCTTTATCCACCAGTTTTATGTGTTCCTTCTCGAAATGCTCATTTTTCTCTTGAAGGGAAACATTTATTTTGATCAAGTTATCCCTTTCCACTTCAAGAGCGTTTGAGAGAGAAGTTGCCTTTTTTGCTTCTTCTTCGAGATCCTGCAATCTCCCTCTCAAACCCTTGTTTTTCTTTGCCAGTTTCTTTGAATCCTTTAAAAGTTTATGGTAGGCAAAAGCAAAGTCTTCACCTTCGGAATTACTCGATTCGTCGTCCGTTGCATTCCTTTCAACTTGGGAGGAGTTGGACAATGAATCAGATGTACTTGCCATAAAACATACGTAAGGTGAAGATGTGGACGCGTGGAATGTCGTTGCGTTATTTTCTTCATCACTGGAAGATGACTCATTTGACGATGAGGTGTCATCCCAAGTGACGGCTTGCATCGCCTTCTTCTTGGACGGATTCTTATTGGGACACTCCGTAGAGATGTGACCGTAGCCTCGACACTTGAAGCATTGGACTTGTCCTTCCGAGTTTTTCTTATCCTTTGAAAAACTCTCTTGCTTCCTTGACTTAAAGTTTGAATTCCTTTGCCTTTCTTCGACTTTACGAAGGATGAAGTTTTGCTAGAATTACCCCTTCGAAAGTTTCGACGAAATTTCCTGGTCAAGAGAACAAGTTGCTTCTCGAAATCCTTCATTGATAGGTTCTCGTCATCGTCTGAGGAGGATGAATCCGCGTCTTCTTCTTTTGTTGTTTTCAATGCAAAACCTGAAGACTTAGAAGAGGATGCCTTTCTAGAAGAATAGTTAGTAGGAAATGTCATTTCATATGTTTGAAGTGCACCAACTAATTCTTCTACACAGATTTCGTCCGGGTGTTTAACTATTTCAATGGTAGTAACCTTGGAACGAAATCTTTCAGGAAGAGTCCTTAAAATCTTTCTTACAACTTTAGATTCTGGAATTTTCTCTCCCAAGTTAGCACATGTATTCACGATGTCTTGCAATCGTGTATAGTAATATGTGAAAGATTCATTTTCTGCCATGAAAATAGAGTCAAATTTCCTCGTAAGCATTTGCAGTTTTTGAATCTTCACAAGGTTTGTTCCCTCATGTGTAACTTGTAGAACATCCCAGATTTCTTTCGCAATCTCACTTGCCAAGATGCGAGAGAACTCAGTTTGCGACAAAGCATTAAATAAGGCGTTAATTCCTTTGCCATTGTAAGAAGATGAGTCAATCTCTTCCTTGGTCCATTTCGACCTAGGTTTGATGGTGCGAACATCAGCAATAATTTCAGTTGGATTTGACCATCCTAACTCGATTGATTGCCACACCCGTTCATCGATGGAAATAAGAAATGCTCTCATCCGTACTTTCCAGTAGGCATAGTTTGTTCCATCGAAGAATGGGGGTCTGTTGATGTTTCCACCTTCAACCATTGTTTACAACCCTATTCCCGCTCTGATACCACTTGTTGGGTTATATCTAATATGGATCTAAATAAGGAAGAAAACACCTAGAGGGGGGTGAATAGGTGTAAATAATAAACACTCAAAAATCTTTGCGTAATAAAACCCAATGCGGAAAAATAAATAACACGCAGAGATTTTACGTGGAAAACTCTAAAACCAGGAGTAAAAAACCACGGGACCGATAACACGGTGAAATCAACTAAGATTAAACACGTACAAAGGTGATATACCGTACTCACACACGACTCAACCTTTTTCCATACGCTCCGAGTTGATCTTCTCCACTCGCTCCGCAACGCGCCTCGAATCCACGATTTGCGTCTAACGCCGAATCCACGGCGTCCAACGTCGAATCCACGACGTCTGACCGGATCCACGGTCTCCACCAAGTAGTACATCTCGAATCCACGAACGTACCTCGCTCCGAATCCACGAGAGCGGTAGCACCTTAAATCCACAAGGCCACGCGAATCAACGCGCCGATTTTGGGGAAAATCGTTGTTTTGTTGGTGGTGATGATCCGTCGAATACTTAGATCAAAGATAGATTGGAAATGCCATCTAAGTATTCATTAATTTGATTCTACTCAAAATCTGAGTATGATAACCTAGAATCAAATTAATTGATATAGATGAAGAAACATAGAATTAAATCTAGTTATTTCCTTTCTTCTCTATAGGTGGATTTTTCTTTTTTTCGACCGTATTTTGGATTACCCTAAAAGATGAATCATAGGGTTTATTTATAGGTTAGAAACCATTGGAAGAGGACAAGAATCAAAAACCAACCTTATATGGAAGTTTTCGGGTCGACAGTCCGGACTGGAATAAGTGTGATCCGGACTGTCGTCAATAGATAGAACATTTCCAGAAAACCACGTTCGGGGTCCGGACTGAAGTTTCCTCGGTCCGGACTGTTAATGCAATTTCTGCAAACTCCACGTTCGGGGTCCGAACTGAACCAGATGTGTTCCGGACTAGATTTGCGCATGAACTAACCTATGTTCGGGGTCCGGACTGTAGTACTCTGATCCGGATCCTGAACATATAACATGTCCAGTTTTTTATTTTTATGCGATTAAAAATCCATCCAAGTGTTTCTACACTATAAGAAGTATTCGGATCACCAAACTTATTTAGTTAAACATACCTGATCCTTTTGAATTATTCTTTCTTGAGATTGAGGTATATGATCCAAGCTTCTTCATCTTCAATCTTGAAGACTTAACCATTTCACGAAATACGCCAAAACAAAATTCTTAACAACCTCAATCTCAAGAAAGAAGAATTTAAAAGGATCAGGTACGTTTAACTAAATAAGTTTGGTGATCCGAATACTTCTTATAGTGTAGAAACACTTGGTTGGATTTGTAATTGCATAAAAATAAAAAACTGGACATGTTATATGTTCAGGATCTGGATCAGGGTACTTCAGTCCGGACCCCGAACATAGGTAGGTTCATGCGCAAATCCAGTTCGGAACACCCCTGGTTCAGTCCGGACCCCGAACGTGGATTTAGCAGAAATCACATGAACAGTCCGGACCGTGGTTCTTTCAGTCCGGACCCCGAACGTGGTTTTCTGGAAAAGTTCTGTTTATTGACGACAGTGCGGACCCTACTTATTCCAGTCCGGACCGTCGCCCCGAAAATTTCCAAATAAGGTGGTTTTTGATTCTTATCCTCTTCCAATGGTTTCTAACCAATAAATAGACCCTAATCTCATTTCTTAGGGTAAGGTGGATAAAACCTAAAAAGATCTAATGATCCGTATGGTGGAGAATTTCACAATCCAAAATTAACGGAGATTTAGAGAAATCCACATATAGAGAAGAAAGGAAATAACTAGATCTATTCTATGTTTCTTTATCTATATTGATTAATTTGATTCTAGGATTTCAAACTCAGATTTTGAGTAGAATCAAATTAATGAATACTTAGATGGTATTTCCGATCTATCTTTGATCTAAGTATTCGGCGGATTTTCACCACCAACAAAACAACGATTTTTCCAAAAATCGGCGCGTGGATTAGCGTGGCCTTGTGGACTCAAGGTGCTACCGCTCTCGTGGAATCGGAGCGAGGTACGTTCGTGTGATCGAGGCGTACTACTTGGTGAAGACCGTGGATTCGGTTGGACGTCGTGGACGCGATGTTGGACGCCATGGATTCGGCGTTGGACGCAAATCGTGGATTCGAGGCGCTTCGCGGAGCGAGCGGAGAAGATCAACTCGGACCGTATGGAAAAAGGTTGAGTCATGTGTGAGTACGGTATATCACCTTTGTACGTGTTTAATCTTAGTTGATTTCACCGTGTGATCGGTCCCGTGGTTTTTTACTTCTGGTTTTGGAGTTTTTCCACGTAAAATCTCTGCGTGTTATTTACTTTTCCGCATTGGGTTTTATTACGCAAAGATTTTTGAGTGTTTATTGTTTACACCTATTCACTCCCCTCTAGGTGTTTCTTCCCCTATTTAGATCCATATTTATCATAACCCAACAAGTGGTATCAGAGAGGGAATAGGGTTGTAAACAATTGTTGAAGGTGGAAACATCAACAGACCCCCGTTCTTCGATGGAACAAACTATGCCTACTGGAAAGTACGTATGAGAGCATTTTTAATCTTCATCGATGAACGGGTGTGGCAATCAATCGAGTTTGGAAGGTCAAATCCGACTGAAATTATTGCTGATGTTCGCACCATCAAACCTAGGTCGAAATGGACCAAGGAAGAAATTGATGCATCTTCTTACAACAGCAAAGGAATTAACGCCTTATTTAATGCTTTGTCGCAAACTAAATTCTCTCGCGTCTCGGCATGTGAGACTGCAAAAGAAATCTGGGATGTTCTACAAGTTACACATGAGGGAACAAGCCTTGTGAAGATTCAAAAACTGCAAATGCTTACGAGCAAATTTGACTCTATTTTTATGGCAGAAAATGAATCTTTCACAGATTACTATACGCGATTGCAAGACATCGTGAATACATGTGCTAACTTGGGAGAGAAAATTCCAGAATCTAAAGTTGTAAGAAAGATTTTAAGGACTCTTCCTGAAAGATTTCGCCCAAAGGTTGCAGCCATTGAAACAGTTAAACACCCGGACGAAATCCGTGTAGAAGAATTAGTTGGTGCACTTCAAACTTATGAAATGACATTTCCTACTAACTATTCTTCTAGAAAGGCATCTTCTTCTAAGTCTTCAGGTTTTGCATTGAAAACAACAAAAGAAGAAGACGCGGATTCATCCTCCTTAGATGATGACGAGAACCTATCAATGGAGGATTTCGAGAAGAAACTTGCGCTCTTGACGAGGAAATTTCACCGAAGCTTTCGAAGGGGTAATTCTAGGAAAACTTTGTCCTTTGTAAAGTCGAAGAAAGGCAAAAGAAATTCAAGCCTTAAGTCAAGAAAGCAAGAGAGTTTTTCAAAGGATAAGAAAAACTCGGAGGGACAAGTCGAATGCTTCAAGTGCCGAGGCTACGGTCACATCTCAACGGAGTGTCCCAGCAAGAATCCGTCAAAGAAGAAGGCGATGCAAGCCGTCACTTGGGATGACACCTCAACTTCCAATTAGTCATCTTCCAGTGATGAAGAAAACAATGCAACGGCATTCCACGCGTCCACATCTTCACCTTACGTGTGCTTTATGGCAAGTACATCCGGTTCATTGTCCAACTCCTCCCAAGTTGAAAAGAATGCAACGGACGATGAATCGAGTAATTCCGAAGGTGAAGACTTTGCTTTTGCCTACCATAAACTTTTAAAGGATTCAAAGAAATTGGCAAAGCAAAACAAGACTTTGAGAAGGAGTTTGCAGGATCTCGAAGAAGAAGCAAAAAGGGCAACTTCTCTCTCAAATGCTCTTGAAGAGGAAAGGGACAACTTGATCAAAGTAAATGTTTCCCTTCAAGAGAAGAATGAGCATTTCGAGAAGGAACATATCAAATTGGTGGATAAAGCTAATTACTTCTTGAAGCTCTACTCCGAGGCTCGTCAAGAAAAGATGGAAACGACGAAGACCATTTTCCAACTCAAGGATGATTTGAAGCGATTTTCTTCTGGAAGGAGCAAGTTAGATAAGATGCTTGGTCTTGGTCAAACAAATCGTTTGGGCCTTGGATACATTCGAACTGGAGACAGTCCTAGTTCGAGTGGAACAATTTTTGTGCCCCAGTCGGTGTCTCCTCCTCCTCCGACGGAATTCATTACATTCAACGGCAGCAAGCCTACCTCACCTACTTCGGGTTCATCAAGTACAAAGGTATGTTTTCGTTGTGGCTTTGCAGGGCACATAAGGAAAAATTGCAAGAATGGAGCAAAACGAACAAATCAAGCGCCTCTTGCAACAACTACCAACAAGGTCATTCCCCAGAAATCAAAGGAGAATTTTTCAAAGGAAAAGATCCTTGGTAGTTCACCTCACAAGACGATGTCAAAGAAAAGCGATCAATCAAACAAGATGCTTTCACCAAGGAAAATATCTTCACAAACATTTCCGTCGCAGTCCAAAAAGGTTTGGGTGCACAAAGGTGAAATCTTCCCTTGTCTTGTCATTCATACTTCTTTGCATGCTTATGACAACTCGTCTTGGTATCTGGATAGTGGATGTTCCCGTCACATGACCGGTGACAAAAATTGTTTTCAAACTTTAGAAAAAACCTCTGGAGGACTTGTAGTTTTCGGAGACGGTCGTTCCTCAAAAATTGTTGGAAAAGGAACAATTGCTATTACAGAAGGCCCGGTTTTGAACAATGTTTTATTTGTTGAAGGCCTTAAGACTAACCTCATTAGCATTAGTCAACTTTGTGATAATGGCTTTTCAGTTAATTTTTCTTCTACAGAATGTATTGTAACTGATAAGGACTATTTATTCTTTTTAAAAGGGGTTAGGTCGGAAAATAATTGCTATGTAGTTCCTAACAAATTTTCTGAAAATTGTAACCTAGTTTCACTTGATAACGAAACTCTTTGCCATGAAAGACTAGGTCACATAAATTTTAAGGAACTAGCAAGGATTTCTAATAAAGACGTGGTTAAGGGGGTTTCTAAATTATCTTTTAAAGAAAACATTGTGTGTGGAGGTTGTCAAAAGGGAAAACAATCAAGGGCCGTGCACAAGAACTGGAACCACGTGGGACCCAAACGGCCATTAGAATTACTGCACATGTACTTAATGGGGCCGACTCGTCAACTAAGTTTGGGAGGTAAATAGTACATTTTACTTTTGGTTGATGATTTCTCTAGGTATTCATGGGTAACATTTTTAAAAGAGAAAGTGGATACTTTCGATTCTTTTCATGAGATATGTCATTGTGTTATGATCGAGAAAAATGAAAAGATCGTTCGTGTTCGGAGTGATAGAGGTGGAGAATTCATCAATTCTAAATTCATTGATTTTTGCACTTCCAATGGCATAAAACATGAATTCTCTGCACCCTATACACCTCAGCAAAATGGTGTTGTCGAGAGCAAAAACAGGGTAGTACAAGAGATGGCACGTGTTATGCTTCATAGCCGGAAACTCCCGTTATATTTTTGGGCTGAAGCAGTGAACACCGCTGTCTACGTAATCAATCGAGTGTATTTGCGCCCGGAAACTTTAAATACACCATATGAGCTATGGTTTTGTAGAAAACCGAATATCAAATATTTTTGAATCTTTGGGAGTCGCTGTTATATTTTGCATGATCGCGAAAATCTTGAAAAATTCGACTCTCGAAGTGACAAAGGAATTTTTATGGGTTATTCTACAAATAGTAGAGCATATCGGGTATTTAACCTCGAATCTAAAACGATGGTAGAATCTTTTAATGTTAAAGTAGATGAAACTTTTCATTTTGCATCTGATAAATCTACCCCTGATATGTCTCTTGATGATGATACTCCTGTAAATGCATCTTCTCATAATAATTCTTTCGATAAAGTTGATGCATCTAATGGTTTTTCTAGTTTATCTGATATGCAGGAATCATCACACATACCTCCGAGTACTCCGTTACCTCAAACGCTACATATCTCCAAGGATATCCAGAGTCAAACATTATTGCAGACCCACAAGAAGGAGTCAGGACTCGGAGACAGTTGGTTTGTGGAGTCGCGTGTTACGTCTCCATGATAGAACCAAAGAACATCAATGAAACTCTTCAGGATGATTACTGGATTGAAGCAATGCAGGAAGAGCTCCATTAGTTTAAAAGAAACAAAGTCTGGGAACTAACGAAGCCTCCAAAGCAACACAACATAATTGGTACTAAATGGATTTTCAAGAACAAGAAAAACGAGGATGGTACCATCATCAGGAACAAAGCACGCCTAGTTGCTCAGGGCTATTCACAAATTGAAGGAATAGACTTTGATGAGACGTTCTCCCCGGTAGCTCGCCTCGAGTCAATTCGCATCCTCTTTGCGATTGCTTGTCATTTTAAAATCAAACTTTTTCAAATGGACATTAAGAGCGCCTTTCTAAATGGGTTTTTAAATGACAAAGTTTATGTGGCTCAACCGAAAGGTTTCATTGACCATAAACTACCTAACCATGTTTTTCGTTTGAAAAAGGCTCTTTACGGTTTAAAACAAGCACCGCGAGCATGGTATGAAAGGTTGACAAAGCACCTTTTGGAAAAGGGTTACACTCGAGGGGGAGCGGATCGGACACTCTTTGTGAAGCATTTTCAGGATAACTTTATTGTGGAACAAATCTATGTCGATGACATTGTATTTGGAGCAACAAGAAACAACGATGTTTCACAATTCGCGGAAACCATGGAAAGCGAATTTGAGATGTCCATGATGGGCGAGCTAACATATTTTCTTGGATTGCAAGTGAAACAAAATGAAGAAAGCATTCATCTGTGTCAATCCAAGTATGCAAGGGAGTTGGTGAAGAAATTCGAATTAGAAAATTCTAAAGATTTTTCGACTCCAATGGGAACTAGCAATAAGGGATTAGGAAGTGAATCTTTTAGTGAAAGTGTAGACGAGAAGCTTTATCACAGCATGATTGGAAGTCTACTCTATCTTACGGCTAGTCACCCGGACATATCCTTTAGTGTTGGGATCTGTGCGAGATATCAGTCAGCACCAAAGGAGGTTCACCTGAAAGCGGTGAAAAGGATCATCCGGTACATCAAAGGAACATTAATTTTTGGAATTTGGTATTCTATGGGAACAACTCTTGACATAATAGTATATTCTGATGCCGATTGGGCAGGATCAGTGGATGATCGGAAAAGTACGAGTGGTGCATGTTTTTGTTACGGAATTTGAGTTGGCGTATTTCGTGAATTCGGTTAAGTCTTGAAGATTGAAGATAAAGAAAGTTGGATCATTTAACTCAATCTCAAGAAAGAAGAATTCAAAAGGATCAGGTATGTTTAACTAATTATTTTTGGTGATCCGAATACTTCTTATAGTGTAGAAACACTTGGATGAATTTCTAATTGCATAAAAATCAAAAACTGGACTTGGGACATGTTCAGGATCCGGATCAGACTTTCCAATCCGGATCCCGAAGGGTGTTCGTTCATACACCAGTTCAATCCGGATCGTAGCCTCCGTTGATCCGGATCCCGAACACTAGTTTTACCATGTTTTATGAACGATTCGGATCAGGCTTTGCAATCCGGATCCCGAACGTTGGTGTTTGGTGAATTGTATGAACGATCCGGATCAGGCACTTCGATCCGGATCCCGAACCTTGGTTTTTCTGGAAACTGTTTGTCTCGCTACTGCAATCCGGATCGCCGAAGTCCGATCCGGATCGCCGTCCTGAAAAAATTTCAGAAATGGTTAGTTTTTGATTCTTATCCTCTTCCAATGGTTTCTAACCTATATATAGACCCTTTAATTCATCTTTTAGGGCAACCCACGAAAAAGGGAAAAAGACGACCGAATTAGATAGATCCACATATAGAGAAGAAAGGAAATCAATAGATTAAATCTTATGTTTCTTCATCTATATTGATTGGTTTGATTCTAGGTTTTCATACTCACATTTTGAGTAGAATCAAATCAATGAATACTTAGATGGTATTTCCGATCTATTTCTAATCTAACTATTCGGCGGATCATCACCACCCAAAAACAACGATTTTCCCAAAATCGGCGCGTGGACTCGCGTGGCCTTGTGGATTCAAGGTGCTACCGCTCTCGTGGATTCGGAGCGAGGTACGTTCGTGGATTTGAAGCGTGCTACTGGGTGAAGACCGTGGATTCGGTCGGACGTCGTGGATTCGGCGTTGGACGCAAATCGTGGATTCGAGAAGCGTCGTGGAGCGAGCGGAGAAGACCAACTAGGAGCGTACGGAAAAGGTTGAGTCGTCTGTGAGTACGGTATATCACCTTGTACATGTTTAATTCTAGTGGATTTCACCGCGTTATCGGTCCCGTGGTTTTTTACTCCGGTTTGGAGTTTTCCACGTAAAAATCTCTGCGTGTTATTTATTTTTCCGCATTGGGTTTTATATCGCAAAGATTTTTGAGTGTTTATTGTTTACACCTATTCACCCCCCTCTAGGTATTTTTTCCCCTATTTAGATCCAGTTATTCATAACCCAACAAGTGGTATCAGAGAGGGAATAGGGTTGTAAACAATGGTTGAAGGTGGAAACATCAACAGACCTCCGTTCTTCGATGGAACAAATTATGCTTACTGGAAAGTACGGATGAAAGCCTTTTTAATTTCCATCGACGAACGGGTGTGGCAATCAATTGAATTAGGATGGACTAATCCAACTGAAATTATTGCTGATGTTCGCACCATCAAACCTAGGTCGAAATGGACCAAGGAAGAGATAGATTTTTCTTCTTACAATGGCAAAGGGATTAATGCTTTATTTAATGCTTTGTCTCAAACAGAGTTCTCTCGCGTCTCGGCATGTGAGACTGCGAAAGAAATCTGGGATGTTCTTCAAGTTACGCATGAGCGAACTAACCTTGTGAAGATTCAGAAACTGCAATTGCTTACGAGCAAGTTTGACTCTATTTTCATGGCAGAAAATGAATCTTTCACAGACTATTACACACGATTGCAAGACATCGTAAACTCATGTGTTAACTTGGGAGAGAAGATTCCAGAATTTAAATTTGTAAGAAAAATATTAAGAACTCTTCCTGAAAGATTTCGATCCAAGGTTACGGTCATTGAAACTATTAAACACCCGGACGAAATCCGTGTAGAAGAATTAGTTGGTTCATTACAAACTTATGAAATGACATTTCCTACTAACTATTCTTCTGGAAAAGCATCCTCTTCTAAGTCTTCAGGTTATGCGTTGAAAACAACAAAAGAAGAAGACGCGGATTCATCCTCCTCAGACGATGACGTAAACCTATCTATGGAGGACTTTGAGAAGCAGCTTGCTCTCTTGACAAGAAGATTTCGCCGAAACTTTCGAAGGGGTAACTCAAGCAAAACTCCATCCTTCGTAAAGTCGAAGAAAGGCAAAGGTTCTTCAAGTTTCAAACCAAGAAAGCAAGAGGGTTTTTCTAAGGATAAGAAAAGCTCAGAAGGACAAGTCCAATGCTTCAAGTGCCGAGGGTACGGCCATATCTCAACGGAGTGTCCTAATAAGAATCCGTCAAAGAAGAAAGCAATGCAAGCCGTCACTTGGGATGACACCTCATCGTCAAATGAGTCATCCTCAAGTGATGAAGAAGATAACGCAACAGCGTTCCACGCGTCCACATCTTCACCCTTCATGTGCTTAATGGCTAGTACATCCGACTCATTGTCCTCCTCCCAAGTTGGAAAGAATGCAACGGACGATGAATCGGATGATTCGGAAGGTGAAGATTTTGCTCTAGCCTATCACAGACTTTTGAGGGATTCAAAGAAACTGGCTAAGCAAAACAAGGGGTTGAGAGGGAGATTGCAGGATCTCGAAGAAGAAGTAAAAAGGGTAACTTCTCTCTCGACCGATCTTGAAGTGGAAAGGGATGATCTGATTAAAATAAATGTTTCTCTTCAAGAGTCCAACGAGCAACTCGAGAAGAATTATATAGATATGGTGAACAAAGCGAATTACTTCTTGAAGCTCAACGGCGAGGCTCGACAGGAAAAATTGGAAATGACAGAGACCATTCTCCAACTCAAGGATGACTTACAGCGATTTTCATCAGGAAGGAGTAAGTTGGATAAGCTTCTTGGTCTTGGTCAATCAAACAAGTTCGGCCTCGGATACAATCGAACTAACGACAATTTTAGTTCCGTTGGGACAGTCTTTGTGCCCCAGTCGGTATCTCCTCCTCCGACACCGGAATTGACGACAAACAACGACAACAAACCTACTTCCCCCTCTTCGGAATCGTCAAGCATCAAGGTATGTTTTCGTTGTGGTATTGCAGGGCACATAAGGAGAAATTGCAAGATGAGAGCCAAACGCTCAACTCAAGCACTTCTTGCAACGACTACCAAAAGGGTGATTCCTCGGAAATCAAATGCAAATTTTTCGAAGGAAAAGAGCCTCGGTAGTTCATCAAACAAGACGACGACGTCAAGGAAAAGCGACGGATCAAACAAGACGCTTTCACCAAAGGTATCAACCTCACAATCATTTCCGACGTACACCAAAACTCGAAAGGTTTGGGTACGCAAAGGTGAATTCTTCTTTTATATTTGAACCACGTCGGTACCAAATGGCCCTTGGAATTATTGCATATGGATCTTATGGGGCCGACACGTCAACCATCCTTGGGAGGTAAATGGTATATTTTCTTATTGGTTGATGATTTCTCTAGATACTCATGGGTAGCATTTTTAAAAGAGAAAGCTGATACTTTTGATTCTTTTCACGAGATTTGCCTTCGCATTATGATTGAAAAGAATGAAAAGATCATTCGTGTTAGAAGTGATAGAGGTGGAGAATTCATAAATTCAAAATTCATTGACTTTTGCACTTCCAATGGCATTAAACATGAATTCTCAGCACCCTATACACATCAATAGAATGGTGTAGTCGAGCGCAAAAGCAGGGTTGTACAAGAGATGGCACGTGTTATGCTTCACAGCCGGAATTTACCGTTACATTTTTGGGCTGAAGCTGTGAACACTGCAATCTATGTTATTAATCGAGTTTATTTGCGCCCGGGGACGTTAAATACACCATATGAACTATGGTGTTGTAGAAAACCCAACATAAAATATTTTCGCATCTTTGGGAGTCGATGTTACATTTTACGTGACCGCGAAAATCTTGAAAAATTTGACTCTCGAAGTGACGAAGGGATTTTCATGGGCTATTCTACAAATAGTAGAGCATATCGGGTATTTAACCTGGAATCTAAAATGATTGTAGAATCCATAAATGTTAAAGTAGATGAAGCTTTCCACTTTGCATCTGATAAATCTACCCCTGATATCTCTCTTGATGATGATACTCCTGTAAATGCATCTTCTCATGATAATACTTCCAATATTAAGGATGCATCTAATGGTTCTCCAAGTTTATCTGATGTGCAGGAATCATCTCATATACCTCCGAGTACTCCATTACATCAAACGTTACGCATCTCCAAGGATCATCCTGAATCAAACATCATTGGAGACCCACAAGAAGGAGTCAAAACTCGGAGACAGTTGGTTTGTGGATTCGCTTGTTACGTTTCCATGATCGAACCAAAGAATGTCGATGAAGCTCTTCAGGATGACTACTGGATTGAAGCAATAAAGGAAGAGCTCCATCAGTTTGAACGAAACAAAGTCTGGGAATTAACGGCGCCTCCGAAGCAACACAATGTGATCGGTACTAAATAGATTTTCAAGAACAAGAAAAATGAGGATGGTACCATCATCAGGAATAAAGCACGTTTAGTTGCTCAAGGCTACTCTCAAATAGAAGGTATAGACTTTGATGAAACGTTCGCCCCTGTAGCTAGACTCGAGTCCATTCGTATCTTATTCGCTATTGCTTGTCACTTTAAAATAAAACTCTTTCAAATGGACGTTAAGAGCGCGTTTTTAAATGGGTTTTTAAATGAGGAATTTTATGTGGCTCAACCGAAAGGTTTTGTAGACTGTAAACTACCTAACCATGTTTTTCGTTTGAAAAAGGCTCTTTACGGTTTAAAACAAGCACCACGAGCGTGGTACGAAAGGTTGACAAAGCACCTTTTGGAGAAGGGCTATACTCGAGGGGGAGCAGACAGGACTCTCTTTGTGAAGCATTATCAAAATAACTTCATTGTTGCACAAATCTATGTCGATGACATTGTATTTGGAGCAACAAAGGATAATGATGCTTCTAAATTCGCAGAAACCATGGAAAGCGAATTTGAGATGTCTATGATGGGCGAACTGACATACTTTCTTGGATTGCAAGTGAAACAAAATAGTGAAGGCATCCATCTGTGTCAATCCAAGTATGCAAAGGAGTTGGTAAAGAAATTCGGATTAGAAGATTCTAAAGATTTTCCTACTCCTATGGGAACTAGCAATAAGTGATTAGGAAGTGAATCTCTTAGTGAGAATGTAGACGAGAAACTTTATCGCAGCATGATTGGAAGTCTACTTTACCTCACAGCTAGTCGCCCGGATATATCCTTTAGTGTTGGGATTTGCGCGAGATATCACTCAGCACCAAAGGAGGTTCACCTGAAAGCGGTGAAACGGATCATCCGGTACATCAAAGGAACCATTAATTTCGGAATTTGGTATCCTATGGGAACAAGTCTAGATATTATTGGATACTCAGATGCCGATTGGGCAGGATCTGTGGATGATCGGAAAAGTACGAGTGGTGCATGTTTTTATCTTGGCCATTGCCTTGTTGCATGGCATAGTAAAAAGCAAAACTGCATTGCACTCTCGACTGCCGAAGCGGAATACATCTCAGCGGGTAGTTGTTCAACTCAACTCAGTTGGATGAAAAGCGTGTTGAGCGACTTCCGGATTTCAGCAACTTCGGTAACTGTTTTATGTGACAACACTAGTGCTATAAACATTTCAAAAAATCCTGTGTTGCACTCTAGAACAAAACACATTGAACTTAGATATCATTTTCTTAGAGAGCTAGTTGAATCAAATATTCTTCAAATTTCCTACATTTCAACTGAAGATCAATTAGCTGACTTTTTAACAAAACCTTTGGATCAAAAACGTTTTATTCATTTGCGTAAAGCAATTGGAATGCTTTCCTTGAAATAACCTCTTTTTGAAACTTTTGTTTAGGTTAGGTTTTGTTTTTGTGTTTTTGTTCATTATCTATGCTTAGACATAGAACATTAATTGAGCATTAGTTTTTATTGACTTTAACTGCATCCTTTTATATGTTTAGAAATTTATTATGCTTTGGATATCATAATAATTCATTTGATGCAATGATCATTTATGTGAATTAAATCATCTTTGTTTTGATCAAAGTCAATTTCTCTCTCGATGATCTCTTGGTATAGTTTTTATCTTATTTGACTGTTTAGTCGAGTATGAAATCGAGATCAATATTTGGCTGAACACTTTATATCTTAAATAATTGATAGCCAATTGAGGGGGAGTCAAAGAAAAAGTGTTATGCTCAAAATATGTGGAAAGAGTTACATCCCAATGAGGAGTGTGAAAACTACCACCACATGGAGGAAAGAGCAACCACCTCGGTCGTCCGAGTACTGTGTGCAGCTACCACATGCATTCCAAGCAAGGTTTTTCAAGTTTGATTAAATAAAATGCATGTTGAAATACTTGACTCTGTCAAAATTTCAAGGTTGGTATAAGGCGGGAATTTTAATGAAAGATGCTCAAAGAGCCACTCTCTTCAATAAATTGACTAGATATATTATCTAACTTATCTGGGATTTCAGACATCTATTGATCTTTGTATTTCATTTTATTTACCGAATTGATGATTTGATAAAGGCATTACTCATAAGATCAAGTTAGATGTAATTGAAGTTGTTCAACTTTAAGGGATTTAATTTTTATAAATTTTCGTTTCATTTGTTGGATGTTATTGATAGATTTGGCATAATCTATTTCTTGTTCTATGAAACGATGATTTTCATTTAAAGTTGATACACAAAAATGCTTACAATCTTTTTCTGGATTTCCTAGAATTTTTCTGAATTTTTCTGAAGAAAAAGTTGGAGCCGATCCGGATTGGACAAGCCGATCCGGATCCCGAACGCAGGTATTCTCTGCGGGTAACCGATCCGGATCGTAATCACGAACAGATCCGGATCGCGGCTAGGGTTTTATATAGAACAAAAGGGTTTTGATTTCTTTTTACTTCAATCTTTTGTTCAAAAGTCTCCAGAGCTTCTCTCTCTAGAATTCATCCATCTTGGAAGCTTTCAAACTCAAGTTCTTCGATTCCAAGTAAGTTTTATTGATCAAAATCTCGGTTTTTCACAGTTTTTCATATTCTTCCTCAAAAACGTGATGAATTTCCGTATCTTTCTCGTTTGTGGATGGTTTTTGATCAATTTTTTTTTGAAATAAGAACTCTGGGTAGATTAGTTTTGATTATATGCTAGGTATTCCAATGATAAACGGATTTTTGCCCTTCGATTTAAAAAATTTCGGTTTTAGGGCATATAATGGGAATTTTCCAAAATCATGCGATTGATCTATTTTTAAAATTCCTTTTACAAAACTAATTCGATTCTTAGTCTCTCTACACGATAATGATTGTTTGGGTACAATTTTTCAAATTTTTGAAAATTAATAATTTTTTCGTGTTCTTGAGTTGTTGCTCACAGGATTTCCTTTTTCACAAGAAACTAGTAGCAATGGTGATCACCTGGATCATTCTTCTTCTGGCTACTATGGTCCATACTAGAGACACTATCAAGCCCAAGAGGGCGAAGAAGGCGAAGAAAACAAAAGATGATTCCGATACGGAATCTGAGACAGAATCGATCGATTGGGATGAGTTGCAAGTTGAAGCAACTGCACCAACTGCTTCGAAAGGAAAAGCGCCTGCAGAAACATCAAAGGCTCCGCCTACTACTGCTGAAAAGGGCAAAGCTCCAATGGAAGAAACTTCTGTGAAAACAAGAAGAAAAAGTGTTGCTCGCAAGAGAGGGAGTGCTCGAGGAATTTCCATTGAGCAACCAGTTGCTAGCCAGCCTCCTCCACAAGACTTTATCAGCTCTGCTAGGATAAAGGATTTTGAGAACAGGGAATGCATTGGCGAAAGACATGTTAATGTCAAAACCTTGAAGGAACGATCTTCGCTTTTTGGGACTCTGTATGACCAGACAGGTCTTGCTCCCATTTGCAACTTCCCCGAGACCACTGGGTATTGTCTTCACTCAGTAAGAATGTTTTATCAAAATGCCTGCTATCTAGTTGATCAGGAGAGCGGACGTCGAGAATTCCAAACATTGGTCAAGAATGTTAAGATCAAAGTAACCTCTCAACTGATTGGAGAGGCGTTAGGAATGACGGCCAGAGCTGATGGGGCTCATTATATGAAGTGTCAAACCTCCACCACCAACTCCTGGAGAGTGGTAGTTGATGGAATCTGTCTTCCAGATACTCTGTCGGTAGGAAACTCCGTCTTTTCAAAAGAACTGCGACCAGAGTATCGCTATTTGAACTTCATTATCTGTTATAACGTCCTTCCAAATATGAATACAAAGGTTCTTCGGTGGGATAGGATGTTATTCCTCTATCTTCTTGGTAACCCCACAGCAGCAATGGGAGCAAACTTAAATATTCCTTACATCATCTGGTCGAGGATGGCACGCTATGTGGAACATGCTACTCCTTCAGAGAGACTACCTTATCCAATGATCATTATGCGCATTCTTCGAAAATTTAAAGCTGACACAAGTGCGAGTAATTACATGCACAGTCTAGGAACGATCAATGAAACAACTATTGTAAAGTCTCTCTCAACAAAACAAGATGAGCCCCCATCACCTCCTCACCGACGAAGAGCACAACAACAAGCAACAACCTCTGCTCCAGCAGCACCTCCAGTCCAACCAGCACCTGCAACACAACAAGCACCTCCATCGACATCCGATGATGATGCATCGGTTACCTCCATTTATAGAGAATAGCAAAGGCTCTCCAACGAGCAAGAACGCATTTCAAATGAACTGATTGAAGTAAAGGAAGAAATAAAAAAGGTCAACAAGAACCAGTCATCCATGAACAAACGTTTAAAGAAAATCTTCCAAATACTCGGCTGCATCAGTTCGGATGATTCTGAGTAATTCCCTTCCTTTTTTAATTCTTTTTCTTGTGCAGATCTTTAATCGTTTTCTTGTGCAGGTTTTTACAGTTTTGGTTTTTGAACTTGTTAACTTTTCTCTCCTTTTTGGCTAACTTTGTGACAAAAAGGGGGAGAGAGTATTAGAACAGTTTGAACAATCTTGATTGTCCAGTTGTGTCACGCCCCGGCGTCGAAACTGCGACCCGGGCTCGCCAACAGATCCGCCGCCCATACGGGAAGCCCCGTATAGACGAAGCGACTAGCCTGCAAAAAATCAACTATACTATACAGATATCAGAGCTGAAAGTAAACTGCTAGAAAAGAGAAAATATATACAACACAAAGCCCTCACCAAAGTACATAAGTCTCTCAAGCAGTAAAATAAAAGTACAACTCTATACCTCACTACAAGATCTCTCAACATGAACTCACAAAAGTAAGGGGTACATCTACTCTCAGGACGATGACTGGTAGGGAACTATCTCGCGACTCCCTTACCTCGATCAGAAGAAGCAGCAACAGGAGCAACAGGAGCAGGAGTAGAAGACCCTGTGGGAAAAGACACCACGACGGGTGTGAGAACTACGTCCCAAGTAGTTCTCAGTAGGTGCCGCCAACAAGCCCGACGGTCTGCCCACTAAGTCTACTAGAGGCATAATGTAACAATATAAAACTGAAATGAAAGGGCTGGAAAGGTAACTCTACAGCTACTATGCCTCTATCTAGATGCTCAAGAAAATGGAACAGATGGAACATGATGCATCTACTAATACACACAGTACTCAACAAATCTAAACTGACTGCCGCAAAGGGTCCAGTCAAACCTGCGCCCACCTACTACCGCACATCCTCAACAGGACGCGTCTACCGTAGGGTGTCCGTGACTGCCAAAACTGGACCAGCCAGAGGGACTGCGTCGACAAGTCGCGATAGCAAGTAATAGGCCCAACTCCGGAGTGGCACTCGAGGGGCGCGACCCTAACGAGGAAAGTATCAGCGCATCTCTGTCGAGCTCGAATATGGCTCATGCAGGCTAAAGTCCAAACCACGATCACAAGATCGACTAACAACACCAACGCTCACACACAGGCTGGAAAACCACACAGCCGGGGGCCACCGTCCACCAGACGGCCCCCACAACAGAACACTAAACTCACAGGAAAGACCGACACCATAAGGGTTCGGAAACCCGATAGATCGGTGCTAAGAACCCTATCAAACAAGAACAGACTCTAGGCTCCGCCTATCGAAGTTTCTGATCCCCATATAGTTCGGGAAAGCAAAACCTCGGTACGACACGCCGAAAGCACCAACAGGGCCCGAAAGTCCCGGGAGACCTACACCTACAATCCTATCAAACAAGATAGGTTCCAGGCTCGGCCCCCGTGGCTTTCGTCCCGACAAGGAACGGCCCCTAGAACCCAGATCACTCGAATCCTTTCGAGTGAGGAGATTTACCAGAAAAGGTGACATTTGTTATTGAAAATCATTTTGATCTAGAAGAAATCCATATTTAATGATTTTAGTTCTTTTTAGGAAAACAGTTAGAAAAATAAGTGTTTTACCCAAGCCCCGAAGGGCTGATGCCTTTGTCCAATCAAACAAGAACAGACTCCAGCGGCCCTTCGATGCTTGGAAGAAAATATTGGTAAACTAAAAATCATGTGTATGTCGAAAAGGGTCCTGGGTTCTAGGTCCGGCGATCACTAGAAAACTACCGCCACTAACACAGTGGCGACAACCCAAACAGGGGAAAACCAGAATTCCCGGGTCCACCGTTTACCCCAAACGGTTCCCGGTACAGACAAGCGAACCACTGCATCTACCAGACTCCACTCTGCTCCCAAGCACGAGTGCAAATGCATCCCACACTAAAAGAGGTCCCGACCGCTCGGCCCACTACCCGGGCGAGGATAACACTAAGTCCAGGAATGAAATATAATGTGTGGATGTCTAAACATAAATAACCCTAGCCCAAGTGAGGGTTTTCTACTGGTCTGGTTACACATGCAACATATGACGGGGGTGCTAGGTCAGGTTCCAAGAGAATAAAATATTTAACATGTGGTAGGAAGCAGAAGAGATCATACGATCATCAGATAATTACAAGAATACTAACATTCGAATTCTAGCATGCTACCCAAGTCCAATCACTATCATGCATGATTCTATATCAATAGAATTAGAGCACAGTCCATAGATCTTGAAAGCAAGCCACCCACCTGAAACGCTAACTGTCCGGAGTCGTACAACTGAGAAAACCAGGAAAATAACAGCTCTATGTCCAACAGGTTCAGCACAGTCCACAATCCCTCCTGGGTACAATACAAAGTCCACAAATACACATCAATTCCAAAACTGCCCATAAAAATATACACAGAATTTCAGTCCCAAAGATGTCCCTTTTTCACCTGCTGAAAATGCCCAAAAAATTCCCAGAAAAATATCACAGCGATCCTCGCGTCGATATCTTCGAAACGGTACCCTGCACGCCCAAATCCGAGTTCCGAAGGTCAAGGTACAAATTCGGCAAGGTGGTGTACTCGAAAGATTTCTGCACCAAAACTGTAGCACTGAATACAGGAAAAGCGGTATTTTCACCTCCAATAGAAACTCTAGAAAAATCCAAGAAAAATACTAGCTTGTTCCTTGTGATCTGTAGATGAAAAACTTGTATAAGCACGCCTCAATCCGACGCTCGTACGCAAAGATACGGCCAAAACACTCTGCTCTGTCACAGAAATCCACACAGAAAAAGGGGTCACTGTGTTGCCTCGGGATCCGTGCCAAAACCTCGAAACGGGAAGTTGCAATCCAAACGATAGATGAAGCCCTACCTCTTAGGAGTCTGTTGGCGCAAGAATCACAGAAAAAGGATCTCGGGGTAGACCAGGGGAGCTAAAACACTGCGTCTGCGCCGAAGAAGAACACAGGAACCACCACGTCGCGCCGCGCCGTGAAATGGAGAACCTCGGGATGCGTGCTCCTAAAATCCTAGAACTTGGCAGGAAGATCAAGGATTAAGAGGTGAAAAAATCTCCTTAAGGTGGCTCGGGCAGATGATGCGCAGGTTGAGAGAAAAAAGCCAAAGAAGAGGGCACGGGCAGGTATTTATAGTGCTGGAGGAACAATTGGAAAAATACCCAATAAGTCCGAAGTTTCGGGCGCCCGGAAATTTTCGGGCGCGCACAGTGCGGCCCGGCCCACCACTTTCGGGCGCGCATAGTGCGGCCCGGCCCACTTCGCGCCGTCGGACGGGATCTCCACTTCGTCCGACCCGCCTCGGAGGCCACCACGTGTCCCCCGAATAGGCGATAGCCATGCAAGCCCTGCCAGAGCCCGCCACGTGTCCCGGCCCGCGTCAACGCGGTGGTTGGCGCCCGCGAATCAGCGGGCGCCACGTGGCACTGCCCACGACGCCCCTCACCTGCCCGCGTACGGCACCTGCCCCGCGGTACGGCGCCTGCCCCCGACACCTGCCCCGCGCGCTCATGCGCCCGCCAACCGGGTGCTGCCACGTGGCGCGCCCCCGGTCCACGCCTCCCCGCACGCACCCGCGGACCGAGCGCACCTGAGCCGCCCAATCAGGCGCTGCCACGTGGCACGCCCCCGGTCCACGCGCTCCGCGGTGCACCCCGGTCCTTACCCTTGCGCTCCGTGGACCCGGCCGCGTGCGCCGGCCAATCCGGGCCTGCCACGTGGCACCCCCGCCGGTCCACGGCTCCCCCATTCACCAGAAATCCAGTAAATTTTCCGGGAGTCCGTTTTTGGGCATCCGGACTCAGAATTTTGCAAACAAAAAGCCATTTTCAAGCATTTTTTCGTGCTGAATCCAAATCCAACCTCTGTTTGGCCCAAAACAATTCCGAAAATGCGGCAAATGCAGCCGAAGGACAATCCAGCTGTGGATATCACACAGGGTCCATTTGTGGCATCCCTTTGATGCACTATGGGCCAGATACACCAACACCAGGTGTTCTACACCGTGGTTCATGGGAGAAGCAACACGGGGATCAGGGTCACCACAACCTCCCCCACTAAAAGGAAGTTTCGTCCCCGAAACAAAAACACGCCACAACAACAAAACTAAAACAATCAAAACAACCAAGAACGCAACACTAAACTAACAAGAAGGATACGGCTCCACCAGCAGGAAAGTCATCAACTTCAACCCTCGATTTAGAAAACAGCTGAAATTAGCGAAAAGTCCGAAAATTTCAAAAAATCAGTGCCTTCGCCCCAATCAAACAAGAACAGGTTCGGGCACTGTCTCTATTTCTGGAGCAATCTTTCGAAGTTTTCGTCCTGTTCGTAAATTTCAGTACAAGGGCGAGAAAATTGAGAGAAGTGTTGGTGCCGTTCCTGCTGTGGCCACAAAAGAAAGCTATCCCTAACCGAGACTCCTAAGGACATAACCACTAGTCCTAACATCACGTCTGCTCCCGAGGTGGCGTCTGTCCATAGTCGCTGAAGCCCATGCTGTTGGAAGGATACGCCGACAATCCGAGAAAACGAACTCCTCCAGTCCAACTCGCAGAAGGATAACTGCTTTCATTCCATCATCAGTCGTAGCACAGCACCGCACCATTCAGTCCAACCTGGGTGCTCAATTCAAGTCCTGGAGCTGTCCTTGAATCGTCACATCAGCAAGTGAAGTCCCAAGTCTCAACTACACTGATCATATACCGCGATCCTCCTCTACTCATAGGATACTGGGAATAATCCAATCGCTAAAACATGTAGCAGAAATTCCTAACCCATACCCATGCAAGGATGCCGATGCAGATACTCAACTAATAAAGCAGAAGAATGCAGCGGTAACAAAATGCTCAACTCAGCTAACTGAAATAAAATCATACCTGCCGCGGCATGATCCGCTGCCGGGGTGTCCTCCAATAGGGCTGCATAAACCCGTCCACTGGGTGCTGCAGGTCGCCGTCCCGTCTGTCCCGACGTCGTGGCCCACTCTTTCCGCTGGTGTGCCGGAGGGGTTCCCGCTGCATGGATGGGCAAGGGGGGTGCTGTTGCAATCGGCCGCACTGAAAAAATGGCCTGGGAGCAAGCTGCGCGGAAATGTCCCGACTCTCCACAGAGGAAACACCGCCCCTGTCTCTGATCACACTGTGACGGTGGATGAGGCCCGCCACAAATGACACACCGCTCCTGTCGCTGCTGCCGATACTGCTGCTGCTGCGGGGGCCCACCAGATCTCCGGCGCCTAGGAAACCCCCGACCCTCTGGATGAGACCGTGGAGGTCTCGGAGGTCCCTGCCGGCTCGTCTGACCCTCATCCTCCAGTGCTGGGCGCTTCGCCCCCGAAATCCCTGCGGGAGGTGGGGCCACCTCTGCCATCACTGCCTCTCCACACTCAACATATAAAGCCTGCTCCATCGAAGCCTCTAAAGTCTGCAATCTGTGGGAGCGAACAAGCTGATAAATGTCCCGGCGCAGCCCCCGCTGGAACATGTAGATCCGGTGAGACTCGTCCCTGGCCGCGTGAGGCATACTAGCCAATAGCTGATTGAATTCGGCTATGTATGCATTCACGGGCCGATCTCCCTGACGGAGATTTCTCAGCCGCTGCTCCAATCTCTGGCGAACACTCTCAGGGAAGAAGGCCCCTAGAAGAAGTCTGCGGAACTCCGCCCAAGGAAGAATCTGCGTCCTAGGCGGACCAACAGGCCGCACACGCCGCCACCAAGCCTCGGCGTTGCTCTCCAGGAAGTGTGTAGCCAAGAAGACCCGAAATCGATCCTCAACAAACAAACTCTCAAAATGACGCTCCATGGCCGTGATCCAAAACTCTGCCTCCCACGGCTCAGCACTCATACCAGAAAAACGGGGTGGATCAAACCGGCGGAACCTCATCAACAGATCCACCACCGCACTCTGCTCAGCCAAAGTCAAAGGTCCCGTCGACCCTGGCGGTGGTATGCAAGAAACTGGCTCGACAGGAATAGCCGGCGCTGACGGAACCACAGTGGGCGCCACAGCTGGTGAAGAAGGCACAGGCGAACACTCAGGGGGTGCTACCACTGGCTGCGTCCTCTGCTCTAAAAGAAGCATCATCCGACCCAAGGCCTCCTCCTGGCGCCGAGAAGCCTCCTCCTGGCGCCGAGAAGCCTCAGACAACTGTGCCACCTGGGCACGGAGCTCCAGAACCTCCCTCTGCTGTCCCTGCCCCGAGTCCTCCTGCTCGGGCTCATCGGAGGGGAAAGGCTGAGAACGCGTCTGTACCCTGCGTCGGGGAGGCATCGCGCTCACCTGCAACACACATGCAAACATCAGGACAGTACCAAATAACACTCGACCCAATTCAGCGAAAGTCAAAGGCATGTCCCCCTTCCCGTAGTACTATGTTGTCTGCAGCCATCATAGTTGCCACCGAAGGAAGACATGTCGGTCACTCATCCCATCCCCTGGAAGAGTTGGAACCCAATCTGGACTCTCGCTAGCAGTCACAACTCTCACGTAGTCATCCTAATGTCCAACCACAAGCCTAGGGTTTCTAAGTCCACAATGACCTACAACCTAGGCTCTGATACCACCTAATCTGTCACGCCCCGGCGTCGAAACTGCGACCCGGGCTCGCCAACAGATCCGTCGCCCATACGGGAAGCCCCGTATAGACGAAGCGACTAGCCTGCAAAAGATCAACTATACTATACAGATATCAGAGCTGAAAGTAAACTGCTAGAAAAGAGAAAATATATACAACACAAAGCCCTCACCAAAGTACATAAGTCTCTCAAGCAGTAAAATAAAAGTACAACTCTATACCTCACTACAAGATCTCTCAACATGAACTCACAAAAGTAAGGGGTACATCTACTCTCAGGACGATGACTGGTAGGGAACTATCTCGCGACTCCCTTACCTCGATCAGAAGAAGCAGCAACAGGAGCAACAGGAGCAGGAGTAGAAGACCCTGTGGGAAAAGACACCACGACGGGTGTGAGAACTACGTCCCAAGTAGTTCTTAGTGGGTGCCGCCAACAAGCCCGACGGTCAGCCCACTAAGTCTACTAGAGGCATAATGTAACAATATAAAACTGAAATGAAAGGGCTGGAAAGGTAACTCTACAGCTACTATGCCTCTTTCTAGATGCTCAAGAAAATGGAACAGATGGAACATGATGCATCTACTAATACACACAGTACTCACCAAATCTAAACTGACTGCCGCAAAGGGTCCAGTCAAACCTGCGCCCACCTACTGCCGCACATCCTCAACAGGACGGGTCTACCGTAGGGTGTCCGTGACTGCCAAAACTGGCCCAGCCAGAGGGACTGCGTCGACAAGTCGCGATAGCAAGTAATAGGCCCAACTCCGGAGTGGCACTCGAGGGGCGCGACCCCAATGAGGAAAGTATCAGCGCATCTCTGTCGAGCTCGAATATGGCTCATGCGGGCTAAAGTCCAAACCACGATCACAAGATCGACTAACAACACCAACGCTCACACACAGGCTGGAAAACCACACAGCCGGGGGCCACCGTCCACCAGACGGCCCCCACAACAGAACACTAAACTCACAGGAAAGACCGACACCATAAGAGTTCGGAAACCCGATAGACCGGTGCTAAGAACCCTATCAAACAAGAACAGACTCTAGGCTCCGCCTATCGAAGTTTCCGATCCCCATATAGTTCGGGAAAGCAAAACCTCGGTACGACACGCCGAAAGCACCAACAGGGCCCGAAAGTCCCGGGAGACCTACACCTACAATCCTATCAAACAAGACAGGTTCCAGGCTCGGCCCCCGTGGCTTTCGTCCCGACAAGGAACGGCCCCTAGAACCCAGATCACTCGAATCCTTTCGAGTGAGGAGATTTACCAGAAAAGGTGACATTTGTTATTGAAAATCATTTTGATCTAGAAGAAATCCATATTTAATGATTTTAGTTCTTTTTAGGAAAACAGTTAGAAAAATAAGTGTTTTACCCAAGCCCCGAAGGGCTGATGCCTTTGTCCAATCAAACAAGAACAGACTCCAGCGGCCCTTCGATGCTTGGAAGAAAACATTGGTAAACTAAAAATCATGTGTATGTCGAAAAGGGTCCTGGGTTCTAGGTCCGGCGATCACTAGAAAACTACCGCCACTAACACAGTGGCGACAACCCAAACAGGGGAAAACCAGATCTCCCGGGTCCACCGTTTACCCCTAACGGTTCCCGGTACAGACAAGCGAACCACTGCATCTACCAGACTCCACTCTGCTCCCAAGCACGAGTGCAAATGCATCCCACACTAAAAGAGGTCCCGACCGCTCGGCCCACTACCCGGGCGAGGATAACACTAAGTCCAGGAATGAAATATAAAGTGTGGATGTCTAAACATAAATAACCCTAGCCCAAGTGAGGGTTTTCTACTGGTCTGGTTACACATGCAACATATGACGGGGGTGCTAGGTCAGGTTCCAAGAGAATAAAATATTTAACATGTGGTAGGAAGCAGAAGAGATCAAACGATCATCAGATAATTACAAGAATAATAACATTCAAATTCTAGCATGCTACCCAAGTCCAATCACTATCATGCATGATTCTATATCAATAGAATTAGAGCACAGTCCATAGATCATGAAAGCAAGCCACCCACCTGAAACGCTAACTGTCCGGAGTCGTACCACTGAGAAAACCAGGAAAATAACAGCTCTATGTCCAACAGGTTCAGCACAGTCCACAATCCCTCCTGGGTACAATACAAAGTCCACAAATACACATCAATTCCAAAACTGCCCATAAAAATATACACAGAATTTCAGTCCCAAAGATGTCCCTTTTTCACCTGCTGAAAATGCCCAGAAAATTCCCAGAAAAATATCACAGCGATCCTCGCGTCGATATCTTCGAAACGGTACCCTGCACGCCCAAATCCGAGTTCCGAAGGTCAAGATACAAATTCGGCAAGGTGGTGTACTCGAAAGATTTCTGCACCAAAACTGTAGCACCGAATACAGGAAATGTCACGCCCCGGGGTCGAAACTGCGACCCGGGCTCGCCAACAGATCCGCCATCTGTACGGAAACTGCCGTACAGACGAAGCGTCTACCCTGCAAAAGATCTAAAACTACACATGTATCAGAGCTGAAAATAAAACTAGTAGCTAACAAAAATAAATATCTGACAGCTGAAGTAAATAAGGCTCCACTAATCCAAAAATCCTCAATACAGTCCCTCAAAAGAAAAGTAAACTGCAAGCCTCACCCTCTCAGTACAACAGTGGAACCATAAAAATAATATATATATGTATCCCGGGTACAACTACCTCTGACTCTCAATTCTGGTAAGGAACTAATCGGCTGCGTCCTCACCTCGATCTGCTGTCTCCGTACGCACCAAGCCGGGACAGCTGCCTCAACCTGTCACCGCAGCGGGTGTGAGATCTACTGCAAAAGGTAGATCTCAGTGGGTACCATCCCAAAAATCCACGGTATGCCCACTAAGTCTACTGGAGGCAAAACAGATAGATATGCAGATAGATAGGTAGATAGATAAACAATGGTAAGTTGAATAGAAAACTACAGCTAGAAAGCCTAAAACATAAAGCTCAAAAGGAACTCTACCAATACTACCATATGCATACACTCTCTACTACTAAGATACCTCAGTATCAATGATCAAAGGAAAAACCATCTAAGATCGTAATATGAACCCACCCGCTCAATAACACCCAATCTCTATGACTGCCACATAGGGTCCAGTCAAGCCTGCGCCTGTCGACTAGGTACGCACCTGCCCACTACCACACATCCACTTGAGGACGGGATTTACGTGGGGCATCTTGTCTGACTATCTCAAGCGAACTCTAGTGTATCAACTAGTCGCATCATCGCAGCCTCGTCAGTCTCGGTATCATCATCGCACCCGGGGCGTAGCTCGAGGGGAGCGACCCCACCGAACTTAAGTATCACATCTGTCTCACTGTCTCATAAGCGGCACATGCAGGCTATAGTCCACGATCAAACAGATCGGTATCTCAAGCTCAAAACACCACTCAGTCGGAAAAGAACCTCGACTTGATCATGAATAACCCGAACACTCTCACAGCTATGTCGGAGAACCCTCAACGACTCAATCTGATAATGCACGACGATGGCTGAGTCGGGAAACCTCCGCGACTCGATCTGCCAGAACCCCAAATATCCACAGAACTAAGTGGGAGAACCACCTCCACCACTAAATCAGAAACATAACCCAGGATCTAGAGTGAACTAATCAGGGAACAAATTCTCAATCTCTCACACGGGAGGCCTGGAAATTTCTGAACGACTGCCACCTACAACCCTATCAAACAAGAACAGACTGCAGGCATAGCCGCCCATAGCTTCTGCCCCCGCACTGAAACAATGCTAAAACCCTCTCATGACACTAGAAAGCCGACTCACAATGCTCAAAAGATCTACTCGGCCCCACGGCATGAGTATACATGTACCTCGAACTACCTGGACCATTCATAATGCTCTAAATATTTAAAAGCCCTTTTAAAATCTAAGTTCCGTTTGAAATCGATTATAAAATTACTATGTAGGTCCAGATAGGTCCCGAATCTCAAGAAAATAAGCTGTCTAGTGTCGAATGGCCTCTAAATCATGATGAAAGATAACAGGGCTCAGGAAATTATTCCTATAATTTCCAGACAACTATCAGAATCAAGAGAATAAAACAGTTAAGATAAACATGATCAACATGCTTACAGAAGCTTTAGAGGGCATTCCATATATTTCGGAGAAATTCCAACCCACCTGGATCGCATTCCGCAGGCAACGCTAAAGTCGGGGAAGCGCCGAACCCTCAAACGGAGGAAAAACCGAAAGCCGCGCCGCGCGCGCACTGCCGCGAACCACGAAAGATCCCCCGGAAGCTCAAATAATCCCGTCGAGTTCACACAAAGACCTGTGCGCAACTGGGTCAGTCCATGGCCAAAGTCACAAACAACAAGGGCCCAAGTACACCGAAAACTCCGACTCACCTCCGGTACACATTGCTTAAAGTAGAAAAGAAAAAGGCCGCCAAGGAGCTCCACCAACAACACTAGCAGCTTACACAAAATCAAGCTCATATAAGCCCACTTCATAAATCTGAATCCATTAAAAGAATCTGCACATCAAGTCCATTACAACATAAATCGCTTGCACTTAGATACTTATTCCAATGCGTACAATAATTAACGTCCAAAGTCCAATTAGGTACATAAGTTATTCCCAATATACATGCAGATTTTCAGCAACAATGTACTACAAAGAGGACTAAAGATGGTACGCCAATTCTTATCCAAATTTCAAGAGTAAGGTATTAAATTGTTCCTCTTGAAGTCTAGAAACTTACCCAACTTGAAATTCACTATTTCATAAAGAGGAGAAAAAGATATGCCAAGATTACCACATGCTGTCCAAAACTGAAATCTGAACCAAGGAATCCAAAGATGATGAAATTCACCTGATTTGTATCAAGATTTAGCCTTTCTCTTTACTATGAGAAATGTAGGTCTCTGAGTCCTGGTGAATTTCCCACAAAAATCAGCTTAAAATTCCACTTCTTCAGTCCTAGGGAGCAAAAACACTGAACGTTGTTTAAAACCACATCCAGAATCTCAGTTGTGCACAAAAGTCCTAAAGATGGCTTAATTTACCTTATTATCAGCAGGAATTAAACATTCTCTTCAATATAAAACTTGTAGATTATTAAGTTCTGGTGAAATCCCCATAAGGCCGAGATCAAGAGTCCATCCCTACAACCCTAGAGGGTACAAATACTGCACATAACTCAAAGCTGAAACAAAAACCTCAACTGTGTACAAACATCCCAGAGATGGCCTCAATTACCTATCTTAGAGCCCAAATTAGAAACTTCCGTAAACACGAAAGTTGGAGATATTTGAATTCTGAAAATGTCCCAAAAAAAATCACCTCAAAATTCCATTTGTAAAACCCAGGGTAGCGAAAACACTAACTACTACGCAGAAATCCGAGCAGAAAATAAACGCTGCAAAGATCACTAATTTTACCTGTCTTCCAGCTTCAACTAGGCTTCCTCTTCACTATTAAAGTTGGAGTTCTCGAGGTTGTGAAGAGAACGCCGCAAAAATGGCCCAGAAATTCCACTCCTACAGCTCCGGAGCCCTCCTGGAAGAAAACGCGACGTAGAGGGATGCTCAACCAGCCATGACCAAGCTTCACAAATGAAGAATTCAGAACAAATTAAAATTTCTTGCTCTCATTCATACACACATGCTTCCTCATTACACCCACAACCCAAAAACTAACAAAAACCAAAACTAAGCAAGAGGCCACAGTCCAAGCTTCACTCTCTCTCTCTCTCTAAAAAAAAAACTGCACTAACCTTTCTCGCAAAGCCAACGCGCGCCGCCGTCGCGTTCTCCGGTCGGCCCCTCGAGGCTCCAAGCAGGAAGTTCCCAACATCACTCTTAAACATATCCTCCCTTTTTCCTTCGTTTCCAACTTCCCATTCTCCCTCCTTCACTCACATTCTCTCTTACTCTGCTTCACACCTTTCCCTCTGTTTGCAAGATGGAGAAGGAGGCGATGAGGTGGCACTCTCTAATTAAAGCAACCTAATTAGTGGCTAAGGGTTGGAGGTAGCTGTGGCAGAGGGAATAAAATAACCCAACAACTAAAATATCTCCTCCACTAACCCACTTCAATCTTTCATTTATTCCTAGCTTCAACACAGACTGAGCAAATAAAAAAAACAAATATTAAATAAATAATTAATTAATCCAAATTAGGCCAACTCCAAGTCACTTTTTGCCTTCGGGGTCTCCGCACCGGCCCGAAACCTCCCGAACCCCGATGTAATCTGAAAATACACATGCCCACAGCTTTTTCTCCTCAAAAAGCTCAACCATTGAGACGGGGTTCTTAATCCAAAAACCGGCTCCAAAATCATCAGTTCCGACTCACTTTTCGCCCTCGGGTCCTCCGCGTCAGTCCGGAACCTCCCGAACCCCGCTGTAAACATAAACTACATCTATTCCAAGTGTTCCCAAATTTTCAGCACTCCACTGTGAAGTCGAGGCTTCCCCGAAGCCAGTCCTCTACCGGCGCACAATGCCCGAAAAACCCCGAATCAAGCTGGGACTTCCGCGTAGATCCGAATCAACCCCAACTCATCTGTAATCCAATATGGAACAGCTCGAGGCGATTTATCCACACCACGCCATCTCACGAGGTCGGTGCACTATCCGAAAATCCTGTATTCTACACTCTCCCCTCCTTAAAAAGGTTTCGTCCTCGAAACCCAAAATAAAATCATAACTCAGGAGGGTGTCTCAATCCAAGGGAATAGGAGATCCTCAGCTCATCCTCGGCTCTCAAGTGGCCTATCTCTCATCACAAAGGCTCCTCTGAACCTTCGCCATGGTATACCTCGACTGCACAATTCCTTAACTTTACGAGTAAGAATTTGCATCGGTTGCTACTGACAACACAAAACCTGGTCCAACTCCAAAGAAGCAGAACTCAAAAACATGAGGGGGATCAAATCCATACATTTCTCAGAATACTGATAACTCTTTCGCTACCCAAACAGCCACCCACGGCTTAAACTCGAAACACACACTCGTATCCATCAATAAGAAGGACCCAACATTAGGAACATTCCCCAATCCCCTAACTCTCGATTTTGAAAACCAGCCGGCAACGGCGAAAAGTTCGAAAATCCCGAATGGCGAGTGCCTTCACCCCAATCAAACAATAACAGGTTCCGGCACTCTTTTCCATTTCTGGAGTAGCCTTCCGAAATCGTTGATCAGTTCGTCAAGCCTTGGCATAAAGAAAAAAAAATGAGAGAGGGCATTGGAGTTGTTCCTGTCTTCACTAACACTCCATATTCACAATTCCAATGGTGGCATCCACAGAACAGTTACCTCAATCCAAGGTTGCACCACTTGCTTAAACAAGGTGTGCCTAACCAATTGTCCTCGCCGGGATAATACTAGAAGATCAATCCTATATCTCGGGTAATCTCTGACCATCGGCAATCATCCACATCAATGCTGGCATCATCCTCCGCTGGAACACACAATCCCACAAATCCTAAAAGTGGCAGGGCCTTAGTCAAACCATTTGACCGCACTGCAAGATCATAATACCCCTGCCGAGTTCTGATCACTTACGGGGCACAGCCCTGGGCTGCATGGCTCCAAAAAGATACCTGCCTTACAAAAGAGCATATGCTGTAACGCATTCCGAGTCTGTCTGTACTCGAACCATCAAAAAACTCTCACCGTTGTGTATTCACAACGTGGCATCACTGCCGTGCACCAACGGCGTGGCATCACCACCGTGTATCCACGGTATGGCAACATACTCAAGTATCCACCCCTCGGATCCTCACTGTCGTATTCCCACGACGTGGTACTGGGTCACACCGACCTCTCGATCCATCAAGTCCGCAGCTGCACTATCGGCTCACTAGCTCACGGGTGATAATCCAAGAGGTGCCATCGAGGTTGGCGCAGTTTCCAAAACCACGTCCATCACTAGCTCGATCTCAATCTCACTAAACGGCGGTTTCAATATCAGCTCAGGTGGACTCGCACCCGAGATCACATGGCGATAAGGATATCTTTCAGTCCCGGTGCCGCCGTAGGCACCTCGTTTACAGTCTCTAGCAACGCAATACGACCACGGCTCAACTCTGCCGTGGTCTAGCTCCCTCTATAAACACACTCCGTATGGCCAGGTCCACGGAGGTTCATTGTCCTCTCTCGACAATCCATGATAGCATAAATTGGGATGACCGATTCCTATCCAACCTCATATCAACATCTCTGAACTGATGTAGGACTAACATCTCGATGACCAAATCCAAGGTCCTAACTGCACTGGCAGGACTGGCAACACTCTTCCATGTGCTATTCGTGATTTGGAACCTGATCCTCACGTGCACAAGCCAACAACCTCATCTCTGGCCCATGCGAAGCTACCCCTGCTTCACTATACTAGTGCCTCGACTGTCGAGAACCTCCTGGTCTCTGTCTCCTCTGAGACCCATGATCCTGAGACTGGAATCATGGCAACCTCGATCCACTCAACTAACCCAAAATCTGACGTTGCTGGACATCTCTCACTGGAGCTGGTCCCTCGCTCCACGTCTATCCTGGAAGCGATCACTAATCCTTGGTCAATCCATCGAGTATGCACCATCGCGCATCTAAGGTCGGCACTTGCCGAGAGCACACAAAGTAATAGCCATCCAGATGCAGTTCCCTCTCAAGCATAATCAACCTCTAATCCTCATCCTGGGCGACAAGGGGTACACTGCTCAGCCGTCGCAGAAACTCGCTCCCGGTCAACCTATGCGCTCCCAGTAGTCCAGCAGAACGAACTCGACGCCACCAACTCTCAGCGTCCCTATCCAAAAGTGCACAACCCAGTGCACCAGATGCTTCTCTTGGATGAACAATCTTCAAACGGTTCTTCCATAGCAGCGATCCAGATCTCGGCCTCCCAAGGCTCCAAACTCTATCCTAAAACTGCAGGGGATGGAACTGGATGAAATAAAACAACCAGTCAGCAACCTCTCGCTGCTTCTGCACCATCAGCGGCGCGATCAGGATCGAAGTCGACGGCGTCGCGGCTGGAAGTACTACAAGCGGTACGCTGGAAGATGCTCTCGGCTCAAGCATGTGCATCAAGCGCTCCATGTTCTCTTCCTGGCGCCGCATCGCCTCAAGGTCTGGCCATTGGGGCCTGAAACTCTCCAACCTCACTCTGCTCTATCCATTTAGCCTCCCGCTGTTCGACTCCTCATCCAAGGTCAAACACGCCCTCGCCATTACATGGCGTCTCGGAAGCTTCGAAACCACTGCAATAGAACAAACATTAGGACCAGAACTCTCTCGACCCAATCCAGCGAAAGTCTATAACATGTTAACCATTCTAAAGCATTATGTTGTCTGCAGCCAACATAATCATCTTTAGATAAATAACATGTAAGATCACTCGCCCCAATCCTCTGGGGGAGGTACAAACTCAATCAGGACTCTCGCTAAAGTCACGTCTCTCACGACAGTCATCCTACTGTCCAACCAATAGCCTAGGGTCTCTAAGTCCTCAATGACCTATACACCTAGGCTCTGATACCACCTAAATCTGTCACGCCCCGGGGTCGAAACTGCGACCCGGGCTCGCCAACAGATCCGCCATCTGTACGGAAACTGCCGTACAGACGAAGCGTCTACCCTGCAAAAGATCTAAAGCTACACATGTATCAGAGCTGAAAATAAAACTAGTAGCTAACAAAATAAATATCTGACAACTGAAGTAATAAGGCTCCACTAATCCAAAATCCTCAATACAGTCCCTCAAAAGAAAAGTAAACTGCAAGCCTCACCCTCTCAGTACAACAGTGGAACCATAAAAATAATATATATATGTATCCCGGGTACAACTACCTCTGACTCTCAATGCTGGTAAGGAACTAATCGGCTGCGTCCTCACCTCGATCTGCTGTCTCCGTACGCACCAAGCCGGGACAGCTGCCTCAACCTGTCACCGCAGCGGGTGTGAGATCTACTGCAAAAGGTAGATCTCAGTGGGTACCGTCCCAAAATCCACGGTATGCCCACTAAGTCTACTGGAGGCAAAACAGATAGATATGCAGATAGATAGGTAGATAGATAAACAATGGTAAGCTGAATAGAAAACTACAGCTAGAAAGTCTAAAACATAAAGCTCAAAAGGAACTCTACCAATACTACCATATGCATACCACTCTCTACTACTAAGATACCTCAGTATCAATGATCAAAGGAACAACCATCTAAGATCGTAATATGAACCCACCCGCTCAATACACCCAATCTCTATGACTGCCACATAGGGTCCAGTCAAGCCTGCGCCTGTCGACTAGGTACGCACCTGCCCACTACCACACATCCACATGAGGACGGGATTTACGTGGGGCGTCCTGTCTGACTATCTCAAGCGAACTTCTAGTGTATCAACTAGTCGCATCATCGCAGCCTCGTCAGGCTCGGTATCATCATCGCAACCCGGGGCGTAGCTCGAGGGGAGCGACCCCACCGAACTTAAGTATCACATCTGTCTCACTGTCTCTAAGCGGCACATGCAGGCTATAGTCCACGATCAAACAGATCGGTATCTCAAGCTCAAAACACCACTCAGTCGGAAAAGAACCTCGACTCGATCATGAATAACCCGAACACTCTCACAGCTATGTCGGAGAACCCTCAACGACTCAATCTGATAATGCACGACGATGGCTGAGTCGGGAAACCTCCGCGACTCGATCTGCCAGAACCCCAAATATCCACAGAACTAAGTGGGAGAACCACCTCCACCACTAAATCAGAAAACATAACCTAGGATCTAGAGTGAACTAATCAGGGAACAAATTCTCAATCTCTCACACGGGAGGCCTGGAAATTTCTGAACGACTGCCACCTACAACCCTATCAAACAAGAACAGACTGCAGGCATAGCCGCCCATAGCTTCTGCCCCCGCACTGAAACAATGCTAAAACCCTCTCATGACACTAGAAAGCCGACTCACAATGCTCAAAAGATCTACTCGGCCCCACGGCACAAGTATACATGTACCTCGAACTACCTGGACCATTCATAATGCTCTAAATATTTAAAAGCCCTTTAAAATCTAAGTTCCGTTTGAAATCGATTATAAATTACTATGTAGGTCCAGATAGGTCCCGAATCTCAAGAAAATAGCTGTCTAGTGGCGAATGGCCTCTAAATCATGATGAAAGATAACAGGGGCTCAGGAAATTATTCCTATAATTTCCAGACAACTATCAGAATCAAGAGAATAAAACAATTAAGCTAAACATGATCAACATGCTTACAGAAGCTTTAGAGGGCATTCCATATATTTCGGAGAAATTCCAACCCACCTGGATCGCATTCCGCAGGCAACGCTGAAGTCGGGGAAGCGCCGAACCCTCAAACGGAGGAAAAACCGAAAGTCGCGCCGCGCGCGCACTGCCGCGAACCCGAAAGATCCCCCGGAAGCATCAAATAATCCCGTCGAGTTCACACAAAGACCTGCGCGCAACTGGGTCAGTCCATGGCCAAAGTCACAAACAACAAGGGCCCAAGTACACCGAAAACTCCGACTCACCTCCGGTACACATTGCTTAAAGTAGAAAAGAAAAAGGCCGCCAAGGAGCTCCACCAACAACACTAGCAGCTTACACAAAATCAAGCTCATATAAGCCCACTTCATAAATCTGAATCCATTAAAAGAATCTGCACATCAAGTCCATTACAACATAAATCGCTTGCACTTAGATACTTATTCCAATGCATACAATAATTAACGTCCAAAGTCCAATTAGGTACATAAGTTATTCCCAATATACATGCAGATTTTCAGCAACAATGTACTACAAGAGGACTAAAGATTGGTACGCCAATTCTTATCCAAATTTCAAGAGTAAGGTATTAAATTGTTCCTCTTGAAGTCTAGAAACTTACCCAACTTGAAATTCACTATTTCATAAAGAGGAGAAAAAGATATGCCAAGATTACCACATGCTGTCCAAAACTGAAATCTGAACCAAGGAATCCAAAGATGATGAAATTCACCTGATTTGTATCAAGATTTAGCCTTTCTCTTTACTATGAGAGATGTAGGTCTCTGAGTCCTGGTGAATTTCCCGCAAAAATCAGCTTAAAATTCCACTTCTTCAGTCCTAGGGATCAAAAACACCTGAACGTTGCTCAAACTACATCCAGAATCTCAGTTGTGCACAAAAGGTCCTAAAGATGTCTTAATTTACCTTATTATCAACAGGAATTAAACATTCTCTTCAATATAAAACTTGTAGATTATTAAGTTCTGGTGAAATCCCCATAAGGCCGAGATCAAGAGGTCCATCCCTACAACCCTAGAGGGTACACACACTGCACATAACTCAAAGCTGAAACAAAAACCTCAACTGTGTACAAACATCCCAGAGATGGCCTCAATTACCTATCTTAGAGCCCAAATTAGAAACTTCCGTAAACACGAAGTTGGAGATATTTGAATCCTGAAATGTCCCAAAAAAAATCACCTCAAAATTCCATTTGTAAAACCCAGGGTAGCGAAAACACTAACTACTACGCAGAAATCCGAGCAGAAAAATAAACGCTGCAAAGATCACTAATTTACCTGTCTTCCAGCTTCAACTAGGCTTCCTCTTCACTATTAAAGTTGGGAGTTCTCGAGGTTGTGAAGAGAACGCCGCAAAATGGCCCAGAAATTCCACTCCTACAGCTCCGGAGCCCTCCTGGGAAGAAAACGCGACGTAGAGGGATGCTCAACCAGCCATGACCAAGCTTCACAAATGAAGAATTCAGAACAAATTAAAATTTCTTGGCTCTCATTCATACACACATGCTTCCTCATTACACCCACAACCCAAAAACTAACAAAAACCAAAACTAAGCAAGAGGCCACAGTCAAGCTTCACTCTCTCTCTCCTCTCTAAAAAAAAAACTGCACTCAACCTTTCTCGCAAAGCCAACGCGCGCCGCCGTCGCGTTCTCCGGTCGGCCCCTCCGAGGCTCAAGCAGGAAGTTCCCAACATCACTCTTAAACATATCCTCCCTTTTTCCTTCGTTTCCAACTTCCCATTCTCCCTCCTTCACTCACATTCTCTTCTTACTCTGCTTCCACACCTTTCCCTCTGTTTGCAAGATGGAGAAGGAGGCGATGAGGTGGCACTCTCTACTTAAAGCAACCTAATTAGTGGCTAAGGGTTGGAGGTAGCTGTGGCAGAGGGAATAAAATAACCAACAACTAAAATATCTCCGCCACTAACCCACTTCAATCTTTTCATTTATTCCTAGCTTCAACACAGACTGAGCAAATAAAAAAAACAAATATTAAATAAATAATTAATTAATCCAAATTAGGCAACTCCAAGTCACTTTTTGCCTTCGGGGTCTCCGACACGGCCCGAAACCTCCCGAACCCCGATGTAATCTGAAAATACACATGCCCACAGCTTTTTCTCCTCCAAAAAGCTCAACCATTGAGACGGAGTTCTTATCCAAAAACCGGCTCCAAAATCATCAGTTCCGACTCACTTTTCGCCCTTGGGGTCCTCCGCGTCAGTCCGGAACCTCCCGAACTCCGCTGTAAACATAAACTACATCTATTCCAAGGTTCCCAAATTTTCAGCAATCCACTGTGAAGTCGAGGCTTCCCCGAAGCCAGTCCTCTACCGGCGCACAATGCCCGAAAAACCCCGAATCAAGCTGGGACTTTCGCGTAGATCCGAATCAAACCCCAACTCATCTGTAATCCAATATGGAACAGCTCGAGGTGATTTATCCACACCACGCCATCTCACGAGGTTGGTGCACTATCCGAAAATCCGGTATTCTACACTCTCCCCTCCTAAAAAGGTTTCGTCCTCGAAACCCAAAATAAATCATAACTCAGGAGGGTGTCTCAATCCAAGGGAATAGGAGATCCTCAGCTCATCCCCGCTCTCAAGTGGCCTATCTCTCATCACAAAGGCTCCTTTGAACCTTCGCCATGTATACCTCGACTGCACAATTCCTTAACTTTACGAGTAAGAATTTGCATCGGTTGCTACTGACAACACCAAAACTGGTCCAACTCCAAAGAAGCAGAACTCAAAAACATTGAGGGGGATCAAATCCATACATTTCTCAGAATACTGATAACTCTTTCGCTACCCCAAACAGCCACCCACGGCTTAAACTCGAAACACACACTCGTATCCATCAATAAGAAGGACCCACATTAGGAACATTCCCCAATCCCCTAACTCTCGATTTTGAAAACCAGCCGGCAACGGCGAAAAGTTCGAAAATCCCGAATGGCGAGTGCCTTCACCCAATCAAACAATAATAGGTTCCGGCACTCTTTTCATTTCTGGAGTAGCCTTCCGAAATCGTCGATCAGTTCGTCAAGCCTTGGCATAAAGAAAAAAAATGAGAGAGGGCATTGGAGTTGTTCCTGTCTTCACTAACACTCCATATTCACCATTCCAATGGTGGCATCCACAGAACAGTTACCTCAATCCAAGGTTGCACCACTTGCTTAAACAAGGTGTGCCTAACCAATTGTCCTCGCCGGGTAATACTAGAAGATCAATCCTATATCTCGGGTAATCTCTGACCATCGGCAATCATCCACATCAATGCTGGCATCATCCTCCGCTGGAACACACAATCCCACCAAATCCTAAAAGCGGCAGGGTATTAGTCAAACCATTTGACCGCACTGCAAGATCATAATACCCCTGCCGGGTTCTGATCACTTACGGGGCACAGCCTCGGCTGCATGGCTCCAAAAGATACCTGCCTTACAAAAGAGCATATGCTGTAACGCATTCCGAGTCTGTCTGTACTCGAAACCATCAAAAACCTCTCACCGTGTGGTATTCACAACGTGGCATCACTGCCGTGCACCAACGGCGTGGCATCACCACCGTGTATCCACGTATGGCAACATACTCAAGTATCCACCCCTCGGATCCTCACTGTCGTATTCCCACGACGTGGTACTGGGTCACACCGACCCTCTCGATCCATCAAGTCCGCAGCTGCACTATCGGCTCACTAGCTCACGGGTGATAATCCAAAGAGGTGCCATCGAGGTTGGCGCAGTTTCCAAACCACGTCCATCACTAGCTCGATCTCAATCTCACTAAACGGCGGTTTCAATATCAGCTCAGGTGGACTCGCACCCGAGATCACATGGCGATAAGGATATCTTTCAGTCCCGGTGCCGCCGTAGGCACCTCGTTTACAGTCTCTAGCACGCAATACGACCACGGCTCAACTCTGCCGTGGTCTAGCTCCCTCTATAAACACACTCCGTCTGGCCAGGTCCACGGAGGTTCATTGTCCTCTCTCGACAATCCATGATAGCATAAATTGGGATGACCGATTCCTATCCACCTCATATCAACATCTCTGAACTGATGTAGGACTAACATCTCGATGACCAAATCCAAGGTCCTAACTGCACTGGCAGGACTGGCAACACTCTTCCATGTGCTATTCGTGATTTGGAACCTGATCCTCACGTGCACAAGCCAACAACCTCATCTCTGGCCCATGCGAAGCTACCCTGCTTCACTATACTAGTGCTCGACTGTCGAGAACCTCCTGGGTCTCTGTCTCCTCTGAGACCCATGATCCTGACACTGGAATCATGGCAACCTCGATCCACTCAACTAACCCAAAATCTGACGTTGCTGGACGTCTCTCACTGGAGCTGGTCCTTCGCTCCACGTCTATCCTGGAAGCGATCACTAATCCTTGGTCAATCCATCGAGTATGCACCATCGCTGCATCTAAGGTCGGCACTTGCGAGAGCACACAAAGTAATAGCCATCCAGATGCAGTTCCCTCCCAAGCATAATCAACTCTAATCCTCATCCTGGGCGACAAGGGGTACACTGCTCAGCCGTCGCAGAAACTCGCTCCCGGTCATCCTATGCGCTCCCAGTAGTCCAGCAGAACGAACTCGACGCCACCAACTCTCAGCGTCCCTATCCAAAAGTGCACAACCCAGTGCACCAGATGCTTCTCTTGGATGAACAAATCTTCAAACGGTTCTTCCATAGCAGCGATCCAGATCTCGGCCTCAAGGCTCCAAACTCTATCCTAAAACAGCAGGGGATGGAACTGGATGAAATAAAACAAACCGGTCAGCAACCTCTCGCTGCTTCTGCACCATCAGCGGCGCGATCAGGATCGAAGTCGACGGCGTCGCGGCTGGAAGTACTACAAGCGGTACGCTGGAAGATGCTCTCGGCTCAAGCATGTGCATCAAGCGCTCCATGTTCTCTTCCTGGCGCCGCATCGCCTCAAGGTCTGGCCATTGGGGCCTGAAACTCTCCAACCTCACTGCTTCTATCCATTTAGCCTCCCGCTGTTCGACTCTCATCCAAGGTCAAACACGCCCTCGCCATTACATGGCGTCTCGGAAGCTTCGAAACCACTGCAACAGAACAAATTAGGACCAGAACTCTCTCGACCCAATCCAGCGAAAGTCTATAACATGTTAACCATTCTAAAGCATTATGTTGTCTGCAGCCAACATAATCATCTTTAGATAAAAACATGTAAGATCACTCGCCCCAATCCTCTGGGGGAGGTACAAACTCAATCAGGACTCTCGCTAAAGTCACGTCTCTCACGACAGTCATCCTACTGTCCAACCAATAGCCTAGGGTCTCTAAGTCCTCAATGACCTATACCCTAGGCTCTGATACCACCTAAATCTGTCACGGCCCGGGTCGAAACTGCGACCCGGGCTCGCCAACAGATCCGCCATCTGTACGGAAACTGCCGTACAGACGAAGCGGTTACCCTGCAAAAGATCTAAAGCTACACATGTATCAGAGCTGAAATAAAACTAGTAGCTAACAAAATAAATATCTGACAGCTGAAGTAAATAAGGCTCCACTAATCCAAAAAATCATAAATACAGTCCCTCAAAAAGAAAAGTAAACGCAAGCCTCACCCTCTCAGTACAACAGTGGAAC
>CM055060.1:22639804-22665028 GCA_029204045.2 Tillandsia leiboldiana
GACCGACTACTGTGACAGAAATTTGTAGTTTCCTGGGTCTAGCGGGTATTACAGACGTTTCGTCGAGGGCTTTTCGAAGATTGCCACCCCACTGAACCGTTTGACAAGAAAAGGGGAGAAGTTCGTGTGGACGCCCAATACCAGGAAAGCTTTGAGGAACTCAAGGATAAGCTCACATGGCACCCGTGCTAGCGCTACCGAGACCCGGAGAGGACTTTGTAGTTTACTGCGATGCTTCGCGAAACGGCTTGGGTAGTGTACTGATGCAGCAAGAGAGGGAAATAGCCTATGCGTCAAGGCAGCTCAAGGATTATGAGCGGAACTATCCCACCTATGACCTTGAACTTGCTTGCAGTAGTTGTTTTCGCCTTGAAACTCTAGAGGCACTATCTCTACGGAGGCGCACTGCGACGTTTTTACGGAGCACCAGAGCCTTAAATACTTGTTCACTCAGAAAGAATTGAATCTGCGGCAAAGGCGTTGGTTAGAGTGTTGAAGGACTACGATTGGCTATCCAGTATCATCCGGGAAAGGCGAATGTTATAGCCGATGCCTTGAGTAGAAAAGCGCAGACATATGAGCTAACAGTAGGGGCAGTTACCCAACAGGATGGGTTAATCGTGAATTTCCACGTCTGAGATTGGAGGTGGTGCCGGAGGGCACGGTTGCACGACTATTGGCTCTAGTGGTCAAGCCTACTCTGCTTGATAGAATTGTGGAGGGCCAAAAGACGGATGTGCATTTGCAGCTTGTCCGGAGCAAAATCACTTCAGATCATGAGGGCGACTTTTCGGTTGAGGTAGACAACTCCTTACGGTTCTGAGGACGGTTATGCATACCCGACCAATCGGGACTGAAGGAGAAAATTATGACGGAGGCACACTGCTCCCCTTATACATACATCCTGGGGGCACCAAGATGTACAGGGATCTTAAGCGAACCTTCTGGTGGCCCAAAATGGAGAGGGACGTGACACGGTTCGTAGCGCATTGCCTAGTTTGTCAACAGGTGAAAGCGAGCACCAGCGTCCGGCAGGGAAGTTGCACCCGCTTCCAGTACCGGAGTGGAAGTGGGAGCAGATCACGATGGACTTTGTCACCGGCCTCCCACGATCGCAGCATGGCATGATGCGGTCTGGGTCGTGGTAGACCGACTGACAAAATCGGCGCATTTCTTACCCATACATACGACATGGTCACGGGATCGGTTAGCGAACTGTATATCAATGAGGTGGTAAGGCTTCACAGAGTGCCGGCATCAATCACTTCCGACAGAGACACTCGGTTTGTGTCGAACTTTTGGCAGAGTTTGCAGCAGGTTTTGGGGACCAAACTTCATTTTAGCATGGCCTTCCATCCCCAGAGTGACGGACAATCAGAGCGGGTGATCCAGATCCTCGAAGATATGCTCCGGGCTTGTGTACTTGACTTTAGTGAAGGATGGTTTCCCTTCATGCCTTTAGTGGAGTTTGCCTACAACAACAGCTACCAGGCAAGTATTCAGATGGCGCCATATGAGGCCTTGTATGGGCGTCGGTGTAGATCTCCTATTTGTTGGGATGATTGGGTGAGCGAAAGCTATTGGGTCTGGATTGGTGGAGGAGACTGAGGCAAAGGTGCACATCATAAGGCAACGGTTGTTGACCGCTCAGAGCCGGCAGAAAAGCTATGCTGACCGGAGGCATCACGACTTGGAGTTTCAGGTCGGGGAGCATGTGTTGCTCAGGGTTTCACTATCCAAGGGGATCAAACGGTTCGGGTTGCGTGGCAAGTTGAGCCCGCGGTTCGTTTGGACCATTTGAGATCTTGGAGCGTATCGGTCCTGTAGCCAACCGGTTGGCCCTGCCACCAAACCTCGACGGGTGGATAACGTTTTCCACATGTAATGCTCCGAAAGTACCTTTCCGACCCGTCACACGTCATCGACGTTTCGGCTATTGAGCTTCGGGAGGATTTGAGCTTTGACGAGACTCCGGTGCGGATCTTGGCACGAGAAGACAAGAAATTGCGTAATCGATCGATTCCCTACGTAAAGGTGCATTGGAAAAATCACGAGGAACGCGAAGCTACCTGGGAATTGGAATTAGAAATAAGGGAGCGTTTTCCGGAGTTATTTACGAGAGTAGATAACGTTAAGTCGGGGACGGAACTTCTTTTAAGGGGTGTGTCAATGTGTTCAGCACTTTTGAGGCTTATTTTGTGTGATAGAGATGGTTGTGCGCAAATGGACCTCAGGATTCCCAGGAAAAATATTTAACAAGTGGTAGAAGCAGAGAACTTCAAATTTTAGAAGTATAATTCAGAAAATAACATCGGATTTGGACTCATCGTGCGAAAACAATGAAAAAAGGCTATTTATTGTATTTTTTGGCAATCCGGATCCCAAAAAAGAATTTTGGGCAGAAGTAACTATTACGGAGGTCGGACAGCGCCGACAAACCGGAAAAACGCGGAGGTGCAGGCAGGCCGGTCCATCCCCCAGGCGCGTGTACCAAGTCCAAAAAACACACCCACGTGGCAGCACGGGATTCAGGCCGGGCCGCGCCAATCGCGGCGTGACTGACCAGAAAATGCACATGCCCGTGGCAGCACGCGCCTCGCGCCGATATCCGATACCCTGCGCCCAAACCGGCCTCCGATTGGATAGGCAAGACCCGGCGTGGTGGTGCCGACGGTGGACCGCACCACGTGGCGCGCCCCATTGGCGGGCGTGTCACGCCCCGGGGTCGAAACTGCGACCCGGGCTCGCCAACTGATCCGCCATCTGTACGAAAACTGCCGTACAGACGAAGCGTCTACCCTGCAAAAGATCTAAAGCTACACATGTATCAGAGCTGAAAATAAACTAGTAGCTAACAAAAATAATATCTGACAGCTGAAGTAAATAAGGCTCCACTAATCCAAATATCCTCAATACAATCCCTCAAAAGAAAAGTAAACTGCAAGCCTCACCCTCTCAGTACAACAGTGGAACCATAAAAATAATATATATATGTATCCCGGGTACAACTACCTCTGACTCTCAATGCTGGTAAGGAACTAATCGGCTGCGTCCTCACCTCGATCTGCTGTCTCTGTACGCACCAAGCCGGGACAGCTGCCTCAACCTGTCACCGCAGCGGGTGTGAGATCTACTGCAAAAGGTAGATCTCAGTGGGTACCGTCCCAAAAATTCACGGTATGCCCACTAAGTCTACTGGAGGCAAAACAGATAGATATGCAGATAGATAGGTCGATAGATAAACAATGGTAAGCTGAATAGAAAACTACAGCTAGAAAGTCTAAAACATAAAGCTCAAAGGAACTCTACCAATACTACCATATGCATACACTCTCTACTACTAAGATACCTCAGTATCAATGATCAAAGGAAAAACCATCTAAGATCGTAATATGAACCCACCCGCTCAATAACACCCAATCTCTATGACTGCCACATAGGGTCCAGTCAAGCCTGCGCCTGTCGACTAGGTACGCACCTGCCCACTACCACACATCCACATGAGGACGGGATTTACGTGGGGCGTCCTGTCTGACTATCTCAAGCGAACTCTAGTGTATCAACTAGTCGCATCATCGCAGCCTCGTCAGGCTCGGTATCATCATCGCACCCGGGGCGTAGCTCGAGGGGAGCGACCCCACCGAACTCAAGTATCACATTTGTCTCACTGTCTCATAAACGGCACATGCAGGCTATAGTCCACGATCAACAGATCGGTATCTCAAGCTCAAAACACCACTCAGTCGGAAAAGAACCTCGACTCGATCATGAATAACCCGAACACTCTCACAGCTATGTCGGAGAACCCTCAACGACTCAATCTGATAATGCACGACCATGGCTGAGTCGGGAAACCTCCGCGACTCGATCTGCCAAAACCCCAAATATCCACAGAACTAAGTGGGAGAACCACCTCCACCACTAAATCAAAAACATAACCCAGGATCTAGAGTGAACTAATCAGGGAACAAATTATCAATCTCTCACACGGGAGGCCTGGAAATTTCTGAACGACTGCCACCTACAACCCTATCAAACAAGAACAGACTGCAGGCATAGCCGCCCATAGCTTCTGCCCCCGCACTGAAACAATGCTAAAACCCTCTCATGACACTAGAAAGCCGACTCACAATGCTCAAAAGATCTACTCGGCCCCACGGCACGAGTATACATGTACCTCGAACTACCTGGACCATTCATAATGCTCTAAATATTTAAAAGCCCTTTTAAAATCTAAGTTTCCGTTTGAAATCGATTATAAAATTACTATGTAGGTCCAGATAGGTCCCGAATCTCAAGAAAATAAGCTGTCTAGTGTCGAAATGGCCTCTAAATCATGATGAAAGATAACAGGGCATCAGGAAATTATTCCTATAATTCCAGACAACTATCAGAATCAAGAGAATAAAACAGTTAAGATAAACATGATCAACATGCTTACAGAAGCTTTAGAGGGCATTCCATATATTTCGGAGAAATTCCAACCCACTGGATCGCATTCCGCAGGCAACGCTAAAGTCGGGGAAGCGCCGAACCCTCAAACGGAGGAAAAACCGAAAGCCGCGCCGCGCGCGCACTGCCGCGAACCACGAAAGATCCCCCGGAAGCTCAAATAATCCCGTCGAGTTCACACAAAGACCTTTGCGCAACTGGGTCAGTCCATGGCCAAAGTCCACAAACAACAAGGGCCCAAGTACACCGAAAACTCCGACTCACCTCCGGTACACATTGCTTAAAGTAGAAAAGAAAAGGCCGCCAAGGAGCTCCACCAACAACACTAGCAGCTTACACAAAATCAAGCTCATATAAGCCCACTTCATAAATCTGAATCCATTAAAAGAATCTGCACATCAAGTCCATTACAACATAAATCGCTTGCACTTAGATACTTATTCCAATGCGTACAATAATTAACGTCCAAAGTCCAATTAGGTACATAAGTTATTCCCAATATACATGCAGATTTTCAGCAACAATGTACTACAAAGAGGACTAAGATGGTACGCCAATTCTTATCCAAATTTCAAGAGTAAGGTATTAAATTGTTCCTCTTGAAGTCTAGAAACTTACCCAACTTGAAATTCACTATTTCATAAAGAGGAGAAAAAGATATGCCAAGATTACCACATGCTGTCCAAAACTGAAATCTGAACCAAGGAATCCAAAGATGATGAAATTCACCTGATTTGTATCAAGATTTAGCCTTTCTCTTTACTATGAGAAATGTAGGTCTCTGAGTCCTGGTGAATTTCCCACAAAAATCAGCTTAAAATTCCACTTCTTCAGTCCTAGGGAGCAAAAACACTGAACGTTGTTTAAAACCACATCCAGAATCTCAGTTGTGCACAAAAGTCCTAAAGATGGCTTAATTTACCTTATTATCAGCAGGAATTAAACATTCTCTTCAATATAAAACTTGTAGATTATTAAGTTCTGGTGAAATCCCATAAGGCCGAGATCAAGAGTCCATCCCTACAACCCTAGAGGGTACAAATACTGCACATAACTCAAAGCTGAAACAAAAACCTCAACTGTGTACAAACATCCCAGAGATGGCCTCAATTACCTATCTTAGAGCCCAAATTAGAAACTTCCGTAAACACGAAAGTTGGAGATATTTGAATTCTGAAAATGTCCCAAAAAAAATCACCTCAAAATTCCATTTGTAAAACCCAGGGTAGCGAAAACACTAACTACTACGCAGAAATCCGAGCAGAAAATAAACGCTGCAAAGATCACTAATTTTACCTGTCTTCCAGCTTCAAACTAGGCTTCCTCTTCACTATTAAAGTTGGAGTTCTCGAGGTTGTGAAGAGAACGCCGCAAAAATGGCCCAGAAATTCCACTCCTACAGCTCCGGAGCCCTCCTGGAAGAAAACGCGACGTAGAGGGATGCTCAACCAGCCCATGACCAAGCTTCACAAATGAAGAATTCAGAACAAATTAAAATTTCTTGCTCTCATTCATACACACATGCTTCCTCATTACACCCACAACCCAAAAACTAACAAAAACCAAACTAAGCAAGAGGCCACAGTCCAAGCTTCACTCTCTCTCTCTCTCTAAAAAAAAAACTGCACTAACCTTTCTCGCAAAGCCAACGCGCGCCGCCGTCGCGTTCTCCGGTCGGCCCCTCGAGGCTCCAAGCAGGAAGTTCCCAACATCACTCTTAAACATATCCTCCCCTTTTTCCTTCGTTTCCAACTTCCCATTCTCCCTCCTTCACTCACATTCTCTCTTACTCTGCTTCACACCTTTCCCTCTGTTTGCAAGATGGAGAAGGAGGCGATGAGGTGGCACTCTCTAATTAAAGCAACCTAATTAGTGGCTAAGGGTTGGAGGTAGCTGTGGCAGAGGGAATAAAATAACCCAACAACTAAAAATATCTCCTCCACTAACCCACTTCAATCTTTCATGTATTCCTAGCTTCAACACAGACTGAGCAAATAAAAAAAACAAATATTAAATAAATAATTAATTAATCCAAATTAGGCCAACTCCAAGTCACTTTTTGCCTTCGGGGTCTCCGCACCGGCCCGAAACCTCCCGAACCCCGATGTAATCTGAAAATACACATGCCCACAGCTTTTTCTCCTCAAAAAGCTCAACCATTGAGACGGGGTTCTTAATCCAAAAACCGGCTCCAAAATCATCAGTTCCGACTCACTTTTCGCCCTCGGGTCCTCCGCGTCAGTCCTGGAACCTCCCGAACTCCGCTGTAAACATAAACTACATCTATTCCAAGTGTTCCCAAATTTTCAGCACTCCACTGTGAAGTCGAGGCTTCCCCGAAGCCAGTCCTCTACCGGCGCACAATGCCCGAAAAACCCCGAATCAAGCTGGGACTTCCGCGTAGATCCGAATCAACCCCAACTCATCTGTAATCCAATATGGAACAGCTCGAGGCGATTTATCCACACCACGCCATCTCACGAGGTCGGTGCACTATCCGAAATCCTGTATTCTACACTCTCCCCTCCTTAAAAAGGTTTCGTCCTCGAAACCAAAATAAAATCATAACTCAGGAGGGTGTCTCAATCCAAGGGAATAGGAGATCCTCAGCTCATCCCCGGCTCTCAAGTGGCCTATCTCTCATCACAAAGGCTCCTCTGAACCTTCGCCATGGTATACCTCGACTGCACAATTCCTTAACTTTACGAGTAAGAATTTGCATCGGTTGCTACTGACAACACAAAACCTGGTCCAACTCCAAAGAAGCAGAACTCAAAACATGAGGGGGATCAAATCCATACATTTCTCAGAATACTGATAACTCTTTCGCTACCCAAACAGCCACCCACGGCTTAAACTCGAAACACACACTCGTATCCATCAATAAGAAGGACCCAACATTAGGAACATTCCCCAATCCCCTAACTCTCGATTTTGAAAACCAGCCGGCAACGGCGAAAAGTTCGAAAATCCCGAATGGCGAGTGCCTTCACCCCAATCAAACAATAACAGGTTCCGGCACTCTTTTCCATTTCTGGAGTAGCCTTCCGAAATCGTTGATCAGTTCGTCAAGCCTTGGCATAAAGAAAAAAAATGAGAGAGGGCATTGGAGTTGTTCCTGTCTTCACTAACACTCCATATTCACAATTCCAATGGTGGCATCCACAGAACAGTTACCTCAATCCAAGGTTGCACCACTTGCTTAAACAAGGTGTGCCTAACCAATTGTCCTCGCCGGGATAATACTAGAAGATCAATCCTATATCTCGGGTAATCTCTGACCATCGGCAATCATCCACATCAATGCTGGCATCATCCTCCGCTGGAACACACAATCCCACAAATCCTAAAAGTGGCAGGGCCTTAGTCAAACCATTTGACCGCACTGCAAGATCATAATACCCCTGCCGAGTTCTGATCACTTACGGGGCACAGCCCTGGGCTGCATGGCTCCAAAAAGATACCTGCCTTACAAAAGAGCATATGCTGTAACGCATTCCGAGTCTGTCTGTACTCGAACCATCAAAAAACTCTCACCGTTGTGTATTCACAACGTGGCATCACTGCCGTGCACCAACGGCGTGGCATCACCACCGTGTATCCACGGTATGGCAACATACTCAAGTATCCACCCCTCGGATCCTCACTGTCGTATTCCCACGACGTGGTACTGGGTCACACCGACCTCTCGATCCATCAAGTCCGCAGCTGCACTATCGGCTCACTAGCTCACGGGTGATAATCCAAGAGGTGCCATCGAGGTTGGCGCAGTTTCCAAAACCACGTCCATCACTAGCTCGATCTCAATCTCACTAAACGGCGGTTTCAATATCAGCTCAGGTGGACTCGCACCCGAGATCACATGGCGATAAGGATATCTTTCAGTCCCGGTGCCGCCGTAGGCACCTCGTTTACAGTCTCTAGCAACGCAATACGACCACGGCTCAACTCTGCCGTGGTCTAGCTCCCTCTATAAACACACTCCGTATGGCCAGGTCCACGGAGGTTCATTGTCCTCTCTCGACAATCCATGATAGCATAAATTGGGATGACCGATTCCTATCCAACCTCATATCAACATCTCTGAACTGATGTAGGACTAACATCTCGATGACCAAATCCAAGGTCCTAACTGCACTGGCAGGACTGGCAACACTCTTCCATGTGCTATTCGTGATTTGGAACCTGATCCTCACGTGCACAAGCCAACAACCTCATCTCTGGCCCATGCGAAGCTACCCCTGCTTCACTATACTAGTGCCTCGACTGTCGAGAACCTCCTGGTCTCTGTCTCCTCTGAGACCCATGATCCTGAGACTGGAATCATGGCAACCTCGATCCACTCAACTAACCCAAAATCTGACGTTGCTGGACATCTCTCACTGGAGCTGGTCCCTCGCTCCACGTCTATCCTGGAAGCGATCACTAATCCTTGGTCAATCCATCGAGTATGCACCATCGCTGCATCTAAGGTCGGCACTTGCCGAGAGCACACAAAGTAATAGCCATCCAGATGCAGTTCCCTCTCAAGCATAATCAACCTCTAATCCTCATCCTGGGCGACAAGGGGTACACTGCTCAGCCGTCGCAGAAACTCGCTCCCGGTCAACCTATGCGCTCCCAGTAGTCCAGCAGAACGAACTCGACGCCACCAACTCTCAGCGTCCCTATCCAAAAGTGCACAACCCAGTGCACCAGATGCTTCTCTTGGATGAACAAATCTTCAAACGGTTCTTCCATAGCAGCGATCCAGATCTCGGCCTCCCAAGGCTCCAAACTCTATCCTAAAACTGCAGGGGATGGAACTGGATGAAATAAAACAACCAGTCAGCAACCTCTCGCTGCTTCTGCACCATCAGCGGCGCGATCAGGATCGAAGTCGACGGCGTCGCGGCTGGAAGTACTACAAGCGGTACGCTGGAAGATGCTCTCGGCTCAAGCATGTGCATCAAGCGCTCCATGTTCTCTTCCTGGCGCCGCATCGCCTCAAGGTCTGGCCATTGGGGCCTGAAACTCTCCAACCTCACTCTGCTCTATCCATTTAGCCTCCCGCTGTTCGACTCCTCATCCAAGGTCAAACACGCCCTCGCCATTACATGGCGTCTCGGAAGCTTCGAAACCACTGCAATAGAACAAACATTAGGACCAGAACTCTCTCGACCCAATCCAGCGAAAGTCTATAACATGTTAACCATTCTAAAGCATTATGTTGTCTGCAGCCAACATAATCATCTTTAGATAAATAACATGTAAGATCACTCGCCCCAATCCTCTGGGGGAGGTACAAACTCAATCAGGACTCTCGCTAAAGTCACGTCTCTCACGACAGTCATCCTACTGTCCAACCAATAGCCTAGGGTCTCTAAGTCCTCAATGACCTATACACCTAGGCTCTGATACCACCTAAATCTGTCACGCCCCGGGGTCGAAACTGCGACCCGGGCTCGCCAACAGATCCGCCATCTGTACGGAAACTGCCGTACAGACGAAGCGTCTACCCTGCAAAAGATCTAAAGCTACACATGTATCAGAGCTGAAAATAAAACTAGTAGCTAACAAAAATAAATATCTGACAACTGAAGTAAATAAGGCTCCACTAATCCAAAAATCCTCAATACAGTCCCTCAAAAGAAAAGTAAACTGCAAGCCTCACCCTCTCAGTACAACAGTGGAACCATAAAAATAATATATATATGTATCCCGGGTACAACTACCTCTGACTCTCAATGCTGGTAAGGAACTAATCGGCTGCGTCCTCACCTCGATCTGCTGTCTCCGTACGCACCAAGCCGGGACAGCTGCCTCAACCTGTCACCGCAGCGGGTGTGAGATCTACTGCAAAAGGTAGATCTCAGTGGGTACCGTCCCAAAAATCCACGGTATGCCCACTAAGTCTACTGGAGGCAAAACAGATAGATATGCAGATAGATAGGTAGATAGATAAACAATGGTAAGCTGAATAGAAAACTACAGCTAGAAAGTCTAAAACATAAAGCTCAAAAGGAACTCTACCAATACTACCATATGCATACACTCTCTACTACTAAGATACCTCAGTATCAATGATCAAAGGAAAAACCATCTAAGATCGTAATATGAACCCACCCGCTCAATAACACCCAATCTCTATGACTGCCACATAGGGTCCAGTCAAGCCTGCGCCTGTCGACTAGGTACGCACCTGCCCACTACCACACATCCACATGAGGACGGGATTTACGTGGGGCGTCCTGTCTGACTATCTCAAGCGAACTCTAGTGTATCAACTAGTCGCATCATCGCAGCCTCGTCAGGCTCGGTATCATCATCGCACCCGGGGCGTAGCTCGAGGGGAGCGACCCCACCGAACTTAAGTATCACATCTGTCTCACTGTCTCATAAGCGGCACATGCAGGCTATAGTCCACGATCAAACAGATCGGTATCTCAAGCTCAAAACACCACTCAGTCGGAAAAGAACCTCGACTCGATCATGAATAACCCGAACACTCTCACAGCTATGTCGGAGAACCCTCAACGACTCAATCTGATAATGCACGACGATGGCTGAGTCGGGAAACCTCCGCGACTCGATCTGCCAGAACCCCAAATATCCACAGAACTAAGTGGGAGAACCACCTCCACCACTAAATCAGAAACATAACCTAGGATCTAGAGTGAACTAATCAGGGAACAAATTCTCAATCTCTCACACGGGAGGCCTGGAAATTTCTGAACGACTGCCACCTACAACCCTATCAAACAAGAACAGACTGCAGGCATAGCCGCCCATAGCTTCTGCCCCCGCACTGAAACAATGCTAAAACCCTCTCATGACACTAGAAAGCCGACTCACAATGCTCAAAAGATCTACTCGGCCCCACGGCACAAGTATACATGTACCTCGAACTACCTGGACCATTCATAATGCTCTAAATATTTAAAAGCCCTTTTAAAATCTAAGTTCCGTTTGAAATCGATTATAAAATTACTATGTAGGTCCAGATAGGTCCCGAATCTCAAGAAAATAAGCTGTCTAGTGTCGAATGGCCTCTAAATCATGATGAAAGATAACAGGGCTCAGGAAATTATTCCTATAATTTCCAGACAACTATCAGAATCAAGAGAATAAAACAATTAAGCTAAACATGATCAACATGCTTACAGAAGCTTTAGAGGGCATTCCATATATTTCGGAGAAATTCCAACCCACCTGGATCGCATTCCGCAGGCAACGCTGAAGTCGGGGAAGCGCCGAACCCTCAAACGGAGGAAAAACCGAAAGTCGCGCCGCGCGCGCACTGCCGCGAACCACGAAAGATCCCCCGGAAGCTCAAATAATCCCGTCGAGTTCACACAAAGACCTGCGCGCAACTGGGTCAGTCCATGGCCAAAGTCACAAACAACAAGGGCCCAAGTACACCGAAAACTCCGACTCACCTCCGGTACACATTGCTTAAAGTAGAAAAGAAAAAGGCCGCCAAGGAGCTCCACCAACAACACTAGCAGCTTACACAAAATCAAGCTCATATAAGCCCACTTCATAAATCTGAATCCATTAAAAGAATCTGCACATCAAGTCCATTACAACATAAATCGCTTGCACTTAGATACTTATTCCAATGCATACAATAATTAACGTCCAAAGTCCAATTAGGTACATAAGTTATTCCCAATATACATGCAGATTTTCAGCAACAATGTACTACAAAGAGGACTAAAGATGGTACGCCAATTCTTATCCAAATTTCAAGAGTAAGGTATTAAATTGTTCCTCTTGAAGTCTAGAAACTTACCCAACTTGAAATTCACTATTTCATAAAGAGGAGAAAAAGATATGCCAAGATTACCACATGCTGTCCAAAACTGAAATCTGAACCAAGGAATCCAAAGATGATGAAATTCACCTGATTTGTATCAAGATTTAGCCTTTCTCTTTACTATGAGAGATGTAGGTCTCTGAGTCCTGGTGAATTTCCCGCAAAAATCAGCTTAAAATTCCACTTCTTCAGTCCTAGGGATCAAAAACACTGAACGTTGCTCAAAACTACATCCAGAATCTCAGTTGTGCACAAAAGTCCTAAAGATGTCTTAATTTACCTTATTATCAACAGGAATTAAACATTCTCTTCAATATAAAACTTGTAGATTATTAAGTTCTGGTGAAATCCCCATAAGGCCGAGATCAAGAGTCCATCCCTACAACCCTAGAGGGTACACACACTGCACATAACTCAAAGCTGAAACAAAAACCTCAACTGTGTACAAACATCCCAGAGATGGCCTCAATTACCTATCTTAGAGCCCAAATTAGAAACTTCCGTAAACACGAAAGTTGGAGATATTTGAATCCTGAAAATGTCCCAAAAAAAATCACCTCAAAATTCCATTTGTAAAACCCAGGGTAGCGAAAACACTAACTACTACGCAGAAATCCGAGCAGAAAATAAACGCTGCAAAGATCACTAATTTTACCTGTCTTCCAGCTTCAACTAGGCTTCCTCTTCACTATTAAAGTTGGAGTTCTCGAGGTTGTGAAGAGAACGCCGCAAAAATGGCCCAGAAATTCCACTCCTACAGCTCCGGAGCCCTCCTGGAAGAAAACGCGACGTAGAGGGATGCTCAACCAGCCATGACCAAGCTTCACAAATGAAGAATTCAGAACAAATTAAAATTTCTTGCTCTCATTCATACACACATGCTTCCTCATTACACCCACAACCCAAAAACTAACAAAAACCAAAACTAAGCAAGAGGCCACAGTCCAAGCTTCACTCTCTCTCTCTCTCTAAAAAAAAAAACTGCACTAACCTTTCTCGCAAAGCCAACGCGCGCCGCCGTCGCGTTCTCCGGTCGGCCCCTCGAGGCTCCAAGCAGGAAGTTCCCAACATCACTCTTAAACATATCCTCCCTTTTTCCTTCGTTTCCAACTTCCCATTCTCCCTCCTTCACTCACATTCTCTCTTACTCTGCTTCACACCTTTCCCTCTGTTTGCAAGATGGAGAAGGAGGCGATGAGGTGGCACTCTCTAATTAAAGCAACCTAATTAGTGGCTAAGGGTTGGAGGTAGCTGTGGCAGAGGGAATAAAATAACCCAACAACTAAAATATCTCCTCCACTAACCCACTTCAATCTTTCATTTATTCCTAGCTTCAACACAGACTGAGCAAATAAAAAAAACAAATATTAAATAAATAATTAATTAATCCAAATTAGGCCAACTCCAAGTCACTTTTTGCCTTCGGGGTCTCCGCACCGGCCCGAAACCTCCCGAACCCCGATGTAATCTGAAAATACACATGCCCACAGCTTTTTCTCCTCAAAAAGCTCAACCATTGAGACGGAGTTCTTAATCCAAAAACCGGCTCCAAAATCATCAGTTCCGACTCACTTTTCGCCCTTGGGTCCTCCGCGTCAGTCCGGAACCTCCCGAACTCCGCTGTAAACATAAACTACATCTATTCCAAGTGTTCCCAAATTTTCAGCAATCCACTGTGAAGTCGAGGCTTCCCCGAAGCCAGTCCTCTACCGGCGCACAATGCCCGAAAAACCCCGAATCAAGCTGGGACTTTCGCGTAGATCCGAATCAACCCCAACTCATCTGTAATCCAATATGGAACAGCTCGAGGTGATTTATCCACACCACGCCATCTCACGAGGTTGGTGCACTATCCGAAAATCCGGTATTCTACACTCTCCCCTCCTTAAAAAGGTTTCGTCCTCGAAACCCAAAATAAAATCATAACTCAGGAGGGTGTCTCAATCCAAGGGAATAGGAGATCCTCAGCTCATCCCCGGCTCTCAAGTGGCCTATCTCTCATCACAAAGGCTCCTTTGAACCTTCGCCATGGTATACCTCGACTGCACAATTCCTTAACTTTACGAGTAAGAATTTGCATCGGTTGCTACTGACAACACAAAACCTGGTCCAACTCCAAAGAAGCAGAACTCAAAACATGAGGGGGATCAAATCCATACATTTCTCAGAATACTGATAACTCTTTCGCTACCCAAACAGCCACCCACGGCTTAAACTCGAAACACACACTCGTATCCATCAATAAGAAGGACCCAACATTAGGAACATTCCCCAATCCCCTAACTCTCGATTTTGAAAACCAGCCGGCAACGGCGAAAAGTTCGAAAATCCCGAATGGCGAGTGCCTTCACCCCAATCAAACAATAATAGGTTCCGGCACTCTTTTCCATTTCTGGAGTAGCCTTCCGAAATCGTCGATCAGTTCGTCAAGCCTTGGCATAAAGAAAAAAAATGAGAGAGGGCATTGGAGTTGTTCCTGTCTTCACTAACACTCCATATTCACAATTCCAATGGTGGCATCCACAGAACAGTTACCTCAATCCAAGGTTGCACCACTTGCTTAAACAAGGTGTGCCTAACCAATTGTCCTCGCCGGGATAATACTAGAAGATCAATCCTATATCTCGGGTAATCTCTGACCATCGGCAATCATCCACATCAATGCTGGCATCATCCTCCGCTGGAACACACAATCCCACAAATCCTAAAAGCGGCAGGGTATTAGTCAAACCATTTGACCGCACTGCAAGATCATAATACCCCTGCCGGGTTCTGATCACTTACGGGGCACAGCCCTCGGCTGCATGGCTCCAAAAAGATACCTGCCTTACAAAAGAGCATATGCTGTAACGCATTCCGAGTCTGTCTGTACTCGAACCATCAAAAAACTCTCACCGTTGTGTATTCACAACGTGGCATCACTGCCGTGCACCAACGGCGTGGCATCACCACCGTGTATCCACGGTATGGCAACATACTCAAGTATCCACCCCTCGGATCCTCACTGTCGTATTCCCACGACGTGGTACTGGGTCACACCGACCTCTCGATCCATCAAGTCCGCAGCTGCACTATCGGCTCACTAGCTCACGGGTGATAATCCAAGAGGTGCCATCGAGGTTGGCGCAGTTTCCAAAACCACGTCCATCACTAGCTCGATCTCAATCTCACTAAACGGCGGTTTCAATATCAGCTCAGGTGGACTCGCACCCGAGATCACATGGCGATAAGGATATCTTTCAGTCCCGGTGCCGCCGTAGGCACCTCGTTTACAGTCTCTAGCAACGCAATACGACCACGGCTCAACTCTGCCGTGGTCTAGCTCCCTCTATAAACACACTCCGTCTGGCCAGGTCCACGGAGGTTCATTGTCCTCTCTCGACAATCCATGATAGCATAAATTGGGATGACCGATTCCTATCCAACCTCATATCAACATCTCTGAACTGATGTAGGACTAACATCTCGATGACCAAATCCAAGGTCCTAACTGCACTGGCAGGACTGGCAACACTCTTCCATGTGCTATTCGTGATTGGAACCTGATCCTCACGTGCACAAGCCAACAACCTCATCTCTGGCCCATGCGAAGCTACCCCTGCTTCACTATACTAGTGCCTCGACTGTCGAGAACCTCCTGGTCTCTGTCTCCTCTGAGACCCATGATCCTGAGACTGGAATCATGGCAACCTCGATCCACTCAACTAACCCAAAATCTGACGTTGCTGGACGTCTCTCACTGGAGCTGGTCCCTCGCTCCACGTCTATCCTGGAAGCGATCACTAATCCTTGGTCAATCCATCGAGTATGCACCATCGCTGCATCTAAGGTCGGCACTTGCCGAGAGCACACAAAGTAATAGCCATCCAGATGCAGTTCCCTCCCAAGCATAATCAACCTCTAATCCTCATCCTGGGCGACAAGGGGTACACTGCTCAGCCGTCGCAGAAACTCGCTCCCGGTCATCCTATACGCTCCCAGTAGTCCAGCAGAACGAACTCGACGCCACCAACTCTCAGCGTCCCTATCCAAAAGTGCACAACCCAGTGCACCAGATGCTTCTCTTGGATGAACAAATCTTCAAACGGTTCTTCCATAGCAGCGATCCAGATCTCGGCCTCCCAAGGCTCCAAACTCTATCCTAAAACAGCAGGGGATGGAACTGGATGAAATAAAACAACCGGTCAGCAACCTCTCGCTGCTTCTGCACCATCAGCGGCGCGATCAGGATCGAAGTCGACGGCGTCGCGGCTGGAAGTACTACAAGCGGTACGCTGGAAGATGCTCTCGGCTCAAGCATGTGCATCAAGCGCTCCATGTTCTCTTCCTGGCGCCGCATCGCCTCAAGGTCTGGCCATTGGGGCCTGAAACTCTCCAACCTCACTCTGCTCTATCCATTTAGCCTCCCGCTGTTCGACTCCTCATCCAAGGTCAAACACGCCCTCGCCATTACATGGCGTCTCGGAAGCTTCGAAACCACTGCAACAGAACAAACATTAGGACCAGAACTCTCTCGACCCAATCCAGCGAAAGTCTATAACATGTTAACCATTCTAAAGCATTATGTTGTCTGCAGCCAACATAATCATCTTTAGATAATAACATGTAAGATCACTCGCCCCAATCCTCTGGGGGAGGTACAAACTCAATCAGGACTCTCGCTAAAGTCACGTCTCTCACGACAGTCATCCTACTGTCCAACCAATAGCCTAGGGTCTCTAAGTCCTCAATGACCTATACACCTAGGCTCTGATACCACCTAAATCTGTCACGCCCCGGGGTCGAAACTGCGACCCGGGCTCGCCAACAGATCCGCCATCTGTACGGAAACTGCCGTACAGACGAAGCGTCTACCCTGCAAAAGATCTAAAGCTACACATGTATCAGAGCTGAAAATAAAACTAGTAGCTAACAAAAATAAATATCTGACAGCTGAAGTAAATAAGGCTCCACTAATCCAAAAATCCTCAATACAGTCCCTCAAAAGAAAAGTAAACTGCAAGCCTCACCCTCTCAGTACAACAGTGGAACCATAAAAATAATATATATATGTATCCCGGGTACAACTACCTCTGACTCTCAATGCTGGTAAGGAACTAATCGGCTGCGTCCTCACCTCGATCTGCTGTCTCCGTACGCACCAAGCCGGGACAGCTGCCTCAACCTGTCACCGCAGCGGGTGTGAGATCTACTGCAAAAGGTAGATCTCAGTGGGTACCATCCCAAAAATCCACGGTATGCCCACTAAGTCTACTGGAGGCAAAACAGATAGATATGCAGATAGATAGGTAGATAGATAAACAATGGTAAGCTGAATAGAAAACTACAGCTAGAAAGTCTAAAACATAAAGCTCAAAAGGAACTCTACCAATACTACCATATGCATACACTCTCTACTACTAAGATACCTCAGTATCAATGATCAAAGGAAAAACCATCTAAGATCGTAATATGAACCCACCCGCTCAATAACACCCAATCTCTATGACTGCCACATAGGGTCCAGTCAAGCCTGCGCCTGTCGACTAGGTACGCACCTGCCCACTACCACACATCCACATGAGGACGGGATTTACGTGGGGCGTCCTGTCTGACTATCTCAAGCGAACTCTAGTGTATCAACTAGTCGCATCATCGCAGCCTCGTCAGGCTCGGTATCATCATCGCACCCGGGGCGTAGCTCGAGGGGAGCGACCCCACCGAACTTAAGTATCACATCTGTCTCACTGTCTCATAAGCGGCACATGCAGGCTATAGTCCACGATCAAACAGATCGGTATCTCAAGCTCAAAACACCACTCAGTCGGAAAAGAACCTCGACTCGATCATGAATAACCCGAACACTCTCACAGCTATGTCGGAGAACCCTCAACGACTCAATCTGATAATGCACGACGATGGCTGAGTCGGGAAACCTCCGCGACTCGATCTGCCAGAACCCCAAATATCCACAGAACTAAGTGGGAGAACCACCTCCACCACTAAATCAGAAACATAACCCAGGATCTAGAGTGAACTAATCAGGGAACAAATTCTCAATCTCTCACACGGGAGGCCTGGAAATTTCTGAACGACTGCCACCTACAACCCTATCAAACAAGAACAGACTGCAGGCATAGCCGCCCATAGCTTCTGCCCCCGCACTGAAACAATGCTAAAACCCTCTCATGACACTAGAAAGCCGACTCACAATGCTCAAAAGATCTACTCGGCCCCACGGCACGAGTATACATGTACCTCGAACTACCTGGACCATTCATAATGCTCTAAATATTTAAAAGCCCTTTTAAAATCTAAGTTCCGTTTGAAATCGATTATAAAATTACTATGTAGGTCCAGATAGGCCCCGAATCTCAAGAAAATAAGCTGTCTAGTGTCGAATGGCCTCTAAATCATGATGAAAGATAACAGGGCTCAGGAAATTATTCCTATAATTTCCAGACAACTATCAGAATCAAGAGAATAAAACAGTTAAGCTAAACATGATCAACATGCTTACAGAAGCTTTAGAGGGCATTCCATATATTTCGGAGAAATTCCAACTCACCTGGATCGCATTCCGCAGGCAACGCTGAAGTCGGGGAAGCGCCGAACCCTCAAACGGAGGAAAAACCGAAAGCCGCGCCGCGCGCGCACTGCCGCGAACCACGAAAGATCCCCCGGAAGCTCAAATAATCCCGTCGAGTTCACACAAAGACCTGCGCACAACTGGGTCAGTCCATGGCCAAAGTCACAAACAACAAGGGCCCAAGTACACCGAAAACTCCGACTCACCTCCGGTACACATTGCTTAAAGTAGAAAGAAAAAGGCCGCCAAGGAGCTCCACCAACAACACTAGCAGCTTACACAAAATCAAGCTCATATAAGCCCACTTCATAAATCTGAATCCATTAAAAGAATCTGCACATCAAGTCCATTACAACATAAATCGCTTGCACTTAGATACTTATTCCAATGCATACAATAATTAACGTCCAAAGTCCAATTAGGTACATAAGTTATTCCCAATATACATGCAGATTTTCAGCAACAATGTACTACAAAGAGGACTAAAGATGGTACGCCCATTCTTATCCAAATTTCAAGAGTAAGGTATTAAATTGTTCCTCTTGAAGTCTAGAAACTTACCCAACTTGAAATTCACTATTTCATAAAGAGGAGAAAAAGATATGCCAAGATTACCACATGCTGTCAAAAACTAAAATCTGAACCAAGGAATCCAAAGATGATGAAATTCACCTGATTGTATCAAGATTTAGCCTTCTCTTTACTATGAGAAATGTAGGTCTCTGAGTCCTGGTGAATTTCCCGCAAAAAATCAGCTTAAATTCCACTTCTTCAGTCCTAGGGAGCAAAACACTGAACGTTGCTCAAAACCACATCCAGAATCTTAGTTGTGCACAAAAGTCCTAAAGATGGCTTAATTTACCTTATTATCAGCAGGAATTAAACATTCTCTTCAATATAAAACTTGTAGATTATTAAGTTCTGGTGAATCCCCATAAGGCTGAGATCAAGAGTCCATCCCTACAACCCTAGAGGGTACAAACACCTGTACATAACTCAAAGCTGAAACAAAAAACCTCAACTGTGTACAAACATCCCAGAGATGGCCTCAATTACCTATCTTAGAGCCCAAATTAGAAACTTCCGTAAACACGGAAGCTTGGAGATATTTGAATCCTGAAAATGTCCCAAAAAAAATCACCCTCAAATTCCATTTGTAAAACCAGGGTAGCGAAACACTAACTACTACGCAGAAATCCGAGCAGAAAATAAACGGTGCAAAGATCACTAATTTTACTTGTCTTCCAGCTTCAACTAGGCTTCCTCTTCACTATTAAAGTTGGAGTTCTCGAGGTTGTGAAGAGAACGCCGCAAAAATAGCCCAGAAAATTCCACTCCTACAGCTCGGAGCCCTCCTGGAAGAAAACGCGACCGTAGAGGGATGCTCAACCCAGCCATGACCAAGCTTCACAAATGAAGAATTCAGAACAAATTAAAATTTCTTGCTCTCATTCATACACACATGCTTCCTCATTACACCCACCAAACCCAAAAACTAACAAAAACCAAAACTAAGCAAGAGGCCACAGTCCAAGCTTCACTCTCTCTCTCTCTCTAAAAAAAAACTGCACTAACCTTTCTCGCAAAGCCAACGCGCGCCGCCGTCGCGTTCTCCGGTCGGCCCCCGAGGCTCCAAGCAGGAAGTTCCCAACATCACTCTTAAAAATATCCTCCCTTTTTCCTTCGTTTCCCAACTTCCATTCTCCCTCCTTCACTCACATTCTCTCTTACTCTGCTTCACACCTTTCCCTCTGTTTGCAAGATAGAGAAGGAGGCGATGAGGTGGCACTCTCTAATTAAAGCACACCTAATTAGTGGCTAAGGGTTGGAGGTAGCTGTGGCAGAGGGAATAAAATAACCCAACAACTAAAATATCTCCTCCACTAACCACTTCAATCTTTCATTTATTCCTAGCTCAACACAGACTGAGCAAATAAAGAAAACAAATATAAATAAATAATTAATTAATCCAAATTAGGCCAACTCCAAGTCACTTTTTGCCTTCGGGGTCTCCGCACCGGCCCGAAACCTCCCGAACCCCGATGTAATATGAAAATTACACATGCCACACAGCTTTTTCTCCTCAAAAGCTCAACCATTGAGACGGGGTTCTTAATCCAAAAACCCGGCTCCAAAATCATTCAGTTCCGACTCACTTTTCGCCCTCGGGTCCTCCCCGTCAGTCCGGAAACCTCCCGAACTCCGCTGTAAACATAAACTACATCTATTCCAAGTGTTCCCAAATTTTCAGCAACTCCACTGTGAAGTCGAGGCTTCCCCGAAGCCAGTCCTCTACCGGCGCACAATGCCGAAAAACCCCGAATCAAGCTGGGACTTCCGCGTAGTCCGGAATCAACCCAAATCATCTGTAATCCACTTATGGAACAGCTGAGGCGATTTATCCACACCACGCCATCTCACGAGGTCGGGTGCACTATCCGAAAATCCGGTATTCTACAAAAGGTGCCTCGGGAACTATGCCAAAAACCCAAAATGAGGTGAAACGATCAACACAGAAAACGAAGCCTTACCTCTCTAGAACACGCTGCCATGAAAATCACCCAAAAATTCCATCGGGGCAGCCCAGGGGAGCCCTCAGACTGAACTGTGACGGAAAAGCCCACTGTAAGAGAATCGTCGCAGTGCGCCGAATCGCAGATAATGCCGATGCCGAGGCCTCAAAAAATCCCAGAAATCCTCCATGGGGTGCAAAACAAGTAGAGGAAGAAGTCCCCTAAAGAAACCTCTGTGAGAAACATGCCAGAAAACCCAAGAACGGGGCTGCACTGGGCCTATTTATAGGCCCAACCAAACATTTCAAGAAATGACCCCTGTGTCGCCACTTCCGGGCGCCCGAAAGGATTCAGGCGTGCACAGTGATCCAATCTGGGCCGTCGATCTAGCGCCCGAATCCACCACAACGCGCCACGTGTCCCTGAACGGCAAACAGCAAACCCCGCCGCTCCGTCCTGCCGCGTGGCCCGCGTGGGTCAACGCGGTAGGTGGCGCCCGCAATGGCGGGCCGCCACGTGGCGCCCGTGTGCGCCACGTCGGCGCCGTGCCCGCCACGTGGCGCCCGCGTGCGCCACGTCGGCGCCGTGCCCGCCACGCCAGCCGGCCGCCTGCCACGCCACCTGCCGCCCGGACGCGCACAGTGGCGCGCCCAATCCCGAGCGCCACGTGTCTGGCCCCCACGCTCGCTGTGCCCAGTGCACACACTCCGTGCACCCAACGAACCACAAACTGCTACGTGTCCACCTCTCAACCAATAAGAAACCGCCATGTGGCACACCACCAGTCCACACACCCGCGCACCTGCCCGGCCTGCCCACGCACCCCCGCGTGCGCCGCGTCCACTGCACCGAACCAATGAAGAGATGCCACGTGTCCCCGCCGGTCCACCGTACACCCGCGCGCTCTACCGTGAACGAGCGCGCTGCGTCCGCCAATCCGGCGCTGCCACGTGTCCCGGCCGGCGGTCCAAAGCTCCCCCATGCACCAAAATGCACTAGAAACTTCCGGGTCTTCGTTTTTGGGCATCCGGATTCAGAAAAATACAAATAAATAGTCGTTTTCCATCGTTTTTCCGCGCTGAATCCAAATACGGCCTCGTTTTGCACAAAACTCCTTCCAAAATTCGACGGGGGTATCCGAATACACTCGGGATCCATTCAACGCACTGAGTCCATTTCTTGAGTCCGATACACACCCAAACACTCCCATCTCCCAAGATAGTCCTCCGGAAGCCGCTAATCAAGCCGTAAACCCCCAATGAAGATCCGGGTCATCACAGGTTAAGTAAAAAGAAAAAAGCAAATAAAAAGAAAACCAAGTCAAGATTGCGCACACAACTCGTGCTGTGCGCGTGTGTGTTAAGGAGAAGTCTCTAGTCTCACTTTCTCCAAACCAATACAAGTAAATCTGAATGAGTATATAAATAGCTTCCACATGTGATGACTATCCGATGTGGGACTAAACATCACATGTAAAGAACTAAGGCAATGGGCTTCAAGATAAAGTCCATTGTTGTTGGGCCGCCCAGAAAGCCCAAAGACAAAGACAAAAGACAAGTTTAAAATCAATTAAAAACTCAAATAAATTCTAACAACTAGAGACTTCAAAATTAAAAATCTATATATGACAATTAAAATGCTTATACGTTAAAATCATAATATTTGAATGCAAATTTTTTATAAATTAAAGCTGCCTCATTCTTTATTGTTTAGGTCATCGCGACGGGAGTTGTGTAGGAATAGGTGACAGCGCCCTCGGTTATTCTTTCGGCAGTGGTTCCTGGACCTACCCCAGGGGTACTGACGTGGACCCTGTGAGGGTGACTGTGGTAATACCCTCTCCCACCCTTTCCACCTTTTGGGTAGGTGGAGATGGTGTTTTAAGCGCGGATTGGGTTCGGGTGAGGGCAGGTTTGGCAGATTTTGTGGTAGTACAGTCCGCCAGTGTTTGAGCAATTACGACGGTCCTTTGGTCGTCAAAAAGTGGGTAGTATCCTAGTGTGTGTTCCTTGGAGGTTTTGATTTGGGAGAGGTGTGAGCGGATTCCTCTAGTGGTTTTTCTTTTCTAGAGGGGTGACCGCCCGCATTTGGCGGAAGACAGTGCCCAGGCCATTCCTTCGGCAATGGTTCCTGGACCTACGCCGGGGGCTATTAGCGTGGACCCTTAGGGTGCAACTGTGGTGACACCACCTTACTCCATTTTTCTACCACTTCTACTGTCACGCCCGAGGTCGGAACTGCGACCCGGGCTCGCCAACAGATCCCCTGCCCATACGGGAAGCCCCGCATAGACGAAGCGTCTAACCTGCAAAAGATAGTACTAAGCTATACAGATATCAGAGCGAAAAAATAACTGCTGTAAATATAAAATCCCACTACTGTACAACTGGACTAAATATAAGATCCATCTATACAACATTTATGAATCCAAAAAAGGGAGATAACTAAAACAAGAAATACAACAATGTACAGTAAATTCCACAGTCCGGAAGGTACATCTACTCACCAAAATGAACTATCTTGGTAGTGATCTATCTCGTGACTCCCTGTCCTCGGTCCGTCAAGCCAGCTAGAGTAGGAACGGAAGGGTAAATCTCAACAAATCTGTCACCGACAGAGGGTGTGAGAACTCATTCTACAGCAGTTCTCAATGGGTACCGTCTCCAAGGCCAACGGTCTACCCACTAAGTCACTAGAGGCATAAGATAACAAAATACTGAAATAAAGGATAGGTTGGAAAGAAATCTACAGCTATCATGCCTCTATCTACCATGCACAATGGGGAAAACAGATGATGATATGCAAACCACTCGAACACGAGATGCTCAATCGACCCAATCGTAATCACTGCCCAAAAGGGTCCAGTCAAACCTGCGCCCACCTATTACCACACATCCACAAGAGGACGGGTGTAGTACCCGCTCCCTTTTGTTAATTTTATTTTATTTTATTTTATTTTTTCCCACTTTTAGTGGATAGGTGGGGGCTAATAGTGGTTTGTTTCTGGACAGCCCGTCGGGGCTCGTGGGTATTTTAGATGCTAGAGCTCGCGAAAAGGGGAACGGTGGCGCGATCGGATTCGAATTCCGACCCCGAAATCTCCCGGAAATAATTTTGAAGGTTGCGACCAGTTTGAGCGCACCAGGAAGCGTGCTGGCGAACAACACGCTTTTTGAGGTAAACCGGACCCCTTTTCTTGAAATCCGATGAACTGGGTCAGCATTTTGGAGACTTAGGGTTTTGTTTCGCTCCTTCCTCTCGTGGCGTTAGGGCAGACCGGAGGCGAACGAGGGAAAAGAAGGGGGGAAAAACGAAATCCCCATTCCTCTCCCTCTTTTGTTCAAGGGGCGACAGTGATCTGGGCGGTTGAGACAGGGAAGGGACGGAGGCCTTCTTGCTCGCGGGAATCGATCCGGCAACGGTAGGACGATCCCCTCCTTCCTCTTTCTCTCGCGAATCAAGGTGAGTCTTTCCCGTTACTTGTTTTAGGTTTACGTGGTTATAGTTCTTGTCGGTCGTCGAGGACGGGGATCACCGCGCCGCCGCCGCCAGGTCGAGGCGGGCGGCCGGCGTCGCGGGGGCCACCGCAGGCAGGGCACCCGCGCGGGGTCGCCCGTGCCTGTGGGCAGCGCGCCACGCGGATCAAGGCCGCGCGGGGCCGCTCGCAGGTGGGGCCCCGCGCGGGGCTGGTACCGCGGGGGGTCGTCCCTGTCTGCGGGCAGCGCGCCCGCGCGGTCGGGCCGCGCGGGGGGCCGCCCGCAGGTGGTGTCGCCCGTGCCGCGCGGCAGCGCGCCTGCGGACCGGTGTCGGAGCGGGGGCGCCGCAGGGGGCGCCCGCGCGGGCTGGGCCGCGCGGGCGGTCGCCGCGCCAGCGGGCAACGCGCCTGCGTGGAT
>CM055060.1:22665128-22728481 GCA_029204045.2 Tillandsia leiboldiana
CTCTGCCGTGGTCTAGCTCCCTCTATAACACACTCCGTATGGCCAGGTCCACGGAGGTTCATTGTCCTCTCTCGACAATCCATGATAGCATAAATTGGGATGACCGATCCTATCCCCCATATCAACATCTCTGAACTGATGTAGGACTAACTCTCGATGACCAAATCCAAGGTCCCTAACTGCACTGGCAGGACTGGCAACACTCTTCCATGTGCTATTCGTGATTTGGAACCTGATCCCACGTGCACAAGCCAACAACCTCATCTCTGGCCCATGCGAAGCTACCCCTGCTTCACTATACTAGTCCTCGACTGTCGAGAACCTCCTGGTCTCTCTCTCCTCTGAGACCCATGATCCTGAGACTGGAATCATGGCAACCTCGATCCACTCAACTAACCAAAACTGACGTTGCTGAACATCTCTCACTGGAGCTGGTCCCTCGCTCCACGTCTATCCTGGAAGCGATCACTAATCCTTGGTCTCCATCGAGTATGCACCATCGCTGCATCTAGGTCGGCACTTGCCGAGAGCACACAAAGTAATAGCCATCCAGATGCAGTTCCCTCTCAAGATAATCACCTCTAATCCTCATCCTGGGCGACAAGGGTTACACTGCTCAGCCGTCGCAGAAACTCGCTCCCGGTCACCTATGCGCTCCCAGTAGTCCAGCAGAACGAACTCGACGCCACCAACTCTCAGCGTCCCTATCCAAAAGTGCACAACCCAGTGCACCAGATGCTTCTCTTGGATGAACAAATCTTCAAACGGTTCTTCCATAGCAGCGATCCAGATCTCGGCCTCCCAAGGCTCCAAACTCTATCCTAAAACTGCAGGGGATGGAACTGGATGAAATAAAACAACAGTCAGCAACCTCTCGCTGCTTCTGCACCATCAGCGGCGCGATCAGGATCGAAGTCGACGGCGTCGCGGCTGGAAGTACTACAAGCGGTACGCTGGAAGATGCTCTCGGCTCAAGCATGTGCATCAAGCGCTCCATGTTCTCTTCCTGCGCCGCATCGCCTCAAGGTCTGGCCATTGGGGCCTGAAACTCTCCAACCTCACTCTGCTCTATCCATTAGCCTCCCGCTGTTCGACTCCTCATCCAAGGTCAAACACGCCCTCGCCATTACATGGCGTCTCGGAGCTTCGAAACCACTGCAATAGAACAAACATTAGGACCAGAACTCTCTCGACCCAATCCAGCGAAAGTCTATACATGTTAACCATTCTAAAGCATTATGTTGTCTGCAGCCAACATAATCATCTTAGATAAATAAATGTAAATCACTCGCCCCAATCCTCTGGAGGTACAAACTCAATCATCAGGACTCTCGCTAAAGTCACGTCTCTCACGACAGTCATCCTACTGTCCAACCATAGCCTGGTCTCTAAGTCCTCAATGACCTATACACCTAGGCTCTGATACCACCTAAATCTGTCACGCCCCGGGGTCGAAACTGCGACCCGGGCTCGCCAACAGATCCGCCATCTGTACGGAAACTGCCGTACAGACGAAGCGTCTACCCTGCAAAGATCTAAAGCTACACATGTATCAGAGCTGAAAAATAAAAACTAGTAGCTAACAAAAATAAATATCTGACAGCTGAAGTAAATAAGGCTCCACTAATCCAAAAATCCTCAATACAGTCCCTCAAAAGAAAAGTAAACTGCAAGCCTCACCCTCTCAGTACAACAGGAACCATAAAAATAATATTATATGTATCCCGGGTACAACTACCTCTGACTCTCAATGCTGGTAAGGAACTAATCGGCTGCGTCCTCACCTCGATCTGCTGTCTCCGTACGCACCAAGCCGGGACAGCTGCCTCAACCTGTCACCGCAGCGGGTGTGAGATCTACTGCAAAAGGTAGATCTCAGTGGGTACCGTCCCAAAAATCCACGGTATGCCCACTAAGTCTACTGGAGGCAAAACAGATAGATATGCAGATAGATAGGTAGATAGATAAACAATGGTAAGCTGAATAGAAAACTACAGCTAGAAAGTCTAAAACATAAAGCTCAAAAGGAACTCTACCAATACTACCATATGCATACACTCTCTACTACTAAGATACCTCAGTATCAATGATCAAAGGAAAAACCATCTAAGATCGTAATATGAACCCACCCGCTCAATAACACCCAATCTCTATGACTGCCACATAGGGTCCAGTCAAGCCTGCGCCTGTCGACTAGGTACGCACCTGCCCACTACCACACATCCACATGAGGACGGGATTTACGTGGGGCGTCCTGTCTGACTATCTCAAGCGAACTCTAGTGTATCAACTAGTCGCATCATCGCAGCCTCGTCAGGCTCGGTATCATCATCGCACCCGGGCGTAGCTCGAGGGGAGCGACCCCACCGAACTTAAGTATCACATCTGTCTCACTGTCTCATAAGCGGCACATGCAGGCTATAGTCCACGATCAAACAGATCGGTATCTCAAGCTCAAAACACCACTCAGTCGGAAAAGAACCTCGACTCGATCATGAATAACCCGAACACTCTCACAGCTATGTCGGAGAACCCTCAACGACTCAATCTGATAATGCACGACGATGGCTGAGTCGGGAAACCTCCGCGACTCGATCTGCCAGAACCCCAAATATCCACAGAACTAAGTGGGAGAACCACCTCCACCACTAAATCAGAAACATAACCTAGGATCTAGAGTGAACTAATCAGGGAACAAATTCTCAATCTCTCACACGGGAGGCCTGGAAATTTCTGAACGACTGCCACCTACAACCCTATCAAACAAGAACAGACTGCAGGCATAGCCGCCCATAGCTTCTGCCCCCGCACTGAAACAATGCTAAAACCCTCTCATGACACTAGAAAGCCGACTCACAATGCTCAAAAGATCTACTCGGCCCCACGGCACAAGTATACATGTACCTCGAACTACCTGGACCATTCATAATGCTCTAAATATTTAAAAGCCCTTTTAAAATCTAAGTTCCGTTTGAAATCGATTATAAATTACTATGTAGGTCCAGATAGGTCCCGAATCTCAAGAAAATAAGCTGTCTAGTGTCGAATGGCCTCTAAATCATGATGAAAGATAACAGGGCTCAGGAAATTATTCCTATAATTTCCAGACAACTATCAGAATCAAGAGAATAAAACAGTTAAGCTAAACATGATCAACATGCTTACAGAAGCTTTAGAGGGCATTCCATATATTTCGGAGAAATTCCAACCCACCTGGATCGCATTCCGCAGGCAACGCTGAAGTCGGGGAAGCGCCGAACCCTCAAACGGAGGAAAAACCGAAAGCCGCGCCGCGCGCGCACTGCCGCGAACCACGAAAGATCCCCCGGAAGCTCAAATAATCCGTCGAGTTCACACAAAGACCTGCGCGCAACTGGGTCAGTCCATGGCCAAAGTCACAAACAACAAGGGCCCAAGTACAACCGAAACTCCGACTCACCTCCGTACACATTGCTTAAAGTAGAAAAGAAAAAGGCCGCCAAGGAGCTCCACCAACAACACTAGCAGCTTACACAAAATCAAGCTCATATAAGCCCACTTCATAAATCTGAATCCATTAAAAGAATCTGCACATCAAGTCCATTACAACATAAATCGCTTGCACTTAGATACTTATTCCAATGCATACAATAATTAACGTCCAAAGTCCAATTAGGTACATAAGTTATTCCCAATATACATGCAGATTTTCAGCAACAATGTACTACAAAGAGGACTAAAGATGGTACGCCAATTCTTATCCAAATTTCAAGAGTAAGGTATTAAATTGTTCCTCTTGAGTCTAGAAACTTACCCAACTTGAAATTCCCTATTTCATAAAGAGGAGAAAAAGATATGCCAAGATTACCACAGTGCGGTCCAAAACTGAAATCTGAACCCAAGGAGCCAAAAGATGATGAAATTCACCTGATTTTGTATCAAGATTTAGCCTTTCTCTTTACTATGAGAGATGTAGGTCTCTGATGTCCTGGTGAATTTCCCGCAAAAATCAGCTTAAAATTCCACTTCTTCAGTCCTAGGGATCAAAAACACTGAACGTTGCTCAAAACTACATCCAGAATCTCAGTTGTGCACAAAAGTCCTAAAGATGTCTTAATTTACCTTATTATCACAGGAATTAAACATTCTCTTCAATATAAACTTGTAGATTATTAAGTTCTGGTGAAATCCCCATAAGGCCGAGATCAAGAGTCCATCCCTACAACCCTAGAGGGTACACACACTGCACATAACTCAAAGCTGGAAACAAAAACCTCAACTGTGTACAACATCCCAGAGATGGCCTCAATTACCTATCTTAGAGCCCAAATTAGAAACTTCCGTAAACACGAAAGTTGGAGATATTTGAATCCTGAAAATGTCCCAAAAAAAATCACCTCAAAATTCCATTTGTAAACCCAGGGTAGCGAAAACACTAACTACTACGCAGAAATCCGAGCAGAAAATAAACGCTGCAAAGATCACTAATTTTACCTGTCTTCCAGCTTCAACTAGGCTTCCTCTTCACTATTAAAGTTGGAGTTCTCGAGGTTGTGAAGAGAACGCCGCAAAAATGGCCCAGAAATTCCACTCCTACAGCTCCGGAGCCCTCCTGGAAGAAAACGCGACGTAGAGGGATGCTCAACCAGCCATGACCAAGCTTCACAAATGAAGAATTCAGAACAAATTAAAATTTCTTGCTCTCATTCATACACACATGCTTCCTCATTACACCCACAACCCAAAAACTAACAAAAACCAAAACTAAGCAAGAGGCCACAGTCCAAGCTTCACTCTCTCTCTCTCTCTAAAAAAAAAACTGCACTAACCTTTCTCGCAAAGCCAACGCGCGCCGCCGTCGCGTTCTCCCGGTCGGCCCCTCGAGGCTCCAAGCAGGAAGTTCCCAACATCACTCTTAAACATATCCTCCCTTTTTCCTTCGTTTCCAACTTCCATTCTCCCTCCTTCACTCACATTCTCTCTTACTCTGCTTCACACCTTTCCCTCTGTTTGCAAGATGGAGAAGGAGGCGATGAGGGTGGCACTCTCTAATTAAAAGCAACCTAATTAGTGCTAAGGGTTGGAGGTAGCTGTGGCAGAGGGAATAAAATAACCCAACAACTAAAATATCTCCTCCACTAACCCACTTCAATCTTTCATTTATTCCTAGCTTCAACACAGACTGAGCAAATAAAAAAAACAAATATTAAATAAATAATTAATTAATCCAAATTAGGCCAACTCCAAGTCACTTTTTGCCTTCGGGGTCTCCGCACCGGCCCGAAACCTCCCGAACCCCGATGTAATCTGAAAATACACATGCCCACAGCTTTTTCTCCTCAAAAAGCTCAAACCATTGAGACGGAGTTCTTATATCCAAAACCGGCTCCAAAATCATCAGTTCCGACTCACTTTTCGCCCTTTGGGTCCTCCGCGTCAGTCCGGAACCTCCCGAACTCCGCTGTAAACATAAACTACATCTATTCCAAGTGTTCCCAAATTTTCAGCAATCCACTGTGAAGTCGAGGCTTCCCCGAAGCCAGTCCTCTACCGGCGCACAATGCCCCGAAAAACCCCGAATCAAGCTGGGACTTTCGCGTAGATCCGAATCAACCCCCAACTCATCTGTAATCCAATATGGAACAGCTCGAGGTGATTTATCCACACCACGCCATCTCACGAGGTTGGTGCATATCCGAAAATCCGGTATTCTACACTCTCCCCTCCTTAAAAAGGTTCGTCCTCGAAACCCAAAATAAAATCATAACTCAGGAGGGTGTCTCAATCCAAGGGAATAGGAGATCCTCAGCTCATCCCCGGCTCTCAAGTGGCCTATCTCTCATCACAAAGGCTCCTTTGAACCTTCGCCATGGTATACCTCGACTGCACAATTCCTTAACTTTACGAGTAAGAATTTGCATCGGTTGCTACTGACAACACAAAACCTGGTCCAACTCCAAAGAAGCAGAACTCAAAACATGAGGGGGATCAAATCCATACATTTCTCAGAATACTGATAACTCTTTCGCTACCCAACAGCCACCCACGGCTTAAACTCGAAACACACACTCGTATCCATCAATAAGAAGGACCCAACATTAGGAACATTCCCCAATCCCCTAACTCTCGATTTTGAAAACCAGCCGGCAACGGCGGAAAAGTTCGAAAATCCCGAATGGCGAGTGCCTTCACCCCAATCAAACAATAATAGGTTCCGGCACTCTTTTCCATTTCTGGAGTAGCCTTCCGAAATCGTCGATCAGTTCGTCAAGCCTTGGCATAAAGAAAAAAAATGAGAGAGGGCATTGGAGTTGTTCCTGTCTTCACTAACACTCCATATTCACAATTCCAATGGTGGCATCCACAGAACAGTTACCTCAATCCAAGGTTGCACCACTTGCTTAAACAAGGTGTGCCTAACCAATTGTCCTCGCCGGGATAATACTAGAAGATCAATCCTATATCTCGGGTAATCTCTGACCATCGGCAATCATCCACATCAATGCTGGCATCATCCTCCGCTGGAACACACAATCCCACAAATCCTAAAAGCGGCAGGGTATTAGTCAAACCATTTGACCGCACTGCAAGATCATAATACCCCTGCCGGGTTCTGATCACTTACGGGGCACAGCCCTCGGCTGCATGGCTCCAAAAAGATACCTGCCTTACAAAAGAGCATATGCTGTAACGCATTCCGAGTCTGTCTGTACTCGAACCATCAAAAAACTCTCACCGTGTGTATTCACAACGTGGCATCACTGCCGTGCACCAACGGCGTGGCATCACCACCGTGTATCCACGGTATGGCAACATACTCAAGTATCCACCCCTCGGATCCTCACTGTCGTATTCCCACGACGTGGTACTGGGTCACACCGACCTCTCGATCCATCAAGTCCGCAGCTGCACTATCGGCTCACTAGCTCACGGGTGATAATCCAAGAGGTGCCATCGAGGTTGGCGCAGTTTCCAAAACCACGTCCATCACTAGCTCGATCTCAATCTCACTAAACGGCGGTTTCAATATCAGCTCAGGTGGACTCGCACCCGAGATCACATGGCGATAAGGATATCTTTCAGTCCCGGTGCCGCCGTAGGCACCTCGTTACAGTCTCTAGCAACGCAATACGACCACGGCTCAACTCTGCCGTGGTCTAGCTCCCTCTATAAACACACTCCGTCTGGCCAGGTCCACGGAGGTTCATTGTCCTCTCTCGACAATCCATGATAGCATAAATTGGGATGACCGATTCCTATCCAACCTCATATCAACATCTCTGAACTGATGTAGGACTAACATCTCGATGACCAAATCCAAGGTCCTAACTGCACTGGCAGGACTGGCAACACTCTTCCATGTGCTATTCGTGATTTGGAACCTGATCCTCACGTGCACAAGCCAACAACCTCATCTCTGGCCCATGCGAAGCTACCCCTGCTTCACTATACTAGTGCCTCGACTGTCGAGAACCTCCTGGTCTCTGTCTCCTCTGAGACCCATGATCCTGAGACTGGAATCATGGCAACCTCGATCCACCTCAACTAACCCAAAATCTGACGTTGCTGGACGTCTCTCACTGGAGCTGGTCCCTCGCTCCACGTCTATCCTGGAAGCGATCACTAATCCTTGGTCAATCCATCGAGTATGCACCATCGCTGCATCTAAGGTCGGCACTTGCCGAGAGCACACAAAGTAATAGCCATCCAGATGCAGTTCCCTCCCAAGCATAATCAACCTCTAATCCTCATCCTGGGCGACAAGGGGTACACTGCTCAGCCGTCGCAGAAACTCGCTCCCGGTCATCCTATACGCTCCCAGTAGTCCAGCAGAACGAACTCGACGCCACCAACTCTCAGCGTCCCTATCCAAAAGTGCACAACCCAGTGCACCAGATGCTTCTCTTGGATGAACAAATCTTCAAACGGTTCTTCCATAGCAGCGATCCAGATCTCGGCCTCCCAAGGCTCCAAACTCTATCCTAAAACAGCAGGGGATGGAACTGGATGAAATAAAACAACCGGTCAGCAACCTCTCGCTGCTTCTGCACCATCAGCGGCGCGATCAGGATCGAAGTCGACGGCGTCGCGGCTGGAAGTACTACAAGCGGTACGCTGGAAGATGCTCTCGGCTCAAGCATGTGCATCAAGCGCTCCATGTTCTCTTCCTGGCGCCGCATCGCCTCAAGGTCTGGCCATTGGGGCCTGAAACTCTCCAACCTCACTCTGCTCTATCCATTTAGCCTCCCGCTGTTCGACTCCTCATCCAAGGTCAAACACGCCCTCGCCATTACATGGCGTCTCGGAAGCTTCGAAACCACTGCAACAGAACAAACATTAGGACCAGAACTCTCTCGACCCAATCCAGCGAAAGTCTATAACATGTTAACCATTCTAAAGCATTATGTTGTCTGCAGCCAACATAATCATCTTTAGATAATAACATGTAAGATCACTCGCCCCAATCCTCTGGGGGAGGTACAAACTCAATCAGGACTCTCGCTAAAGTCACGTCTCTCACGACAGTCATCCTACTGTCCAACCAATAGCCTAGGGTCTCTAAGTCCTCAATGACCTATACACCTAGGCTCTGATACCACCTAAATCTGTCACGCCCCGGGGTCGAAACTGCGACCCGGGCTCGCCAACAGATCCGCCATCTGTACGGAAACTGCCGTACAGACGAAGCGTCTACCCTGCAAAAGATCTAAAGCTACACATGTATCAGAGCTGAAAATAAAACTAGTAGCTAACAAAAATAAATATCTGACAGCTGAAGTAAATAAGGCTCCACTAATCCAAAAATCCTCAATACAGTCCCTCAAAAGAAAAGTAAACTGCAAGCCTCACCCTCTCAGTACAACAGTGGAACCATAAAAATAATATATATATGTATCCCGGGTACAACTACCTCTGACTCTCATGCTGGTAAGGAACTAATCGGCTGCGTCCTCACCTCGATCTGCTGTCTCCGTACGCACCAAGCCGGGACAGCTGCCTCAACCTGTCACCGCAGCGGGTGTGAGATCTACTGCAAAAGGTAGATCTCAGTGGGTACCATCCCAAAAATCCACGGTATGCCCACTAAGTCTACTGGAGGCAAAACAGATAGATATGCAGATAGATAGGTAGATAGATAAACAATGGTAAGCTGAATAGAAAACTACAGCTAGAAAGTCTAAAACATAAAGCTCAAAAGGAACTCTACCAATACTACCATATGCATACACTCTCTACTACTAAGATACCTCAGTATCAATGATCAAAGGAAAAAACCATCTAAGATCGTAATATGAACCCACCCGCTCAATAACACCCAATCTCTATGACTGCCACATAGGGTCCAGTCAAGCCTGCGCCTGTCGACTAGGTACGCACCTGCCCACTACCACACATCCACATGAGGACGGGATTTACGTGGGGCGTCCTGTCTGACTATCTCAAGCGAACTCTAGTGTATCAACTAGTCGCATCATCGCAGCCTCGTCAGGCTCGGTATCATCATCGCACCCGGGGCGTAGCTCGAGGGGAGCGACCCCACCGAACTTAAGTATCACATCTGTCTCACTGTCTCATAAGCGGCACATGCAGGCTATAGTCCACGATCAAACAGATCGGTATCTCAAGCTCAAAACACCACTCAGTCGGAAAAGAACCTCGACTCGATCATGAATAACCCGAACACTCTCACAGCTATGTCGGAGAACCCTCAACGACTCAATCTGATAATGCACGACGATGGCTGAGTCGGGAAACCTCCGCGACTCGATCTGCCAGAACCCCAAATATCCACAGAACTAAGTGGGAGAACCACCTCCACCACTAAATCAGAAACATAACCCAGGATCTAGAGTGAACTAATCAGGGAACAAATTCTCAATCTCTCACACGGGAGGCCTGGAAATTTCTGAACGACTGCCACCTACAACCCTATCAAACAAGAACAGACTGCAGGCATAGCCGCCCATAGCTTCTGCCCCCGCACTGAAACAATGCTAAAACCCTCTCATGACACTAGAAAGCCGACTCACAATGCTCAAAAGATCTACTCGGCCCCACGGCACGAGTATACATGTACCTCGAACTACCTGGACCATTCATAATGCTCTAAATATTTAAAAGCCCTTTTAAAATCTAAGTTCCGTTTGAAATCGATTATAAAATTACTATGTAGGTCCAGATAGGCCCCGAATCTCAAGAAAATAAGCTGTCTAGTGTCGAATGGCCTCTAAATCATGATGAAAGATAACAGGGCTCAGGAAATTATTCCTATAATTTCCAGACAACTATCAGAATCAAGAGAATAAAACAGTTAAGCTAAACATGATCAACATGCTTACAGAAGCTTTAGAGGGCATTCCATATATTTCGGAGAAATTCCAACTCACCTGGATCGCATTCCGCAGGCAACGCTGAAGTCGGGGAAGCGCCGAACCCTCAAACGGAGGAAAAACCGAAAGCCGCGCCGCGCGCGCACTGCCGCGAACCACGAAAGATCCCCCGGAAGCTCAAATAATCCCGTCGAGTTCACACAAAGACCTGCGCACAACTGGGTCAGTCCATGGCCAAAGTCACAAACAACAAGGGCCCAAGTACACCGAAAACTCCGACTCACCTCCGGTACACATTGCTTAAAGTAGAAAAGAAAAAGGCCGCCAAGGAGCTCCACCAACAACACTAGCAGCTTACACAAAATCAAGCTCATATAAGCCCACTTCATAAATCTGAATCCATTAAAAGAATCTGCACATCAAGTCCATTACAACATAAATCGCTTGCACTTAGATACTTATTCCAATGCATACAATAATTAACGTCCAAAGTCCAATTAGGTACATAAGTTATTCCCAATATACATGCAGATTTTCAGCAACAATGTACTACAAAGAGGACTAAAGATGGTACGCCAATTCTTATCCAAATTTCAAGAGTAAGGTATTAAATTGTTCCTCTTGAAGTCTAGAAACTTACCCAACTTGAAATTCACTATTTCATAAAGAGGAGAAAAAGATATGCCAAGATTACCACATGCTGTCAAAAACTAAAATCTGAACCAAGGAATCCAAAGATGATGAAATTCACCTGATTTGTATCAAGATTTAGCCTTTCTCTTTACTATGAGAAATGTAGGTCTCTGAGTCCTGGTGAATTTCCCGCAAAAATCAGCTTAAAATTCCACTTCTTCAGTCCTAGGGAGCAAAAACACTGAACGTTGCTCAAAACCACATCCAGAATCTTAGTTGTGCACAAAAGTCCTAAAGATGGCTTAATTTACCTTATTATCAGCAGGAATTAAACATTCTCTTCAATATAAAACTTGTAGATTATTAAGTTCTGGTGAAATCCCCATAAGGCTGAGATCAAGAGTCCATCCCTACAACCCTAGAGGGTACAAACACTGTACATAACTCAAAGCTGAAACAAAAACCTCAACTGTGTACAAACATCCCAGAGATGGCCTCAATTACCTATCTTAGAGCCCAAATTAGAAACTTCCGTAAACACGGAAGTTGGAGATATTTGAATCCTGAAAATGTCCCAAAAAAAATCACCTCAAAATTCCATTTGTAAAACCCAGGGTAGCGAAAACACTAACTACTACGCAGAAATCCGAGCAGAAAATAAACGGTGCAAAGATCACTAATTTTACTTGTCTTCCAGCTTCAACTAGGCTTCCTCTTCACTATTAAAGTTGGAGTTCTCGAGGTTGTGAAGAGAACGCCGCAAAAATAGCCCAGAAATTCCACTCCTACAGCTCCGGAGCCCTCCTGGAAGAAAACGCGACGTAGAGGGATGCTCAACCAGCCATGACCAAGCTTCACAAATGAAGAATTCAGAACAAATTAAAATTTCTTGCTCTCATTCATACACACATGCTTCCTCATTACACCCACAACCCAAAAACTAACAAAAACCAAAACTAAGCAAGAGGCCACAGTCCAAGCTTCACTCTCTCTCTCTCTCTAAAAAAAAAACTGCACTAACCTTTCTCGCAAAGCCAACGCGCGCCGCCGTCGCGTTCTCCGGTCGGCCCCTCGAGGCTCCAAGCAGGAAGTTCCCAACATCACTCTTAAACATATCCTCCCTTTTTCCTTCGTTTCCAACTTCCCATTCTCCCTCCTTCACTCACATTCTCTCTTACTCTGCTTCACACCTTTCCCTCTGTTTGCAAGATAGAGAAGGAGGCGATGAGGTGGCACTCTCTAATTAAAGCAACCTAATTAGTGGCTAAGGGTTGGAGGTAGCTGTGGCAGAGGGAATAAAATAACCCAACAACTAAAATATCTCCTCCACTAACCCACTTCAATCTTTCATTTATTCCTAGCTTCAACACAGACTGAGCAAATAAAGAAAACAAATATTAAATAAATAATTAATTAATCCAAATTAGGCCAACTCCAAGTCACTTTTTGCCTTCGGGGTCTCCGCACCGGCCCGAAACCTCCCGAACCCCGATGTAATATGAAAATACACATGCCCACAGCTTTTTCTCCTCAAAAAGCTCAACCATTGAGACGGGGTTCTTAATCCAAAAACCGGCTCCAAAATCATCAGTTCCGACTCACTTTTCGCCCTCGGGTCCTCCACGTCAGTCCGGAACCTCCCGAACTCCGCTGTAAACATAAACTACATCTATTCCAAGTGTTCCCAAATTTTCAGCACTCCACTGTGAAGTCGAGGCTTCCCCGAAGCCAGTCCTCTACCGGCGCACAATGCCCGAAAAACCCCGAATCAAGCTGGGACTTCCGCGTAGATCCGAATCAACCCCAACTCATCTGTAATCCAATATGGAACAGCTTGAGGCGATTTATCCACACCACGCCATCTCACGAGGTCGGTGCACTATCCGAAAATCCGGTATTCTACAGGAAAAGCGGGATTTTCACCTCCAATAGAAACTCTAGAAAAATCCAAGAAAAATACGAGCTTGTTCCTTGTGATCTGTAGATGAAAAACTTGTATAAGCACGCCTCAATCCGACGCTCGTACGCAAAGATACGGCCAAAACACTCTGCTCTGTCACAGAAATCCACACAGAAAAAGGGGTCACTGTGTTGCCCCGGGATCCATGCCAAAACCTCGAAACGGGAAGGTGCAATCAAAACAAAAGATGAAGCCCTACCTCTTAGGAGTCTGTTGGGGCAAGAATCACAGAAAAAGGATCTCGGGGTAGACCAGGGGAGCTAAAACACTGCTGCTGCGCCGAAGAAGAACACAGGAACCACCACGTCACGCCGCGCCGCGAAATGGAGAACCTCGGGATGCGTGCTCCTAAAATCCTAGAACTTGGCAGGAAGATCAAGGATTAAGAGGTGAACAAATCTCCTTAAGGTGGCTCGGGCAGATGATGCGCAGGTTGAGAGAAAAAAGCCAAAGAAGCTGGCTCGGGCAGGTATTTATAGTGCTGGAGGAACAATTGGAAAAATACCCAATAAGTCCGAAGTTTCGGGCGCCCGGAAATTTCCGGGCGCGCACAGTGCGGCCCGGCTCACCACTTTCGGGCGCGCACAGTGCGGCCCGGCCCACTTCGCGCCGTCGGACGGGATCTCCACTTCGTCCGACCCGCCTCGGAGCCCGCCACGTGTCGCCCAAACAGGCGATAGCCATGCAAGCCCTGCCAGCGCCCGCCACGTGTCCCGGCCCGCGTCAACGCGGTGGTTGGCGCCCGCGAATCAGCGGGTGCCACGTGGCACTGCCCACGACGCCCCTCACCTGCCCGCGTACGGCACCTGCCCCGCGGTACGGCGCCTGCCCCCGACACCTGCCCCGCGCGCTGCGTGGACCGCGCGCTCATGCGCCCGCCAACCGGGTGCTACCACGTGGCGCGCCCCCGGTCCACGCCTCCCCGCACGCACCCGCGGACCGAGTGCACCTGAGCCGCCCAATCAGGCGCTACCACGTGGCACGCCCCCGGTCCACGCGCCCCGCGGTGCACCCCGATCCTTACCCTTGCGCTCCGTGGACCCGGCCGCGTGCGTCGGCCAATCCGGGCCTGCCACGTGGCACCCGGCCGGTCCACGGCTCCCCCATGCACCAGAAATCCAGTAAATTTTCCGGGAGTCCGTTTTTGGGCATCCGGACTCAGAATTTGGCAAACAAAAAGCCATTTTCAAGCGTTTTTCCGTGCTGAATCCAAATCCAACCTCTGTTTGGCCCAAAACAATTCCGAAAATGCGGCAAATGCAGCCGAAGGCCAATCCAGCTGTGGATATCACACAGGCTCCATTTGTGGCATCCCTTTGATGCACTATGGGCCAGATACACCAACACCAGGTGTTCTACACCGTGGTTCATGGGAGAAGCAACACGGGGATCAGGGTCACCACAAGTTGAACTATGAAGGTAAGTAAGGTAAGTAGAACTTCAACTTTTGGTTTTCATTTGTGATTGCACGCATGCCTCGACTAACTATTTGCTAACTATTTGGGCATGTAATATAACTAACAAGTTGATGTTCACTAACAATTTTTGTGACATTTGGATTTTGATTGCATAGGAGATATGTTGGTTTTTAACTATGATCAAATTACATATCTGAATGTATAAATGTCATGGTAAGTATAAATGAGTATAAACTTCATTTCTGTATGTGGTTTTTGAATGATATAAAATTCTTGAGGTATCTAACGATTCTTTTGTCAAGAATGATTTCTTTTGCAGAGAGTACAGATGTCTAAGTCTAGAGTCTGTTTTAGGAGTTTAACTCATGTATCTATTTTATTTTGGATCTCCATTGTAAATTTTTGTTGTATGGTGATAGCAACAAAAATATCTTTTTGAATTTTCTTGAGTGGATTTATGTTTTGTCACGAAACCGCCAAAGGGGGAGATTGTTACGGAATTTGAGTTGGCGTATTTCGTGAATTGCATAAAAATCAAAAACTGGACATGGGACATGTTCAGGATCCGGATCAGACTTTCCAATCCGGATCCCGAAGGGTGTTCGTTCATACACCAGTTCAATCCGGATCGTAGCCTCCTTTGATCCGGATACCGAACACTAGTTTTACAATGTTTTATGAACGATCCGGATCAGGCTTTGCAATCTGGATCCCGAACGTTGGTGTTTGGTGAATTGTATGAACGATCCGGATCAGGCACTTCAATCCGAATCCCGAACCTTGGTTTTTCTGGAAACTGTTTGTCTCGCTACTGCAATCCGGATCGCCGAAGTCCGATCCGGATCGCCGTCCTGAAAAAATTCCAGAAAAGGTTAGTTTTTTATTCTTATCCTCTTCCAATGGTTTCTAACCTATATATAGACCCTTTAATTCATCTTTTAGGGAAACCCACGAAAAAGGGAAAAAGACGACCGAATTAGATAGATCCACATATAGAGAAGAAAGGAAATCAATAGATTAAATCTTATGTTTCTTCATCTATATTGATTGATTTGATTCTAGGTTTTCATACTCACATTTTGAGTAGAATCAAATCAATGAATACTTAGATGGTATTTTCGATCTATTTCTAATCTAAGTATTCGGCGGATCATCACCATCCAAAAACAACGATTTTCCCAAAATCGGCGCGAGGACTCGCGTGGCCTTGTGGATTCAAGGTGCTACCGCTCTCGTGGATTCGGAGCGAGGTACGTTCGTGGATTCGGAGCGTGCTACTGGGTGAAGACCATGGATTTGGTCGGACGTCGTGGATTCGGTGTTGGACGCAAATCGTTGATTCGAGAAGCGTCGTGGAGCGAGCGGAGAAGATCAACTAGGAGCGTATGGAAAAGGTTGAGTCGTCTGTGAGTACGGTATATCACCATGTACGTGTTTAATTCTAGTGGATTTCACCGTGTTATCGGTCCCGTGGTTTTTTACTCCGGTTTGGAGTTTTCCACGTAAAAATCTCTGTGTGTTATTTATTTTTCCGCATTGGATTTTATATCGCAAAGATTTTTGAGTGTTTATTGTTTACACCTATTCACCCCCCTCTAGGTGTTTTTTCCCCTATTTAGATCTAGTTATTCATAACCCAACAGTTTTTATCTTGGCCATTGCCTTGTTGCATGGCATAGTAAAAAACAAAACTGCATTGCACTCTCGACTGCCGAAGCGGAATATATTTCAGCAGGAAGTTGTTCGACACAATTGATCTGGATGAAAAGCGTCTTGAGCGACTTCCGAATTTCTGCGACTTCGGTAACTATTCTTTGTGACAACACTAGTGCTATAAATATTTCTAAAAATCCTGTGTTGCACTCAAGAACAAAACACATTGAACTTAGATATAATTTTCTAAGTGAGCTAGATGAATCAAGTATTCTTCAAATTTCTTATGTTTCAACTGAAGATCAATTAGCTGATATTTTAAAAAAACCTTTGGATCAAAAATGGTTTATTCATTTGCGTAAAGCAATTGGAATGCTTTCTTGAAACAACCTCTTTTTGAAACCATTGCTTAGGTTAGGTTTTGTTTTGTGTTTGTGTTCTTTATCTATGCTTGTACAAAGAACATTAATTGAGCATTAGTATAATTGACTTTACTTGCATCTTTTTATGTTTTAAGAAATTTATTATGGTTTGGATATCATGATAATTCATTTGATGAAATGATCATTTATATCAATTAGTTCATTTTTAATTTATCAAAGTCAATTTCTCTCTCAATGATCTCTTGGTATAGTTTTTATCATATTTGAAAATTAAGTTAAGTATGAACACGAGATCAATTTTTGGTTGAATACTTCATATCTTAAATAATTGATAGCCAATTGAGGGGCAGTTTATTAAAGTTCTATGCTCAAAAGATGTGGAAAGAGTTACATCCCAATGAGGAGTGTGAAAACTACCACCACATGGAGGAAAGAGCTACCACCTCGGTCGTCCGAGTTCTGTGTGCAGCTACCACATGTATTCAAAGCATGGTTTTTTTTGATAATTAGATAAAATGCTTATTGGAATACTTGACTCTGTCAAATTCCAAGGTTGGTATAAGGTGGGATTTTTATTGAAAGATGCTCAAAGAGCCGCTCCTTACAATAAATTGACTAGATATATTATCTAACTTATTTGGGATTTCAAACATCTATCGATCTTGGTGCTTCATCTTCTTTACTAAATTGATGATTTGATAAACGCATTACACATTAGGTCGTGATAGATGTTTTTGAACTTGATCAACTTTAAAGGATTTAATTTTTATAAATTTTCGTTTCATTACTTGGATATTATTGATAGATTTAGCATAATCTATTTCTTTTGATGTGAAACGATGTTTGTGTTTAAAGTTGATATACAAAAGTGCTTACAATCTTTTTCTGGAATTTCTAGAATTTTTCTAAAATTTTTTTGAAGAAAAGGTTGGAGCCGATCCGGACTGGAATTTCTATTCCGGATCCCGAACGCAGGAATTATCTGCGGGTAGCCGATCCGGACTGGATTCTTGAGCCGATCTGGACCGCGGCTAGGTTTTATATGAAACGAAAGGGTTTTAATTTCTTTTTATTACAAGCTTTTGTTTCCAAGTCTCCAGAGTTTCTCTCTCTAGAGAACAACCAATTTGGAGCCTTTCTAACTCGAGTTCTTCTGATTCAAGTAAGTATCTTTGATCAAAACTCAATCTTTTCACTATTTTTGCATTGTTCATCAAAACGTGAGTGAAAATCATGATTCGAATTCCATTCTAGATGGTTTTTGGTCAAATTTCTTTTGAAATAAGAACTCTGAGTAGATTAGTTTTGTTTATATGCTTGGTATTCTTTTGATTAACGGATTTTTAGGCTTCGATTTCTGAAAATTCGATTTTTAGGGCATATATTGAGAATTTTTGAAAATCATGGAATTGATCTATTTTTAAAATTCTTTTTGCAAAACTAATTTGATTCCTAGTCTCTCTACATGATAATGATTGTTTGGGTATAATTTTTTAAATTTTTGAAAATTAAACAATTTTTCGTGTTCTTGAGTTTTTGCTCGCAGGTTCTTCAATTACTTAAGCACTAGCAAAGATGGTATTTGCATGGTTTCTTGTACTCATTGCAGCCATGGCAGGGTCAAGACCGTCAATCAAAAAGGAACAAGATAGAACAAGTCAAGAAGAGATAAAGAATGTTCTTCAAAATGAATCAGAATCAGAAGAAGAAGATTGGGACGAAATTTGTAGACAAATACAACAAGTTGTTGATGAAGAAGACAGGTTGTATTTAAAGAACAAACAGCTGATGAAATCTAGCTCAACAACCAAGCAGTATACGAGGCGAAAGAATCCAAGGGGCAGTGGAATTCATATTAATGAACCTTTTGCCAGAACACAATCTCTTCCTAGAGGATCTTCATGGATTGAAGGTAGAAATGCACCATCTGCATCCTCACTACCTCCTTCGACATCTAGGAAGAACATGACAGAGAATGATCCATCTACATCCTCCATCCAAAAAGAACAGAGGAGATTTTCTGTGGAACAAGAAAGAATGTCCATGGACATACAACGGATAACTTCTGAACAACAACAGATAAAAATAAAATGTTCAAAATTATCAAGAATGCTTAAAAGAATTTTGAACAAATTGGATTGTAGTAGTTCAAACCCGTCAGATCTAGACTGAACAGTTGTTCTGGATGATCATACTTTGTGTTGTGATTTTGTTCTAATTATCTTTGTTTTGAAGGTTTTTTGTCTTAGTTCTTTATCTTTTTGAACTTTTAACTCCCTTTAATTTGTATATTTTGGCTACTTTTAGTGACAAAAAGGGGGAGAGAGACATGAACAATGATTATGGTTTGGTTTGACAATGGGTGTGTAGTGTCCTGGCGTTCCAATGCCTTTGTATACCTTCTTTTTATGACGAGATTGTTAGGAAAACTTTTCACTGTGTTTTCTGCAATGGACTGGCCTGGACTGCGAGTATTTCTCTGCGATTGAGCTCAGAAAACGGAGGACGGCAAAGCGAACGGATTCGGATTCCGATTTACGGATCTCCCGGAATAGGGGTCAAAGCGTTTGCCTTTGAGTGGTGTATCGGAATCCGTGCTAACTGGCCGGCACGCTTTTCGAGGCGATCGGACGGGATCTTTCTATGATCAGTTTCTTTTATCTTATTTATGTTATTTGTTTATTTTATTTATATTATAACACCTCGACCTCCCCGTTTTCTGTTTGGTTCCAATTGAATCCTTTCAGTTGTTTTGGGGGGGGGGGGGGGGGGGGGGGGGGTTGAGAGTTCGAGATTTTCTAGGCTGATCGTCGGAGTTTGCGAATATTTTTGGGTGCTAGAGCGCGCAAAATGGTGAACGGCGGTGAGATCGGATCTGAAATCGGACGTACGGATCTCCCGGATCGGGGGTTTGAAGCTCCCGGTGACGTAAGGTGCACCGAGATTCATGCATTATAATTTGCACGATTTTTTTGAGGAAGTCTGAGTCAGATCTTGGCCAAGGATAGGGAGGATATATATATAGCGCCCTTTTAGTAGTAAGCTTTTCTTTTTCCTTTCGAGAAATTGAACGGATGGGGGATTTTCGAAATTCGAAAATATTCGAATTAGGGGAGCGAGAGAAAAAGGAGAAGAAAGAAAGGGGGGTGAATCCATCTCTCGAGGAGCATTACGTTGGTGACGAGAGGGACGATCCACCTTCTCCTTCCTCGCGGGATCACGGTAAGCGATCGGGGCAAACCCACTTGTTGTTTTCCTTCTTTTGCAATTTCTGTGGGGTCGATGGTTTGGGTGGTCGTTGTTCGGTTGTCGTGCGATGTGGGTTTTGTGGTAACGGGAAGCCGCCACCGCCGTTGTTAAACGGGAGGCCGCCGCCGTCGTTATCGTACTCACGGGGTCGCCGCCGCAGTCGCCGTGTTCGCGGGGTCATCACCGGAGCCGCGGGGGACGAAAAAGGGGATTACTGTTCATCCCCGTACGGCCACACCACAGCACGGTCCACCTGGCCGACGTGCGCCCGGCGCACATTTTTGCGGCCCGAAGGCGCGGACCCGGCGCACGGGCGCGTGCGCCAGCCCGGCCCGCAGGCGCGGTCCACGCCCGGGCGTGCACCCGTCGCTGCCTCCGCGACCGGGGAAGCGTGAGAACGGTTCGCGCTCCGCGCGTGTGCCAGCCCGGCCCGCAGGCGCGGTCCATGCCTGGGCGTGCACCCGGCGCTGCCTCCGCAACTGGGGATGCGTGACCCCAACTTGCGCTCTGGCCGTGCACCAGCCCGGCCCAAAGCGCCTGGTGCATGTGCCCGGGGTGAGCCGGGTCTGCGCCGCTGCTGCCTTGTGTCGTGGACCCGGTCCACGCCTGGACCCGTGCTCCAACCTTCAGCTTAGCAGTCCAGAAGCTCCATTTTTGGCCATTTCGCCCCGTTTTTGAGTGTTTTTGACCGCGACGATGTTTTTAACAATAATTCTTACTGTAGCTTTTTTGGGCACAGGGTGGGAGTGTTTGAGCTAGCGTTTCCGCACATCTTCTTCTTCGTGCTTGAGGTGGGTACCCCTTAGAACCTCTTTGTGCATATTCTCGTTACTATTATGTTTATCTTTTTAAGGGGGTAGCTGGGGGGGGTGACGTGGACCTCCGGATTAATGAACGTCGCGGTGGGAGATTGGACGGGCAATTCGGCCTCTCCGAACAACAGTAGGGTTGTTCGGGGCACACTAGCTATGAGGATGGCGATCGGTGCGACCAGTCGGAAGGTGGGTTCCTCTTTCGACAGTTCTTGAGTCGGAAAACGAGGGTAGTTGGTAAGAGCAAAGGTTTGACATGTTAAAATATTGCTATCCCCCGTATTTGCTTATGTTTCATTGTTATCGATGTTATAGCGACCAAGTGTCGCGGTGCCCTATATTATGTTTGTGTATGTGGTTACGATGCTCGAGGTTGCTACACGCACACCAGCGGTTTGGCCACCGCGAGGGTGTGCTTTTCCGAAAAAGTGGTACGTTGACCCGTGTACCCCACAAGGTGACGTAGTGGGGGCCCCCGTAGGTGGGGGGTTAGAGGCGCCAAGGTGCGAGCGGTGCGACCCGCCGAGGTAGGTGCTCGGCGTGGTTTACCGAGGTGTGCTCGGTCTGGTTTTCCGAGGTTGGTGCTCGGTCTGGTTTGCCGAGGTTGGTGCTCGGTCTGGGTTGCCGGGGCAGGTGCCCGGTCCAGGTTATGCAGGGGGAGGGGATACCGTCGATTGCACGATGAGGAGGGCGGTTGCTCTGGTTTTACTGCGGTTTGCTTTATTTATAGCCCTTGTTACTTTCGTGCTTTATTTTCTGGTCACTGACTTCCCACTCTATGACAGGTTCGTCCAGGGGTGAGTGCTAGGACGACGGTGAGGCCGCACGAGCGATCTTTTGGCCCTTCGAGGCTGCAGACTTTGACTTATTCTTTCCTTGTTCATTTTATTACCTGTTAGTAGCTTATTTTGTGGATTTCGATACCCCTGTGGGGTCGACGTGGATGTTGGAATGTTTTCATACCTTGTGGATGAATGGTTGTTTTACTTCTATTGGTTGGCCGTTTTCAAAATACAAAGAAAAAGAAAAAAAAAACATTGCGAAAACAGTTTTGAAAATATGGGTGTCGAGTGGGCACCGTTTTAAAACTCTGTGGATTTGTGGAATTGCGAAAATAGTTTTGAAAATATGGGTGTCGAGTGGGCACCGTTCTAAAACTCTGTGGATTTATGGATTGCGAAACCAGCTTGAAAACATGGGTGCCGTGTGGGCGCCGTTTTAAAACTTGTGGATTTATCCTTTCAAAATTTGTCGGCCTCGTTAATACTATTGGAAAAATAGTTGTTTGTACTCGACTGCTGAGCTATTGTTGTTAAATGGATGTTTGTATGGATATTGTAGTCAGGACGCCGTGCATATATAAAGGAGACTCTGCCCGTTTGCAGAGTGAATTTGTATATGCGGCGGGTCTGGGCACACACCGGGGGAGGTCGCTTTCAAAAAAAAAAATTATATGCAAATTCAACTCTTTTCAGTGGCTGTCTTCCGCTTAATGAAACCCCCGGGGCGTGACAGATTAAGATGGTATCAGAGCAAAACAGCTTTAACCACAGTAGTCACTGTCCAACATCCACAGGAGCACATTACCACTGGCTACTAACTAATGAAATGATCAGGGTATAATTGCATAGAGATGCGAGAGTGTGGGACTGTTGAGTTTTGTTTTCCTGTTTAGCTCGGGTGGTAGTGCAACCCACCGGTGTTTGTTAGTGTGTTGGCCGTTTGTCGGTCGTGGGTAACTGGACAGTCGTTTGTCTAAACTTGTACCTTCTAGGTCTTCTGGTGTTAGGTTATAGCAGGTAGTCGGCCGATTCTTTTTGCACCATGGGCAAGGTATGGGTGGGAATGAGGATTCTTCCCCTATGGTTGTTACCCATAGTTTGGCTTTTTACCGTAGACACTGCGATGGTCGTAGAAATCGTCGTGATGGGGTCTTGGGGTGCTCCTTTGGGTTAGAAAGGGAGACCATCTGGGCTAGTAAATCTTATTCGTTTGGGCTCGTTTTCGGTTAGAGAGGTCGTGCCTTGTTTCGCACAAGTGTGCGTAAGTGGCAACTTTTTATTGGGGGGTTTAGCTTTTGGCACTGGGTGGTGCCAGGTAGCTCTGGGTCGGGTTCCTGTGTTCTACGCAAGAGGGTCGATTAGATTGTCCTATTGGTGGGTTGGCGCGTGATCCCTCGAGTGATCCCTCGAGTGCGTTTAGTGAACCTAGGCAACTTTTGACAAGGTTCTTCTCGCTGTTTTCGTTGCTTGTCTTCTTCCGACCCTTTAGGTTTCAGATGGATAGTCTACAGTACCTGGAGGTCATTGTTGAGCGGACCTAGAGCTTAGATTTTCTCCTAGTTGGGAGTGTCACTGTTTGGTCTGGAGGTTTACCGCTCAATTCGATGCCCGGTGCTTGGAGGGGCAACGGATTGGGACCGAGAGTTAGTGGTTAATTAGAGTGTCGCACCCCGTCGGTGCCAGGACGGAGGTAGGACCTTACCTTGTGGGTTTTGTCGCCAGCTTCCCATGACTAAGGCATAGCCTTGAGGCCTAGTTTGGGAGCGTTTTGGGTCGTTAATCTTTTGGGGCAGGTGTGGCTCAAGGGGATCTGTCGACTACTCGGAGTTTTGGCACTGGTCACTTTCGGCTAGGAGGCCCTGTACGCAGCTCTTTCTGTGGGGTAGACCTTGTGGTAGGTCTTAGAGCTGAAACCTAACGTTAGTTTTGACCGTCGCCTCGGTAGGACGGACAGTCGGAACGAGTGCTCCAGGATGGTGGTTATACTCCGAGCTTGTGGCCCGTGTTGGTAACTGGTAGAAGTAGCCCGTGTTGGTGACGGAGGGGAGCGGTCCGTGTTGGTGACAGGTGAGTTCGTTGTTTTCAGGGGAAAATTTCGGGTAGTTAGTAACCCAGCCTGTTTTGTTGGCACCTCTTGGAGCCTTGTGAGGGCGTTAGTGTGGTTTGTTTTCCTTGTCGTCGGGTTAGTTGTTTTGGACTTTTAAGGGCTCATCGGTACGGGTTGGGCGATATGACTGGGGTACCTCGACGCATCGCGAGACTTTGTTGCTGACTACTCAGCGCCGGCTGAGGTTGTTTGCGGACCGGTGGCGTCGTGACGGGGAATTCCGAGTCGGGAAGCAGGAATATGACGAGGTGCTGGGGATGGACTGGTTCACGAGGTATCAGGCGGATGTATAGTTACTTGGTTTCAGTGAGCCTAGCGACTCGACCCTCTGCATCTCTCACTGACACCCCCGTTGTAGGGGTTTCTTCCAACGTCCTCCTGACTGAACTGCCGGGAATACCCCCGAGCGAGAGGTCATCCTCTCTTTCGAGCTTCTACCAGGCACGCAACCTATCACTTAGGCGCCTTACGTAATGGCTTTCGTGGAACTAAGGGAATCTAAGGCACAACTAGGAGATTTTCTGGATAAAGGGTTCATCAGACCGAGTGTGTCGCCTTGGGGCGCACCCGTGCTCTTCGTGCGAAAGAAGAACGGAAGCCTACGTCTACGCATCGACTACTGGGAGATAAACAAGGTTACAGTGAAGAACAAGTCCGGGATTGATGGCCACTTCGATCAACTACGAGGGGCACTTGCAGATTATTCTCTGGACTCTCAGGGACCAGAGGCTGTTTGCTAAGTTTAAGAAATGTGAGTTCTGACTTCGCGAAGTGGGCTTTTTGGGGCACACAGTTTCAGCAACGGAAATCGCAGAGAATATGAGCGGAACTACCCGACACACGATCAGGAACGGGCAGCAGTCGCCTTCGTTTTAAAGCTTTGGGAGACATCACCTTTTCTTGGAGTTCATCGTAATGTGTTTTTGGATCGCCGGAGTCTTAAGTTTTGTTCACATAGAAGGATTTGATTTTGCGGCAGAGGCATTGGATGGAGTTGCTGAAGGACTCGGCTTGTCCATTCAGTATCACTCCGGGAAAAGCAAGTGTAGTAGCGGATGTTTTGAGCAGGAAGGGTCAAATCGAGGGGGAAACCGATGAGCGCAAGTACTCAGTAGGACCAGTACTGTCGCGTGACTTTTGTCCTTGATGGTCAAGCCAACCCTATTAGAGAAACCCTAGAAGGTCAGAAAACAGGCGCACAGATACAGATTATTCGAGACAAGACCCCCCGGACCACGCGAGCGACTTTTCGGCGAGTGCGAACGACGCAATACGTTTTCGAGGGCGGAATTGCGTGCCCGAGCTGCCAGAGTTGAAGAAAGAGATACTGTCAGAGGCGCACTGCGCTCCCTATGCGGCGCATCTAGGTGACACGAAGATGTACAAGGACCTCAAGCAAAATTTTTGGTGGACTAAACCGAAGGGGGATGTAACACAGTTCACTGCTCGCTGTTTAGAGGGTTAACAAGTAAAGTTCGAACGTCAGCGCCCAGCAGGGAAAACTACAATCTCTACCTATACCAGAGTGGAAATGCGAGCGAATCAGTATGGAATTCGTCACGGGTTTCTGCATCGCATCAAGAGCACGATGCAGTTTGAGTCACAGTGGATCGACTGACGAAGTCGACTCTTTTCCCACCCATTCGTACGACGTGGACTAGAGACACTCGGCTGGTGTCGAACCTTTGGCAAAGTCTACAACGAGCTCTAGAGACTAAACCACACTTCAGCACGGCGTTTCACCCCTAGACCGACGGACAGTCCGAGCAAGTGAACCGGATTCTCGAAGATGTGCTCCGAGCCTGCGTACTTGATTTGGGTGATGGATGGTCACTGCTTTTGAGCTTAGAGAGGACCTGAGCTTCGACGGAACACCGGTGCGGATCTTAGCATGAGAGGACAAAAAGGATTGCGCAACCGGACGATACCCTATGTGAAGGTGCAGTGGAGCGACTAGGAAGAGCGTGAAGCGACTTGGGAACTGGTGTCAAAGATTAGGGAGTGCTACCCAGATTTATTCGTTGCGGACCAGGGTTAAGTTTCGAGGATGAAACTTCTTTTAAGTCGTGAGTGATGTAGTGTCCTGGCGTTCCAATGCCTTTGTATACCTTCTTTTTATGACGGGATTGTTAGAAAAACTTTTCACTGTGTTTTCTGCAATGGACTGGCCTTGACTGCGAGTATTTTTCTGCGATTGAGCTCGGAAAACGGAGGATGGCAAAGCGAACGAATTCGGATTCCGATTTACGGATCTTCCGGAATGGGGGTCAAAGCGTTTGCCTTTGAGTGGTGCATCGGAATCCATGCTAAGTGGCCGGCACGCTTTTCGAGGCGATCGGACGGGATCTTTCTATGATCAGTTTCTTTTATCTTATTTATGTTATTTGTTTATTTTATTTATATTATAACACCTCAACCTCCCCGTTTTTCGTTTGGTTCTAATTGAATCCTTTCAGTTGTTGGGGGGGGGGGGGGGGGTTGAGATTTTCTAGGCTGATCGTCGGGGTTTGCGAGTATTTTCGGGTGCCTGAGGGCGCAAAACGGTGAACGGCGGTGCGATCGGATCTGAAATCGGACTTACGGATCTCCCGGATCGGGGGTTTGAAGCTCCCGGTGACGTAGGGTGCATCGAGATTCGTGCATTGTAATTTGCACGATTTTTTTGAGGAAGTCTGAGTCAGATCTTGGCCTAGGATAGGGAGGATATATATATAGCGCCCTTTTAGTAGTAACCTTTTCTTTTTCCTTTCGAGAAATTGAACGGAGGGGGGATTTTCGAAATTCGAAAAAATCCGAATTAGGGGAGCGAGAGAAAAAGGAGAAGAATGAAAGGGGGGCGAATCCATCTCTTGTGGAGCATCACGTTGGTGACGAGAGGGACGATCCACCTTCTCCTTCCTCGCGGGATCATGGTAAGCGATCGGGGCAAACCCTCTTGTTGTATTCCTTCTTTTGCAATTTCTGTGGGGTCGAGGGTTTGGATGGTGGTTGTTCGGTTGTCGCGCGATGTGGGTTTTGTGGTAACGGAAAGTTGCCGCCGCCGCCGTTGTTAAACGGGAGGCCGCCGACGCCGTTATCGTACTCACGGGGTCGCCGTCGCAGTCGCCATGTTCGCGGGGTCATCACCGGAGCCGCGGGGGACAAACAAAGGGATTACTGTTCATCCCCGTACGGCCACACCACCGCGCGGTCCACCTGGCCGGCGTACGCCCGGCGCACGTTTTCGCGGCCCGAAGGCGCGGACCCGGCGCACGGGCGCGTGCGCCAGCCCGGCCCGCAGGCGCGGTGCACGCCCGGGCGTGCACCCGGCGCTGCCTCCGCGACCGGGGAAGCGTGAGCCCGGTTCGCGCTCCGCGCGTGCGCCAGCCCTGCCCGCAGGCGCGGTCCACGCCTAGGCGTGCACCCGGCGCTGCCTCCGCAACCGGGGATGCGTGAGCCCAGCTCGCGCTCTGGCCGTGTACCAGCCCGGCCCAAAGTGCCTGGTGCACGCGCCCGGGGTGAGCCGGGTCTGCGCCGCGGCCGCCTTGTGTCGTGGACCCGGTCCACGCCTGGACCCGTGCTCCAGCCTTCAGCTTAGCAGTCCAGAAGCTCTGTTTTTGGCCCGTTTCGCCCCGTTTTTGAGTGTTTTTGACCGCGACGATGTTTTTAACAATAATTCTTACTGTAGCTTTTTCGGGCACAGGGTGGGAGTGTTTGAGTTGGCGTTTCCGCACATCTTCTTCTTCGTGCTTGAGGTGGGTTATCACGCCCCGGGTGTAAACCAGAACCCGGGCTCGTCCACAGATCCGCCGTGCACACGGTATTTCCCGTGTACACGAAGCGCTGGTAACCTGCTCAGATATAAATGAAATAATAAAGGAGCATAAAAGCAGAGCTAAACTAAAACTAGTACATCTCAGACAAATGCTGGAAATAAAAGTACAATAAACTCTCATATATACATGTGTCTATCCCCGCTCACGAAATGAATACAAGTAGCTGGCTGAAGCTAGACTCAAAATAAAAGGAAAATACAACCGTCTGAGAGTACAGGGGATGCATCAAAACTACTTAACTCGGTATCGGGGAAGTAGCTAGCTAATCAGCAATCCTCTGGCCTCGATCCTGGGCAGAGGGTCCCGCAGCTCCAACAGAGGACTCTACAAAGTAAAGGGGAAAAGAAAAGGGAAAACTGTGGGGGGTGAGAACTACTATAAAAACAGTAGCCTCTCCTAGTGGGTAGACCTCAAACTCAGACATGCCCACTAGGACTACCAGAGGCGAAAATAAAACAAAGGTGGTAAGCTATAAGTAAAACTACTGATGAAAAAGCTACCACTAATATGCCTCTAAAATGACCAGCTAAATGAATAGCTAAAAGTATGCATCAGCATGTCAAAGCCTGCCTGACCAAACCCAATCAATACACCCGTAAACACTGGTACTGCCTGCTCTGCTGTCAACTCAAGAACCCAGTATCTGATCGGCACACGGCACGATCCCAAAGTATCCAATCGACCGGCACACGGCTCGGCCTTAAGCCTACTCCGGAGTGGCACTCGAGGCGAGCGACCCACACGAGTAAAGTATGTATCCATAGGTATCTGGTATAGCAGGACTGGATCAAGACTCTAAGTAAGTGGGTAAGACCATCCACTACGGAAGCCCGATCCCTCACCTCTAATCTGATGCAATAATAATAATAATAATAATAATAATAATCATCCGGTCAACCGCCCACAGTCCGCGGTTGCCGCAATACCCAACCATCAATCCCCATCTGTCCCAAACGCTGAACATTTGACAACACTATCCCAGACCCCGCTCGAACCCGAGCACACTATCCCCTAAGACTAGACGATAGGAGAAAGAATAAAAAGCATGGTTTCTCCTAAGTCAATTCCAGCATGATAGTGTAGCAGAAAAAAGTGACCTATCTAGGTGACCATACAAGCATGCAAAAGTCCTTTACTTAATCAAATGATCTCAGTGTTCTAATTCTTAAATGAATTACAGTATGCCTTTGTTTGAATATCTGAAACACTAACATGCCGTAAGCTAATTCACACACATGCATAAGTCCCCCAATTATACATAAAGCATGATATGGTTTAAGCCTATTATTACCAAAAGGTTTAAACAATTATCCTTTTCCAAGAAATATTAATTCACTAATAATTAGTCCTCTAAAGATGCAAGTGCTAAGAACCCATCGTTACTTTCATACAAGCATGCTAGGTTCATCCCACTGATACAGCTATCAACATGATTTAGGAACATCTCTTAGTATGCCTAGTGGGTGATCAAAAGTGAGAGGTGACAACGGTACCCACCTCGAGCCCTAAATCCTGGTTCCAAAAGTTAAGTCCACGCTCGGTCCAAACAATCTCCTCAGCACTGCGCAACATACCACAATAGAACATACACAAATAAAATATAATAATCCTTCAAAATCTGCCCAATTTTACAACATCCCAAAGTTTCTCTGTTTTCACCTGCGAAAAATGCCCAGAAAAATCCAATAAAAATACTGTCACGATCCTCGCGACGAACTCGTCGAAACGAGTACCTTCACGCTCAAATCCGAGTTTCCTACGCTGAGATATAAATTCGGCAAGGAAACACCCCAAACTAAACTGTACAAAATTTCAGTGTCCAAGAACTCAGGGAGAAGAGGATTTTCACCTTCGAAAAATATTCAGAAAATTTCTAGAAAATTCGAGGGTGTTCCTTGCGTCGTGTAGATGAAAAATGCCTACTGGTGCGCCTCGATCCGATGCCTGTGCGCGAAGATACAGCTAGAACACCACAGTGTTGTCCAAAAATCCGCAAAGAAAAAGGGGTCAAATGGAAGCTCAGGAAACTCCAAGGTCAGCATGGAAAATGAGGAAACTCAAAACATAGAAGTTGGAGTCCTACCTGTCGAGAGTCCAACGGCACAAGAATCGCCTAAATCGGAGTTCGGGGTAAGCCGGTGGAGTCCGCACACTGAAAAGGGACGAAGCGGGTCGCCGGAGAACGAACGTCGCGCCGCGCTGTAAAATCGCGAACCTCGGGATGCGTGCCCCCAAAAATCCTAGGGCTCCACCAAAGTACAGAGCATAGAGTGAAGAAGAAAACTCCTAAAGGTCTCTCTGTGAAAGGAAGCCCAGAAAAAGAGTAAAAGGCCTCCAAAGCCCCCTATTTATAGGCCCAGCCCAAAAGCCATGACCAACCGGATTCGGGCGCAACAATTCGGGCGCCCGAATCCGTTTGGTCGCACCAACGCCGGTCCGACCAGCGCCCGGATTCACCCACGCCTGCCACGTGTCCCCACACAGCGGACAGCCTGTGCGGGGCGGCTGGGAGCCCGCCGCGTGGCCGCCGAATGGTCAAAGGGGTAGGTACGGCGTGCCACTCACGCGATGACGCGTGGCGCACTCGAGTGCGGCCGACAGCGCGTCTGGCGCCTCTGCACGCACGCACCCCGATGCGCTGCCTGCGCACTCCGTGGACCGCACCACCGTGAGCCAGCCAGTACCATACTGCCATGTGTCATGCACCTGGTCCACCGAAGCCGCGCAAAATTTCCATGGACCGCGCCGCTTGCACCCGCCATTCCGGGCGCGCCAAGTGGCCCGCCAGTGGTCCATGCGCCTGCCGCGCCTCCCCGTGGACTGAGCTGCGTGAGCCGGCCAATGACAGGCCACAACATGGCTCAGGCTGGTCCACGGTGACCTCCCATGTACCGAAAATCCCCGAAAACTTCCGGAAGCCCTTTTTGGTCATCCGGACTCCAAATTTAACAAGCAAATAGCCGTTTTCAAGCGTTTTTCCACGCTAAATCCAAATCCATCCTCAGTTTGGCCCAAACCCTTTTCTAAAATTCGGCAAATGCAGCCGAAGGCCAAATCAGTTAACAATGTCTCACAGGGTCCATCTGTGGCATCCCTTTGATGCACCGTAGGCCAAACACACCACCACTAGGTGTTCTACACAGTGGATTAATCAGAAAGGTTGCATGGGAAATCTTGACCACTACATCCTCCCCTACCAAAAAAAAGTTTCGTCCTCGAAACAAAAGTCATACCTCAAGCCGGGGCCTCGAACAAGTGGGGGTAAGCGTCCATCATCGCTGACTCCAGCTCCCAAGTAGCCTCGCGCTCATCATGGCTGCTCCAGAGGATCTTCACATAAGGGATGGCTCGGCTGCGCAACTCCCTAACCTCACGGTCCAAGATCCTCAATGGCCGCTCGACATAGCTCAAGTCCTCAGTGATCTCCACTGGGGTGAAATCGATGATGTGCGACGTGTCATAAACATACCTCCTCAGAGTCGATACATGAAAAACATCGTGAACACCTGCAAGTCTGGGTGGAAGTGCAAGCCTGTAGGCAACTGGCCCTAAGCGCTCCAACACCTCGAAAGGTCCAATATAATGAGGGCTCAGTTTCCCACGAATACCAAATCTCCGAATCCCCTTCGAAGGCGAGACTTTCAAAAAGACATGATCGCCCACCTGAAACTCTAAGTCTCGCAGTCGTGTATCAGCATAACTCCTCTGTCGACTCTGGGCAGTCTCGAGATGTCGTCGTACCAATCTGACCTTTTCCTCTGCCTCTAATAGTAGATCAGGACCCAAAGTTTTCTTCTCACCCACGTCACTCCAATATAGGGGTGACCGACACTTGCGTCCATACAACGCTTCAAACGGAGCCATCTGAATGCTCGCTTGATAGCTATTGTTGTACGCAAACTCAACTAATCCCAAGTGTCGGTACCACCCTCCTCCAAAATCCAGAATGCATGCTCTCAACATATCCTCGAGGGTCTGAATAGTGCGCTCTGACTGTCCATCGGTCTGTGGGTGGAATGCTGTACTAAATCGGAGCTGTGTCCCCAAGGCTGTCTGTAAACTCCTCCAGAAATGCGAGACAAACCTCAGGTCTCTATCTGATACGATGGAAATGGGTACCCCGTGCAATCTAACCACCTCAGCCAAGTACACCTGTGCCAGTCGCTCCATCGGCCAAGTTATCTGAACCGATAAAAAGTGAGCAGACTTGGTAAGCCTGTCCACGACTACCCAGATAGCATCCGCTCCCGTCTGTGCTCTCGGCAAACCAGTGACAAAATCCATAGTAACATGTTCCCATTTCCATTCAGGGATTGCGAGACTCTGCAACTTGCCAGCAGGTACACGATGCTCAGCCTTTACTTGCTGACAAGTTAAACAGTGTGCTACAAATCTCCCAATGTCTCTTTTCATCCCATTCCACCAAAAATGTGCCTTGAGGTCCCTATACATCTTAGTCCCACCAGGATGAATGGTATAAGGTGTATAGTCGGCCTCTCTCAAGATCTTCTCTCGAATCTCTACATCCATAGGCACACAAGTTCAGTCCCTGTACCGCAGTACTCCCGAAGCATCAACTGAAAAGTCCCCTGTCAAACCAGTTTGAATCTGCTCTCGAATCATAATCAGGTGGGGGTCCTCACTCTGTCTCTCTCGAATCCTGTCCAACAGAGTGGGCTGCACGACTAGAGACATAAGTCTAGCAGAGGCCCCAGGGGACACAACCTCGAGCTCTAACCGCCTCATCTGCTTAAGTAACGGCGCCTGATCAGTGATCATCAAAGAAAGACTCTGTACTGCTCTCCTGCTCAGGGCATCAGCAACCACGTTGGCCTTGCCAGGATGGTATAGTATGTCTATATCGTAGTCCTTCAATAATTCCAACCATCTGCGCTGCCTCAAGTTGAGCTCCTTCTGTGTGAACAGATATTTCAAGCTCCTGTGGTCGGTGTAAATCTCGCAGTGCTCCCCATACAGGTAGTGGCGCCACAACTTCAGTGCGAAAATCACTGCAGCTAGCTCCAGGTCATCGGTAGGGTAATTCTTTTCATAATCCTTCAGTTGCCGAGAGGCATAAGCGATTACCCTTCCCTCCTGCATCAGCACGCAACCAAGTCCACTGTGCGATGCATCACTGTAAATCACGTATCCTTTCCCCATAACAGGGAGGGAAAGGATAGGAGCCGACATCAATCTGTTCTTTAATTCCTCAAAGCTCCCCTGGCAATCCTCACTCCAAATAAACTTAATCCCTTTTCGCGTCAGACGAGTGAGGGGTATGGAAAGTTTCGCAAAACCTTCCACAAACCGACGGTAATATCCAGCCAAGCCAATAAAACTACAGACCTCTGATACCGTCGTCGGTCGGGGCCAATCCCGGACTGCCTCGATCTTCGCCGGGTCTACTGCCACTCCAGCGGCTGAAATCACGTGGCCCAAAAAGACAACCTCCCGAAGCCAAAATTCGCACTTAGATAACTTGGCATACAACTTCCTCTCTCTCAGAAGTTGAAGCACAATCCTCAAGTGCTCATCGTGCTCCACATCGCTCCGGGAATAAACCAGGATATCATCAATGAAAACAACGACGAACCGATCCAGGTATGGTCGAAAAATCCTGTTCATTAAATCCATAAAAACAGCAGGGGCATTTGTCAATCCAAAAGGCATGACGGTGAACTCATAATGCCCGTACCGCGTCCTGAATGCCGTCTTTGGGATGTCCTCGGCCTTCACCTTCAATTGGTGGTAACCAGACTATAAATCAATCTTGGAGAAGACACAAGACCCTTGCAGCTGATCAAATAAGTCATCAATGCACGGCAAAGGGTACTTGTTCTTGATGGTCACTTTATTCAGCTCTCGATAATCAACACATAGTCGAAGTGAACCATCCTTCTTCTTCACAAATAGCATCGGCGCTCCCCAAGGCGATACACTAGGTCTCACAAAACCTTTGTCCATTAAATCTTGAAGTTGCGCCTTTAACTCCCGCAGCTCAGCTGACTAAGGACCATCAGGTCCGCTGGCAAAATCCAAGACTCAAGCTGTACAGGGCAAGACCAACAACACTCCTCTACATGCAATGTATGATCAGGAATCTGTAACTCTAATGCATGTGGCAACCGACCTAACTCTAGTCCATGAGATGATGCAAATGCTCTACTATTAAAAGAATGTGATGCACCGGTATCAAATAAAGTGCAAACTCTAGTACCGAAAAGTAAAATGATACCTGCCACCATTTGGTCGGCTGCCGCGGAGTCCCCTACCTGGGCGGCGTAGACTCGCCCGCTCTGAGCTGGTGGTCGGTAGTCTGCAGGGTAGGAGAAAGGAGCCCTGCTCGCTGGAGTATAAGGCCGCTGCTGGGTCACCGAAGGGACTGATGCCGAGGAAGGAGCCGTCGACGCCGCAAAAGGGCAAGTAGCTCGCATATGACCAGACTGTCCACAGATATAACAGCGCCCCTACCGCCGATCGCAAGTACTGGGAAAGTGCGGCCCTCCATAGAAGACACTTCTATCTGACGACTGGGGCTGTCGGGACTGCTGCTGTGGCCTCCGAGACTGCTGCTGCTGCTGTCGCTGTGGCTGCCGCTGTGACCCCAGCTGCCGCGACTGTGACCTATGCTGTTGCGAGTGTTGCTGCTGTCACTGGGGCTGCTGCTACTACTGCTGGTACTGTGGGGGTCTCTGGGATCCCCCAGGCCCTCGCCGCTTCGAACGCCCATGGCCCGTAAACTGAGGCGGTGGCGGTCGGGGCGGCCTCCAGGAACTGGCCTATCCCCCATCGTCCGGCGCTGGTCGCTTCCTCTCAGAACTCTGAGCGACCAAGCCTCCACGTCTAGCGACGACGTGATCTCCCCTCTCAACCCACTGCGCATGTTCCACTGCCTCTGCCAAAGTTTGTAGCCTCTGGGCATGCACCAAGGTATAGATCTCGGGGCGCAGACCCGTCTCAAAGTGCTCCACCTGGTGCGGTCCATCCCTAGCAACATAGGGTACGCAGTTGAGCAACTGCGTGAACTCCTAGAAGTAGTCCCACACTGTCCGATGACCCTGCTGAAGATTCGTCAAATCATCTTCAAGCTTTTTCTTCACGCTCATGGAGAAATACGTATCCAGAATCATCCGTCTAAACTCTGACCATGGTAGCTGTCAGGTAATCTGAAACTCCAAAGGCTCAACCCGACGCCACCAGGCATCTGCATCCCCCTCCAGACGATGTACGACCATATGTACTCTGAATCTCGGATCAATGAAGAAGTCTCTGAACAACTTCTCCATTGATGCTAACCACGATCCTATCTCCCATGGGTGAGTGCTCCGCCCAGAGAACCTAGGTGGCCCTCGCTGACAAAACTGGGTAAGTTTGTCAGCAAACTCCTGCTCCTCCGCCAGGGTCAATGGCCTGATCACTCCCTGAGCCCCATTGCTCGACGACGGTGCCGTAGGGACTGGTGGAATCGCCGGCGGTACAACTGGTGGTACAGGGGCCTCTACAGTAGTAGGGGGATGTGCCCCAACCTGGGCAAGCAACTGTTCAAACCTCTGCTCCTGTCGGCGGTGACTCTCCGCCAACTTGGACACCATGGCCCTCAGCTCACTAATCTCTGATGGCCCGGACTGCTCCGGCACCTCCGGGGGTGTAGGAGTACCTCGGGTAGGAATTTGCCGCCTAGGAGGCATCCTGCCACACAAGAAACCACGAGTCAGTAAACAAAACCACTCTCGACCCAATCCAGCGAAAGTCATGGACATCCCCCTATTTCTGTAACCTTATGTTGTCTGCAACCAACATAATAGTCCACCAGAAATAGGTTATGCCAGTCCCTTTCCACTCACAGGAAGAGTTTAATAATAAATTGCCGACTTTCGCAAAATGTCGCGTCACTCACACCCTGCCTTCCTAGGGTCTGCCAAAAGCCTAGGGTTTCCTAAGTCCCAACTGACCTATCCCTAAGCTCTGATACCAACCTAATCTGTCACACCCCGGGTGTAAACCAGAACCCGGGCTCGTCCACAGATCCGTCGTGCACACGGTATTTCCCGTGTACACGAAGCGCTGGTAACCTGCTCAGATATAAATGAAATAATAAAGGAGCATAAAAGCAGAGCTAAACTAAAACTAGTACATCTCAGACAAATGCTGGAAATAAAAGTACAATAAACTCTCATATATACATGTGTCTATCCCCGCTCACGAAATGAATACAAGTAGCTGGCTGAAGCTAGACTCAAAATAAAAGGAAAATACAACCGTCTGAGAGTACAGGGGATGCATCAAAACTACTTAACTCGGTATCGGGGAAGTAGCTAGCTAATCAGCAATCCTCTGGCCTCGATCCTGGGCAGAGGGTCCCGCAGCTCCAACAGAGGACTCTACAAAGTAAAGGGGAAAAGAAAAGGGAAAACTGTGGGGGGTGAGAACTACTATAAAAACAGTAGCCTCTCCTAGTGGGTAGACCTCAAACTCAGACATGCCCACTAGGACTACCAGAGGCGAAAATAAAACAAAGGTGGTAAGCTATAAGTAAAACTACTGATGAAAAAGCTACCACTAATATGCCTCTAAAATGACCAGCTAAATGAATAGCTAAAAGTATGCATCAGCATGTCAAAGCCTGCCTGACCAAACCCAATCAATACACCCGTAAACACTGGTACTGCCTGCTCTGCTGTCAACTCAAGAACCCAGTATCTGATCGGCACACGGCACGATCCCAAAGTATCCAATCGACCGGCACACGGCTCGGCCCTAAGCCTACTCCGGAGTGGCACTCGAGGGGAGCGACCCACACGAGTAAAGTATGTATCCATAAGTATCTGGTATAGCAGGACTGGATCAAGACTCTAAGTAAGTGGGTAAGACCATCCACTAAGGAAGCCCGATCCCTCACCTCCAATATGATGCAATAATAATAATAAAAAAAGTAATAATCATCCGGTCAACCGCCCACAGTCCGCGGTTGCCGCAATACCCAACCATCAATCCCCATCTGTCCCAAACTCCGAACATCTGACTACACAATCCCAGACCCCGCTCGAACTCGAGCACACTATCCCCTAAGACTAGACGACAGGAGAAAGAATAAAAAGCATGGTTTATCCTAAGTCAATTCCAGCATGATAGTGTAGCAGAAAAAGGTGGCCTATCTAGGTGACCATACAAGCATGCAAAAGTCCTTTACTTAATCAAATGATCTTAGTGTTCTAATTCTTAAATGAATTACAGTATGCCTTTGTTTGAATATCTGAAGCACTAACATGCCATAAGCTAATTTATACACATGCATAAGTCCCCCAATTATACATAAAGCATGATATGGTTTAAGCCTATTATTACCAAAAGGTTTAAACAATTATCCTTTTCCAAGAAATATTAATTCACTAATAATTAGTCCTCTAAAGATGCAAGTGCTAACAACCCATCGTTACTTTCATACAAGCATGCTAGGTTCATCCCACTGATACAGCTATCAACATGATTTAGGAACATCTCTTAGTATGTGTCACGCACCGGGTGAAAACCAGAACCCGGGCCCGTCCACAGATCCGCCGTGCACACAGAATTTCCCGTGTACACGAAGCGCTGGTAACCTGCTCAGATATAAGAGATATAAAAGATATAGATAAAGGAGCATAAACAGAGCTAAAATAAAGCTACTACATCTCAGACTACAACTAGAAAGTAAAAGCAAAGTAAAAACTCTCAAAATATACAAGTGTCTCTCCCAACTCACCCAAAAAGTACAAACAGCTGGCAAGAGCCAGACCCAAAATAACTACAACTGTCTGAGATAAGAAAGGGGTACAACTGATACACGACTAAACTCGAAGTCGGGGGTAGATGAGCTACCTAATCCGCTATCTGCTTGCCTCGCTCTGCCCAAGACGGCCCTGCAACTCCCGCAGAAGACTCTGCAAAACAAAGGAAGAAAAGAAGAGAGAGACAATGGGGGTGAGAACTACTATATAAAACAGTAGCCTCCCCTAGTGGGAAAACCTCAAACTCTGACGGCCCACTAGGACAACTAGAGGCAAAAGGGAAAACAGTAGTAAGCTATAAAGGCTACTGATAAGGAAAGACTATCACTACTATGCCTCTAAATGCAGTATCAAAAGATAACTGTATGCATGCAACTATAAGGCTAACCGCCCAAAGGGACCCAATCCAAGGGCCAGGAAGCACTGGCACTGCCTGCTCTGTCATCACTCACAACTCACCAACTCTGTCATCACTCACAACTCACCAACTGACCGGCCCGTCACGGTCAAAAGCCTACTCCGGAGCGGCGCTCGAGGGGAGCGACCCACACGAGCAAAGTATCTCAGTAACAAGTAACACAAGTATCTCTATATAGCCGGACTAGATCATGACTATGATCAAAGTGGGAAAATCCATCCACTAACGAAACCCCGATCCCCAATCTGGTGCAATAATACTCAATAAGTGGAAACTTCATCCACTAGAGAGATCTGATACCCAATCTGATAAAGTAATCAACATCTGGCTAACCGCCTTCTGTCCGCGGTTACCACATTGTCCCACGATCCATAATCGAGTCTAATCTGACCCTGACTCGATGACCTCGACTACACTATCCCATACTCCTGCTCTAACTCAAGCAATATGCAACTGAATAGAAAGGAGAACGACTAAACATGGTTTCTCCTAAGTCATGTCCCAATATATATTGTGTAGCAGAAAAAGGGGCCTAGCTAGATGACCATACAAGCTTGCAAAGTCCTTTACTTGATAAAACAATTACAAGTATTCTAACTTTTACAAAACTAAGTGCATGGAACCTCCGATGTACATGATGCATAATACATGATACATGATACAATCTTGATACATGATCGACTAACAATAAGCTTTTCAAGATGCGGGCACTAACCACATGCTTTTCACAAGAATAAAGAATTTCCCTAACACCTTGCTTTTCAAGATACAATCACTTCCAATATGTTGTTGCAAAAATAGGAACGCGCTAACAAATAATCTTTCCAAAATATGAACTCTAACCACATGCCCAAACCTTCCATTATACATACAACACGATATGGATTTAGCAAGATTCCAAGTGTTTAAACTACACATCTAAAGCAAGGGAACACAACTTACTAACATTTAGTACTCTAACCATACAAGTAGTAACGATGAATCCGTGATCTCATTCAAGCATGCTAGGTCCATTTCACAATTCTAACTAGCAACATGATCAAGCAACACTCTAATATGCCTAGTAGGAAATCAAAAGTAGGAGGTTTACAACAACACCCACCTCGAGCGCTAAATCCTGGTCCCAAAAGTGATGTCCACGCTCTGTCCAAACAACCTCCACAAAACTGTACAACATTCCCCAAAAGAACATACAACAATTAATCACACAATACATCACAAAATCTGTCCCAAATTACAGCAGTCCACTATTCTAAAATTTTCACCTGCAAGATCTCCGGAAAAAATTCCAAAAAAAATACCGTCGCGATCCTCGCGACGAACCCGTCGAAACGAGTACCTGCACGTTCAAATCCGAGTTTTCTATGCTGAGTTACAAATTCTGCAAGGGAAACACCCCAAACTAAACTGTCCAGAAATTCTGTGTCAAAGAACCACAGTAAAAGGAGACTTTCACCTTCGCAAAATATTCCAAAAATCCAGGGAAAAATCCAGGAGATTTCTTGCGAAGTGTAGATGGAGATTGCCTTTTGAATTGCCTCGATCCGACGTCTGTGCAAAAAGATACGGCTAGAACACCGCGGTGCTGTCCAAAAATCCGCGAAGAAAAAGGGGTCAAATGAAAGCTCGGGAAACTCCAAGGTCAGCACGGAAAACGAGGAGCCTCAAAACACAGGAGTTGAAGTCTTACCTGTCGTGAGTCCAACGGCGTGAGAATCGGCGAAATCGGGAGTCGGGGTGAGTCGGGGGAGCCCAAACACTGAGAAGGGACGGAGCGGGTCGCCGGAAAACAAGCGTCGCGCCGCGCCGTAAAAACACGAACCTCGGGAAGCGTGCCTCCAAAAATCTTCAAAGTCCTCCACTGGATTGTGCACTGCGTGAGGGGAATTTCTCCTAAAGAAGTCACAGTGATAAAGGGCCCAAAAACTCGAGATAGAACCCAAAGAAGCCCTTTTTATAGGCCCAGCCCACCACTGAAGTGGGTCGGATTCGGGCGCAGGATTCGGGCGCACTGCGCCCGAAAGTCCGGTCGGAGGGTTCCCGTCCGACGCGCCCAAAACTCTCTGGGGCTGCCACGTGTATACGAACAGGGGACAGCCGTGCGAGGAGGCCCGCTGCGCGCCGCGTGTCCCTCCGCGGTCAGCGGGGGTAGGTACGGCCGCATACACGCGAGGCGACACGAGGCCGCACTCGAGTGCGGCCGACCGCCCGCCTGGCGCCACAGTGCGCGCGCCGTCCCGAGGCGCCCCTCCGCGCACACCGTGGACCGCGCCCACGTGAGCCAGCCAATTGCAGGCCGCCACGAGTCGTGCGCCCGGTCCACCGCAGCCGCGCAAAGACGCTGAGCCGTGCCGCGTGCGCCGGCCATTCCGGGCACGCCACGCGTCCCCCGCTCGCGGTCCATGCACCGCCGCGCCTCCCTGTGGACCGAGCTGCGTGAGCCGGCCAATAACAGGCCGCCACGTGGCTCCGGCCGGTCCACGGCCCTTCCCCATGCACCGAAAAACCCCAGAAACTTCCGGAAGCCCGCTTTTGGTCATCCGGACTCCAAATTTAACAAGCAAATAGCCGTTTTCAAGCGTTTTTCCGCGCTGAATCCAAATCCAACCTCAGATTGGCCGAAAACCTTTTCTATAATTCGGCCAATACGACCGAAGGCCAAATCAGCTAACCAAGACACAAAGGGTCCATCTGTGGCATCCCTTTGATGCACTATGGGCCAGACACACCAACAATAGGTGTTCTAAACAGTGGATTCATCAGAAAAGGTGCATGGAATTCTGGACCACTACATCCTCCCCCACTAAAAGGAGTTTCGTCCACGAAACAAGAAAAACAACCAGACGTACCTCAACCGGAAGCCTCGAACTGAAAAAGGGGCCGGTAACGCACATCACTGACCCTAACCCCCAAGTAGCCTCACGCTCCTCAAGAAGCCTCCACAAGATCTTCAAGTACGGAATGGCCCGGTTGCGCAAATCCCCTCACCTCACGAGCAAGAATTTGCAACGGGCGCTCTTCATATCCAAGGTCCTCACCGATCTCCAAGGAAGTGAAGTCGATGGCGTGCGAAGGGTCGGATAGAACGGGGACTGAGCTCCCCACGAACACCAATTCTCTGAACTCCTTTCGAAGGCGGGACCTCCAAAAGACTTGATCACCCATTTGAAACTCTAGGTCTCGCCGCCGAGTATCGGCGTAGCTCCTCTGACGGCTCTGGGCCAACTCAAGATGTCGGCGAACTAATCCGACTTTCTCCTCAGCCTCCAACAGTAAATCCGGTCACAAAGTCCTCCTCTCACCCACGTCACTCCAATACAAGGGCGACCGACACTTGCGTCCATACGACGCCTCGAACGGATCCATCTGAATGCTCGCCTAATAGCTGTTGTTGTACGCAAGCTCAACCCATGCTAAGCGCCGGTACCGCCCTCCTCTAAATCCATAACGCACGCTCTCAACATATCCTCGAGGGTCTGTATGGTGCGCTTAAACTATCCATCGGTCTGTGGGTGGAACGCTGTGCTAAATCAGGGCTGGGTCCCCAAGGCCGACTGTAGACTCCCCCACTAAAAGCGGTACAACCTCGGGTCCCAAACAGATAAAGTCGAGGCGGGTACACCGCGCAACTTAACCTCCTCATCCAAAAATCAAAGAGCAAACGCTCCAACTACCAAGTCATCTGTACAGGCAAGAAGTGTGCAGACTTGGTGAGTCTATCCACGATGACCCGAATCACTTCGGATTCACACTGTGCCCCTGGCAGTCCTGTGACAAAATCCATAGTGATGTGGTCCCACTTCCACTCAGGAATTGGAAGACTTTGTAACTTGCCAGCAGGGACCCGGTGCTCTGCCTTCACTTGCTGACAAGTTAAACAATGAGCCACAAATCTTCCAATATCCCGCTTCAATCCGGACCACCAAAAGTGTGCCTTGAGGTCCTTATACATCTTAGTACCACCAGAGTGACTGGTAAAAGGTGTATAATGGGCCCCTCTCAACTCTGGTTTCCGTACCGTAGTACTCTCGAGTTGTCCACTGCAAAATCCCCTATCTGATCTGCCTGAAGCTGTGATCCAATCCTCGTCAAGTGGGGGTCCTCACTCAGTGTCTCCCTAATCCTGTCCAACAGAGTGTGCTATAAGACCATAGACATGAGTCTAGTAGAGACCCCAGGGGATACCATCTTAATCTGTAGACGCCTCAACTACTCCACAAGCGGTGCTTACTGCGTGATCAACATGCTCAAACTCTGCACTGACCTCCTATCCAAATCATCTACTACAACATTGGCCTTGCCGGGATAATAAAGGATGCTCCAATAATAGTACTTTAGTAACTCCAACCACCGGCGTTGCCTCAAATTCAGCTCCTTTTGAGTAAACAAGTACTTCAAACTCTTATGATCAGTGTAAATCTCACAGTGCTCTCCTTAGAAGTAATGCCGCCACAACTTCAACGTGAACACCACAGCCGCAAGCTCCACATCCTGCGTAGGGTAATTCTTCTTGTAATCCTTTACTTGCCGTGAAGCATAAGCACTTACCCTACTATGCTGAATCAAAACACATCTCAAACCGCTGTGAGAGGCGCCACTACAAATTACGAATCCATCGCCCCTCACTGGCAATGCAAGAATTGGTGCCCAAATCCAAACCCCTCATCCACTCCTCAAAGCTCAGCTGGAACAGTTCAATCCAAACAAACCTTATCCCCATCCTAGTCAAACTGATCACGGGGATAGAGCTTCGCAAAGCCCTCTACAGACCAACGATAACAACCCGCTAAGCCCAAAAACTACGGACCTCAGTAACAGTCGTGGGTCTAGGCAAATCCCGAACAACATCAATCTTCGCCGGGTCAACTGCCACTTCTGCAGCTGATACCAAGTGGCCTAAAAAGACAACTTCCCGAAGCCAAAATTCGCACTTTCTAAACTTGGCATACAGCTTCTTCTCTCGCAGAAGCTGCAGCACTAACCTCAAGTGCTCCTCATGCTCTATATCCCTCCGGGAGTAAATCAAAATGTCGTCAATGAGCACAACGACAAACTGGTCCAAGTACGGCTGAAATACCCGATTCTTCAAATCCATAATTGTAGCAGGGGGATTAGTTAAACCAAAAAGCATAACAGGGAACTCATAATGCCCGCACCGGGATCTAAAAGCCGTCTTAGGGATATCCTCGACCCTCACCCTCGGCTGGTGGTAACCTGACTGGAGATCAATCTTCGAGAACACTGACGCTCCCTGAAATCCACACACAATCGAAGCAACACATCCTTCTTCTTCACAAATAGCACCGGCGCTCCCCAAGGCGTTACACCTGGTCTCACAAAACCTTTGTCCAATAAATCCTGAAGTTGCGCCTTTAACTCATGCAGCTCAGCCGGTGCCATTTGGTAAGGAGCCTTAGAGATTGGCGTAGTTCCTGGAACTACGTCAATCAAAAACTCGATCTCCCTATCCGGCGGCAAGCTAGTCAGCTCTGGTGAACGCATCCGGGAACTCGTGGACAATAGGGATATCCCCGGGTCTCGATGCCACCGTAGGCTCCTTAACCCCACAAGCCAAAAAGGCCACGCATCCACTGCGCGTCATCTGCCTCACACGGGAAGTCGAACTACCGAGGCAAAAAAAGCACTCAGGCACCCTCTACACAAACATCTCCCGGCCTGGCTCGCTAAAGGTCACCATTCTTGCGGCGCGATCAATTGCCACGAAGTAGCGAGCCAGCCAAACATCCCGAGTACTAAAACAAAATCTGACAGCTGAAACAGGACCATCAGGTCCGCTGGCAAAATCCAAGACTCGATCTGCATCGGGCAAGACCATTAACACTCCTCCACGTGCAAAGTGTAATCGGGAAACTGAACCTCTCATGCACATGGTAAAAGCCCTACCTCTAACCCATGCAATGATGAAACAGATCTACTAAAAAGAATGCGATGCTCGTATAACAAATAAGACATGAATCCAAATGCCAGAAATAAATCATACCTGCTACTACACAGTCAGCCGTAGCAGAATCCCCCGCCTGTGCTAAGCCGCCCAGATCACTCAACATCGGCTGTCTCTCTCAAGAAGGGTGTGAAGGCGAAACTCGGTCTGCCTGGAGACCTGTCGGTGAAGCTCCCGGTCGTAGCTGGGAAGTGGCAGGAATAGATGCCGAAGTCGGTGCCGCTGATGTCGCAAAAGGGCATGAAACTCGTAAGTGCCCGGCCTGACCACAGCCAAAACAACGCCCCCACCTCTGATCACAAGTGCCGGGAAAGTGTTGGCCCCCACAGAAGATACAACTGCCAGGGACCCCTAACTGCCGCGGCTGATGCTGCCTCTGCTGCCGCTGCCGTCTCTGTAGCCGTGACCGCGACCCCTGCTGGGATGCGGTAGGGGCCACTGCTGGAGAAGGTGCCGCTAAGGTCCGGAAGGGGCACGTAGCTCGGATGTGGCCTGGCTGCCCACATCGGAAGCATCGACCCTCCCTCAAGTCACAGGTATCAGATGGATGCTGCTCCCTACAGAAAATGCACCGGGCCAACGCTCGAGACTGCAAAGACTGCTGCTGCGGTGGCCCCAGAAATCCACCAGGTCCTTGTCGATCAAGACGCCCACGGCCCGGAGGCTGGGGCCACGGGGGTCATGATGACCTCCCAGAACTGGCCTGTCCATCATCATCGGGGGCTGGGCGTTTCCTGTCTGGATGTTGCTCTGAAGCCCCGGCCCCCTCGCCAACCGCCAAGTCACCCCGCTGCGCCAGTAACTGCTCCAGGCGCTGGTCCTGACGAAAGCTCCTCGCCACCAACTGGGTCACCAAAGCCCGCAGTTCTCCCAACTCGGCGGATACCGCCCGCTCGGACTCCTCGGAAGGTGCGGGGGTACCCCGGGTGGGTGTACGACGAAGCGGAGACATCCTGCCACAGGAAACCAAAAATCAGTAACACAACCCCACAAGACCCAATCTAGCGAAAGTCAAAGACATCTCCCTATTCTGCAACTTTATGTTGTCTGCAGCCAACATAATTGTTCAACAGAAATAGGGTACGTCGATCCCTCTTCACTCGCTGGAAGAGTCAACTGACCAAAATCATCGACTTTCGCAAAATATCGCGCCACTCTCGCCCTATCATCCTAGGGTCTGCCAAAAGCCTAGGGTTTTTCCTAAGTCCCAACTGACCTATCCCTAAGCTCTGATACCAACTAATCTGTCACGCCCCGGGTGAAAACCAGAACCCGGGCCCGTCCACAGATCCGCCGTGCACACAGAATTTTCCGTGTACACGAAGCGCTGGTAACCTGCTCAGATATAAGAGATATAAAAGATATAGATAAAGGAGCATAAACAGAGCTAAAATAAAGCTACTACATCACAGACTACAGCTAGAAAGTAAAAGCAAAGTAAAAACTCTCAAAATATACAAGTGTCTCTCCCAGCTCACCCAAAAAGTACAAACAGCTGGCAAGAGCCAGACCCAAAATAACTACAACTGTCTGAGATAAGAAAGGGGTACAACTTATACATGACTAAACTCGAAGTCGGGGGTAGATGAGCTACCTAATCCGCTATCTGCTTGCCTCGCTCTGCCCGAGACGGCCTTGCAACTCCCGCAGAAGACTCTGCAAAACAAAGGGAGAAAAGAAGAGAGAGACAATGGGGGTGAGAACTACTATATAAAACAGTAGCCTCCCCTAGTGGGAAAACCTCAAACTCTGAAGGCCCACTAGGACAACTAGAGGCAAAAGGGAAAACAGTAGTAAGCTATAAAGGCTACTGATAAGGAAAGACTATCACTACTATGCCTCTAAATGCAGTATCAAAAGATAACTGTATGCTTGCAACTATAAGGCTAACCGCCCAAAGGGACCCAATCCAAGGGCCAGGAAGCACTGGCACTGCCTGCTCTGTCATCACTCACAACTCACCAACTCTGTCATCACTCACAACTCACCAACTGACCGGCCCGTCACGGTCAAACGCCTACTCCGGAGCGGCGCTCGAGGGGAGCGACCCACATGAGCAAAGAATCTCAGTAACAAGTAACACAAGTATCTCTATATAGCAGGACTAGATCATGACTATGATCAAAGTGGGAAAATCCATCCACTAACGAAACCCCGATCCCCAATCTGGTGCAATAATACTCAATAAGTGGAAACTTCATCCACTAGAGAGATCTGATACCCAATCTGATAAAGTAATCAACATCTGGCTAACCGCCTACTGTCCGCAGTTACCACATTGTCCCACGATCCATAATCGAGTCTAATCTGACCCTGACTCGATGACCTCGACTACACTATCCCATACTCCTGCTCTAACTCGAGCAATATGCAACTGAATAGAAAGGAGAACGACTAAACATGGTTTCTCCTAAGTCATGTCCCAATATATATTGTGTAGCAGAAAAAGGGGCCTAGCTAGATGACCATACAAGCATGCAAAGTCCTTTACTTGATAAAACAATTACAAGTATTCTAACTTTTACAAAACTAAGTGCATGGAACCTCCGATGTACATGATGCATAATACATGATACATGATACAATCTTGATACATGATCGACTAACAATAAGCTTTTCAAGATGCGTGCACTAACCACATGCTTTTCACAAGAATAAAGAATTTCCCTAACACCTTGCTTTTCAAGATACAATCACTTCCAATATGTTGTTGCAAAGATAGGAACACGCTAACAAATAATCCTTCCAAAATATGAACTCTAACCACATGCCCAAACCATCCATTATACATACAACACGATATGGATTTAGCAAGATTCCAAGTGTTTAAACTACACATCTAAAGCAAGGGAACACAACTTACTAACATTTAGTTCTCTAACCATACAAGTAGTAACGATGAATCCGTGATCTCATTCAAGCATGCTAGGTCCATTTCACAATTCTAACTAGCAACATGATCAAGCAACACTCTAATATGCCTAGTGGGAAATCAAAAGTAGGAGGTTTACAACAACACCCACCTCGAGCGCTAAATCCTGGTCCCAAAAGTGATGTCCACGCTCTGTCCAAACAACCTCCACAAAACTGTACAACATTCCCCAAAAGAACATACAACAATTAATCACACAATACATCACAAAATCTGTCCCAAATTACAGCAGTCCACTATTCTGAAATTTTCACCTGCAAGATCTGCCCGAAAAATTCCAACAAAAATACCGTCGCGATCCTCGCGACGAACCCGTCGAAACGAGTACCTGCACGTTCAAATCCGAGTTTTCTACGCTGAGTTACAAATTCTGTAAGGGAAACACCCCAAACTAAACTGTCCAGAAATTCTGTGTCAAAGAACCACAGTAAAAGGAGACTTTCACCTTCGGAAAATATTCCAAAAATCCAGGGAAAAATCCAGGAGATTCCTTGCGAAGTGTAGATGGAAATTGCCTATTGAATCGCCTCGATCCGACGTCTGTGCAAAAAGATACGGCTAGAACACAGCGGTGCTGTCCAAAAATCCGCGAAGAAAAAGGGGTCAAATGGAAGCTCGGGAAACTCCAAGGCCAGCACGGAAAACGAGGAACCTCAAAACACAGGAGTTGAAGTCCTACCTGTCGTGAGTCCAACGGCGCGAGAATCGGTGAAATCGAAAGTCGGGGTGAGTCGGGGAAGCCCAAACACTGAGAAGGGAGGGAGCGGGTCGCCGGAAAACAAGCGTCGCGCCGCGCCGTAAAAACACGAACCTCGGGAAGCGTGCCTCCAAAAATCTTCAAAGTCCTCCACTGGATTGTGCACTGCGTGAGGAGAATTTCTCCTGAAGAAGTCACAGTGAAAAAGGGCCCAAAAACTCGAGATAGAACCCAAAGAAGCCCTTTTTATAGGCCCAGCCCACCACTGAAGTGGGCCGGATTCGGGTGCAGGATTCGGGCGCACTGCGCCCGAAAGTCCAGTCGGAGGGTTCCCGTCCGACGCGCCCGAAACCCTCTGGGGCTGCCACGTGTATACGAACAGGGGACAGCCGTGCGAGGAGGCCCGCTGCGCGCCGCGTGTCCCTCCGCGATCAGCGGGGGTAGGTACGGCCGCCCACACGCGAGGCGACACGTGGCCGCACTCGAGTGCGGCCGACCGCCCGCCTGGCGCCACAGTGCGCGCGCCGTCCCGAGGCGCCCCTCCGCGCACACCGTGGACCGCGCCCACGTGAGCCAGCCAATTGCAGGCCGCCACGTGTCGTGCGCCCAGTCCACCGCAGCCGCGCAAAGACGCTGAGCCGTGCCGCGTGCGCCGGCCATTCCGGGCACGCCACGCGTCCCCCGCTCGCGGTCCATGCACCGCCGCGCCTCCCCGTGGACCGAGCTGCGTGAGCCGGCCAATAACAGGCCGCCACGTGGCTTCGGCCGGTCCACGACCCTTCCCCATGCACCGAAAAACCCCAGAAACTTCCGGAAGCCCTTTTTGGTCATCCGGACTCCAAATTTAACAAGCAAATAGCCGTTTTCAAGCGTTTTTCCGCGCTGAATCCAAATCCAACCTCAGATTGGCCCAAAACCTTTTCTAAAATTCGGCCAATACGACTGAAGGCCAAATCAGCTAACCAAGACACAAAGGGTCCATCTGTGGCATCCCTTTGATGCACTATGGGCCAGACACACCAACAATAGGTGTTCTAAACAGTGGATTCATCAGAAAAGGTGCATGGAATTCTGGACCACTTCAGTATGCCTAGTGGGTGATCAAAAGTGAGAGGTGACAACGGTACCCACCTCGAGCCCTAAATCCTGGTCCCAAAAGTGAAGTCCACGCTCGGTCCAAACAATCTCCTCAACACTGCTTAACATACCACAATAGAACATACACAAATAAATATATAATAATCCTTCTAAATCTGCCCAATTTTACTACAGCCCAAAGTTTCTCTGTTTTCACCTGCGAAAAATGCCCAAAAAAATCCAAGAAAAATACTGTCACGATCCTCGCGACGAACCTGTCGAAACGAGTACCTACAGGCTCAAATCCGAGTTTCCTACGCTGAGATATAAATTCGGCAAGGGAAACACCCCAAACTAAACTGTACAAAATTTCAGTGTCCAAGAACTCAGGGAGAAGAGGATTTTCACCGTCAAAAAATAGTCAGAAAATTTCCAGAAAATTTGAGGGCGTTCCTTGCGTCGTGTAGATGAAAAATACCTCTTGGCGCGCCTTGATCCGATGACCGTGCGCGAAGATACAGCTAGAACACCGCAGTGCAGTCCAAAAATCCGCGAAGAAAAAGGGGTCAAATGGAAGCTCGGGAAACTCCAAGGTCAGCATGGAAAACGAGGAAACTCAAAACACAGAAGGTGGAGTCCTACCTGTCGAGAGTCCAACGGCGTGAGAATCGGCTAAGTCGGAGGTCGGGGTAAGCCGGGGGAGTCCGTACACTGAAAAGGGACGATGGGGTCGCCAGAGAACGAACGTCGCGCCACGCCGTAAAATCGCGAACCTTGGGATGTGTGCCCCAAACAATCCTAGGTCTCCGCCAGAGTACAGAGCAAAGAGAGAAGAAGAAAACTCCTACAGGTCTCTCTGTGAAAGGAAGCCCAGGAAAAGAGTAAAAGGCCTCCAAAGCCCCCTATTTATAGGCCCAGCCCAAAAGCCATGATCAACCGGATTCGGGTGCAACAATTCGGGCGCCCGAATCCGTTTGGTCGCACCAACGCCAGTCCGACCAGCGCCCGGATTCACCCACGCCTGCCACGTGTCCCCGCACAGCGGACAGCCTGTGCGGGGCGGCTAGGCGCCCGCCGCGTGGCCGCCGAATGGTCAAAGGGGTAGGTACGGCGCGCCACTCACGCGTCTGAGGAAACCTGGGTACACCAACAGTCCAGCTAACACGCTTATCCTGCCTCGAGATCTATCTACTCAGCCGTCCTCTCTCCTCGACCCGCCGCTAAAAGCCCAGCAGCACCCGCAGAAGACACTGCAAAACAAAGAAGAAGAAAAAGAGGAAAGAAGAATGGGGGTGAGAACTACTAGTAAACCAGTAGCCTCCCCTAGTGGGTAAAACCTCAAACTCTGACACACCCACTAGGCCTACCAGAGGCAAAAAGGAAAGAAGAGTGGTAAGAAATGAAACCGCTGCAAAAGGGAAATCTACCACTACTATGCCTCTGAAATACAGTCCTAGACTGGAATAACCGTATGCCACAATAACCAACCGTCCCAGATAAACCCAATCTGTACCGCCCTCATCATCGGGCAAGAAAGCCGCGCCGATGTGATAGCAAAATTCCTGCTGCCGCCCTCATCATCGGGCAAATAAGCCGCGCCGATGTGATAGCAAACCTGTCCATAACCGTCCAGCCCCGGCCTCCGAAGGGGATCTCGAGGGGAGCTACCCACACGAGTAAAGCACCACCGGGCAATAACCGCGCCGGGGTAATAAAAGCCTCATCGGGCAATAACCGCGCCGGTGATAAAAGCAGGATTGGATCACAACTATAAAGCCCCCAGTGGAACACAACCCTCCACTAAAAGAAACTGATTCCCCAATCAGATGCAAGAGTAACCATCCGGTCAATCGCCCAATATCCGCGATTGCCGCAATACCCCACAATCCACGACCAGGTCTAACAACCGACCTCCGGTCAACCGCCCAATATCCGCGGTCGCCGTAAAAACCCACCATCACAAACATGTCCCACATCCGACATCTGGTCAACCGCCTACTATCCGCGGTTGCCACAAAACCCTATAGTCCATAATCATGCCTTATTACCGATGTCCTATAACCGACATCCGGTCAACCGCCCAATATCCGCGGTCGCCGCCAAAACCCATGATCCATAATCCAGGCCCCGGCTACACTATCCCAAACCCCTGCTCAAACCCGAGCAAACCCACCTGACTAACGAAAAGGAGAAAGAAGCAAACAAGGTTTCTCCTAAGTCAAGTTCCAGCATGAAAGTGTAGCGATAAAAGATGGCCTACCTAGATGTCCAAACAAGCATGCAAGTGTTCTCAAGGAAATAAAGGAAATGGTGTCCAATAGTGGTTCCACATGTGTAACAATTAATAGATCCGCATAGATATAACCATCATGCAAAAACATTATCCAACCACACATGTCTATGATCCACATTCCATAATAAAGCATCACTATCCACCTATGCATGTCATAAAATCCTCAATAGCACCAACCACTAACAGGATAATCATAAAGCCCAAAATAAATAACCCAATCCACATGCAAGGTTGAACGGTAACATTCCATCCATACAAACATGTATAAGTCCCAACCACTATCAAATATCCACAATAGTAATTTCCATAGGAAAAGCCCACAATTTATATCACTTAAGCATGCATGTCCAAATAAAGAGATCACTCTAATATTCCTAGTGAGCATGTCAAAATAGAGGTAAACAACAACCACCCACCTCGATCGCTAACTCCAAGTCCCAAAAAGTGCCCTCGCCCAAACCGATAAGCCGCCGCGATCGCTGTACAAAATTCCCAAAAGAACATACATAATTAACATACAATGCTCACACAAAACTGTCCCAAACACAACAGTCCACAGTTCCCCTGTTTTTACCTACGAGAAATGCCCGGAAAATTCCAAGAAAAATACTGTCACGATCCTCGCGACGAACCCGTCGAAACGACTATCTGCACACTCAAATCCGAGTTTCCTACACTGAGAAACAAATCCGACAAGAGAACCATCTCGAAACAAACTGCTCACAAAAACTGAACCACAAGGTTCTGTAAACAGGGATATTCACCTTCGGGGCAAAATTCATAAAATTCCAAGAAAATTTGGGGATATTCCTCGTGATGTGTAGATGCAAAACGCCTCTTGAATTGCCCCGATCCGATGCCTGTGCGCGAAGATATTGCCAAAATACCACACCGCTGTCCCAAAACTCCGCCCCAGAAAATGAGGTCACAAGATGATCCGAAAAACCCATGAAAAGCTCGGAATGGGAAAAACCAGTAAACATGGGAAACGTAGCCCTACCTGTCGTGAAGCCAACGGCGCAAGAATCGCCTCATTCGGAGGTCGGAGTAAGCCGGGGGAGTCCTCGCACCGAAATGCGACGAAGAAGATCACAAACGAACGAGCGTCGCGCCGCGCCGTAAAAATGGTAACCTCGGGATGCGTGCCGCTGAAAAATCTGGAATTCTGCAGATGGAATCGCCATAGGGAGATTAAGAAAACTCGTGAAGGTGGCACTGTGAAAGGAGGAGCAGGGAAAAAGTTCTCTGCAAAGGAACTCGGCCTATTTATACAAGCTGGAAACAAATCCGAAAATACCCAACATATCCCAAACTTCCGGGCGCTCCAACTTTCGGGCGGCTACAGTGTTGGGCCCGGCCCAACACTGTGCGCGCCCGGAAGTTCCCCAGACCTCCACGTCGCCCACAAAACAGGCTACAGCGGGAGCACCCACTCCCGCTGCGCCGCGTGGCCACCAGCGGACGTCGACACGTGGCGCGCACCCGGTCAGCGCCCGCCTGCCGCGCCCACGTGCCCGCCTGACGCGCCGCCTGCCACCCCCCCTGCCGCGCACTGTTCCGAGGCCCACCGCGCTCCGTGGTCCCAGCCTGCATGAGCCCGCCAACCACAAGACGCCACGTGTCCCGCCGGTCCATGCACCACGCCCGCCTGCTCCGTAGACCAAGTCCACTAAACCAACCACTCCGACACTGCCACGTGTCCACCCCGGTCCACCGTGCGCCCCGCACTCTCCGTAGACCGCGCCCCGCGGACCGGCCCACTCCCGAGCCGCCACGCGTCCAGCCCCCGGTGCACGCCTGCCGCGTGGACCGGGCGGCCCGCGCCTCCGTCCGCCGCGCTGCCTGCGGCTGCTCCGCCGCTGCCGCCGCCGCCGGAAACACTGTTCCGGCATGAACAGTACCCGAAGCTCAAAAATAACAAGTGGGTAGTCCGTTTTGACCGTTTTCGCGCGCTGAATCCGAATTTGACGTCCATTTTGCCAAATTCCAACCCCAAAATTTGCCGATGGCATCCGGAAAGGTATTCCTTGGTCCAAACTTCGCGCTGAGTCCATTTTTAATATCCGCATCGCGCAAAACCACTTCTAACGATCCGACGGAGTCCATTGATCACCCACGTGATCCATTAAGCCCGAAGTCCGCCACTTGTGTCCAATTGGTGCACAAACACCTCCAACACACAATACAGGCTCCCCAGATGTCACCAATGACTCTACCACAGCTCTGCAGAGATCCAGGTCATCACACTAGCTCTCTAAGAAAATGATATCTGAGTTCAATGTGTTTTGTTCTAGAGTGCAACACAGGGTTTTTGGAAATGTTTATAGCACTAGTGTTGTCACAAAGAATTGTTACCGAAGATGCTGAAATCTGGAAGTCGCTCAACACACTTTTCATCCAAATGAGTTGGGTTGAACAACTACCCGCTGAAATATATTCCGCTTCGGCAGTCGAGAGTGCAATGCAGTTTTGCTTTTTACTGTGCTATGCAACAAGGCAATGGCCTAAATAAAAACATGCACCACTCGTACTTTTCCGATCATCCACAGATCCTGCCCAATCGGCATCTGAGTATCCAATAATATCTAAACTTGTTCCCATAGGATACCAAATTCCGAAATTTATGGTTCCTTTAATGTATCGGATCATCCGTTTCACCGTTTTCAGGTGAACCTCCTTTGGTGCAGATTGATATCTCGCGCAGTGTGACGCCCCACTTCCCAGGGGGTCACCCATCCTAGAACTACTCTAGCTCTAGCACGCTTAACTCTCATGTTCCTCTTGGATCTTGCTACCATCCAAAATGCTATAGCCGGGTTAGAGATTTAGTCCTATTATATCATTTATATAGAGGACTAATCCAAATTCCGGGGGTGTCACATTCTTCCCCCCTTTAAGCCCTGATGTCCACGTCAGGCTCAAGCACACTCACAAGCACCAGGCGATGTGAGACTCGTCTCGCTAGCCTTAGCCGACCTTGTGAGGAGCTGCACTCCACTCACAACCGTCATTAGCCGGGGAGCCTCGCTCTACCCGCTATATAACCCCGGCTCAGCCGAGACTCATCTCACATTTCCGGCTGGTGAATGGCTCTGATACCAACTGTGACGCCCCACTTCCCAGGGGGTCACCCATCCTAGAACTACTCTAGCTCTAGCACGCTTAACTCTCATGTTCCTCTTGGATCTGGCTACCATCCAAAATGCTATAGCCGGGTTAGAGATTTAGTCCTATTATATCATTTATATAGAGGACTAATCCAAATTCCGGGGGTGTCACACGCAGATCCCAACACCAAAAGATATATCCGGGCGACTAGCCGTGAGGTAAAGTAGGCTTCCAATCATACTCCTATAAAGTTTCTCGTCTACATTCTCACTAAAAGATTCACTTCCTAATCCTTTATTGCTAGTTCCCATTGGAGTTGGAAAATCTTTACAATTTTCTAGATCAAACTTTTTGACCAACTCCAAAGCATACTTGGATTGACACAAATGGATGCCTTCGTCACTCTGTTTCACTTGCAATCCAAGGAAATAAGTCAATTCGCCCATCATTGACATCTCAAATTCGCTTTCCATGGTTTCAGCGAATTTAGAAGCATCATTATCCTTTGTTGCTCCAAAAACAATGTCATCGACATAGATTTGTGCAACAATGAAGTTATTTTGATAATGCTTCACAAAGAGGGTCCTGTCAGTTCCCCCTCGAGTATAGCCCTTATCCAATAGGTGCTTTGTTAGCCTTTCGTACCATGCTCGCGGTGCTTGTTTTAAACCGTAAAGAGCCTTTTTCAAACGAAAAACATGGTTAGGTAGTTTACAGTCTACAAAACCTTTCGGTTGAGCCACATAAACTTCCTCATTTAAAAACCCATTTAAAAACGCGCTCTTAACGTCCATTTGAAATAATTTTATTTTAAAATGACAAGCTATCGCGAATAAGATACGAATGGACTCGAGTCTAGCTACAGGGGCGAAAGTTTCATCAAAGTCTATACCTTCTACTTGAGAGTAGCCTTGAGCAACTAAACGTGCTTTGTTCCTGATGATGGTACCATCTTCATTTTTCTTATTCTTGAAATTCCATTTGGTACCTATCACATTGTGTTGCTTTGGAGGCTTTGTTAATTCCCAGACTTTGTTTCGCTCAAACTGATGGAGCTCTTCCTGCATTGCTTTAATCCAGTAGTCATCCTGAAGAGCTTCATCGATGTTCTTTGGTTCGATCAAGGAAACGTAGCAAGCGAATCCGCAAACCAACTGTCTCCGAGTTTTGACTCCTTCTTGTGGGTCTCCAATGATGTTTGATTCAGGATGATCCTTGGTGATTCGTAACGTTTGTTGTAACGGAGTACTCGGAGGTACATGAGATGATTCCTGCATATCAGATAAACTTGAAGAACCATTAGATGCATCATTAATACTGGAAGTATTATCATGAGAAGATGCACTTACAGGAGTATCATCATCAAGAGAGATATCGAGGGTAGATTTTTCAGATGCAAAGTGAAAAGCTTCATCTACTTTAACATTTATAGATTCTACAATCGTTTTAGATTCCATGTTAAATACCCGATATGCTCTGCTATTTGTAGAATAACCCAAAAAGATCCCTTCGTCACTTCGAGAATCGAACTTACCAAGATTTTCGCGATCACGCAAAATAAAACATCGACTCCCAAAGATACGAAAGTATTTGATATTCGGTTTTCTACTAAACCACAGCTCATATGGTGTATTTAAAGTTCCTGGGCGCAAATACACTCGATTAATGACATAGACAGCGGTGTTCACAGCTTCAGCCCAAAAATGTAGCGGTAAATTCCGGCTATGAAGCATCACACGCGCCATCTCTTGAACAACCCTGTTTTTGCGCTCAACAACACCATTCTGCTGAGGTGTATAGGGTGCTGAGAATTCATGTTTTATGCCGTTGGAAGTGCAAAAATCAATGAATTTAGAATTAATGAATTCTCCACCTCTATCACTTCTAACATGAATGATCTTTTCATTCTTTTCAATCATAATACGATGGCAAATCTCATGAAAAGAATCAAACGTATCAGCTTTCTCTTTTAAAAATGCTACCCAAGAAAACCTAGAGAAATCATCAACCAATAAGAAAATATACCATTTACCTCCCAAAGATGGTTGACGGGTAGGTCCAAAGAAAGAAAAATAGTCTACATAAACTACACAACATTTAATCGTAGGAAGATTAAAGGCAAGGAAAGATTTCACCTTTGCATACCCAAACCTTTTGAGTTTTAGAGTATGTTGGCAATGGTTGAGAAATTTTCCTTGATGAAGACGTCTTGCATGATTGATCTTTTTCTTTTGTCATCGTCTTGCTTGAAGTACTACCAATGTTCTTTTCTTTTGAAAAGTCCTTCTTTGATTTCCGGGGAGTGAACTCATTGGTAGCAGTTGCAAGATGTGATTGATTTGATCTTTGAGCTCCAATCTTGCAATTTCTTTCAATGTGCCCTTCAACATTACAACGAAAACATACCTTAGTGCTTGACGATTCCGAAGAGGGTGAAGTAGGCTTGTTGTTGTTGCTTGTCGTGAATTCCGGTGTCGGAGGAGGAGATACCGACTGAGGCACAAAAACTATCCCAACCGAACTAAAGTTGTCTTCAGTTCGATTGTATCCGAGGCCGAACTTGTTTGCTTGACCGAGACCAAGAAGCTTATCCAACTTACTCCTTCCTGATGAAAATCGCTGTAAGTCATCCTTGAGTTGGAGAATGGTCTCTATCATTTCCAATTTTTCCTGTCGAGCCTTGCCGTTGAGCTTCAAGAAGTAATTCGCTTTGTTCACCATATCTACATAATTCTTCTCGAGTTGCTCATTGGACTCTTGAAGGGAAACATTTGCTTTTATCAGATTATCCCTTTCCACTTCAAGATCGGTCGAGAGAGAAGTTACCCATTTTACTTCTTCTTCGAGATCCTGTAATCTCCCTCTCAACCCCTTGTTTTGTTTAGCCAGTTTCTTTGAATCCCTCGAAAGTCTGTGGTAGGCTAAAACAAAATCTTCACCTTCAGAGTTACTTGATTCATCATCCGTTGCAGTTTTTTCAGCCCGGGAGGAGTTGGACAATGAATCTGAAGTACTTGCCATTAAGCACATGAAGGGTGAAGATGTGGACGCGTGGAATACCGTTGCGCTTTCTTCTTCATCACTTGAGGATGACTCATTTGACGTTGAGTTGTCATCCCATGTGACGACTTGCATCGCTTTCTTCTTCGACGGATTCTTAGTTGGACACTCCGTTGAGATATGGCCGTATCCTCGGCACTTGAAGCATTGGACTTGTCCTTCTGAGCTTTTCTTATCCTTTGAAAAGTTCTCTTGCTTTCTTGACTTGTAACTTGAAGTACCCTTGCCTTTCTTCGACTTTCCGAAGGATGGAGTTTTACTTGAATTACCCCTTCGAAAGTTGCGGCGAAACTTCCTTGTTAAGAGAGCGAGCTGCTTCTCAAATTCCTCCATAAATAGGTTCTCGTCATCGTCTGAGGAGGATGAATCCGTGTCTTCTTCCTTTGTTGTTTTCAAAGCATAACCTGAAGACTTAGAAGAGGATGCCTTTCCCGAAGAATAGTTAGTAGTAAATGTCATTTCATAAGTTTGTAATGAACCAACTAGTTCTTCTACACGCATTTCGTCCGGGTGTTTAATAGTTTCAATGGCTGTATCCTTTGGGCGAAATCGTTCAGGAAGAGTTCTTAAGATCTTTCTTACAACCTTAAATTCTGGAATCTTCTCTCCCAGGTTAGCACATGAGTTTATGATGTCTTGCAATCGTGTATAGTAGTCCGTGAAAGATTCATTTTCTGCCATGAAAATAGAGTCAAATCTGCTCGTAAGCATTTGCAGCTTTTGAATCTTCACGAGGTTAGTTCCCTTATGTGTAACCTGAAGAACATCCCAGATTTCTTTCGCAGTCTCACATGCCGAGACGCGAGAGAATTCAGTTTGAGATAAGGCATTAAAAATAGCATTAGTTCCCTTGCCATTGTAAGAAGATGAATCTAACTCTTCCTTGGTCCACTTCGACCTAGGTTTGATGGTGCGAACATCAGCAATAATTTCAGTTGGATTAGACCATCCTAATTCAATTGATTGCCACACCCGTTCGTCGATGGAACTTAAAAAGGCTTTCATCCGTACTCTCCAGTACGCATAATTTGTTCCATCAAAGAATGGGGGTCTGTTGATGTTTCCACCTTCAACCATTGTTTACAACCCTATTCCCGCTCTGATACCACTTGTTGGGTTATATGTAGTAATGGATCTAAATAGGGGAAAAAAATACCTAGAGGGGGGTGAATAGGTGTAAACAATAAACACTCAAAAAATCATTGTGCAATAAAAACCCAATGCGGAAATATAAATGAACACGCAAGATTTTTACGTGGAAAACTCCAAACCGGAGTAAAAAACCACGGGACCGATAACACGGTGAAATCCACTAGAATTAAACACGTACAAGGTGATATACCGTACTCACAGACGACTCAACCTTTTCCATACGCTCCTAGTTGATCTTCTCCGCTCGCTCCGCAACGCGTCTCGAATCCACGATCTGCGTCCAACGCCGAATCCACGGCGTCCAACGTCGAGTCCACGACGTCTGACCGAATCCACGGTCTTCACCCAGTAGCACGCTTCGAATCCACGAACGTACCTCGCTCCGAATCCACGAGAGCGGTTGCACCTTGAATCCACAAGGCCACGCGAGTCCACGCGCCGATTTGAGGAAATCGTTGTTTTTTGGGTGGTGATGATCCGCCGAATACTTAGATCAAAGATAGATAGGAAATACCATCTAAGTATTCATTAGTTTGATTCAACTCAAGATGTGAGTATGAAAACCTAGAATCAAACTAATCAATATAGATGAAGAAACATAGAGTAATATCTAATGATTTCCTTTCTTCTCTATATGTGGATCCAGGGCCGTATAAGATGAAATTTGATTATGACGGCTCTATATGGATTATCTGGATTAACCCTAGAAAAAGAATCATAGGGTCTATTTATAGGTTAGAAACCCTAGGAAGAAGATAAGGATCAAAAACTGTCGTTTCTGGAAATTTTTACGACGGCGATCCGGATCGGATTAGCTGTGATCCGGATCGTCGTAACGAGTCAGGCAATTCCAGAAAAACGAAGGTTCGGGATCCGGATCGAAGTGCTTGATCCGGATCGTTCATACAGTTCACCAAACATCAACGTTCGGGATCCGGATTGCGAAGCCTTATCCGGATCGTTCAAGGAAAATGGTAAACTCAATGTTCGGGATCCGGATCAAGGGAAGCTATGATCCGGATTGAACTGGTGTATGAACGAACCACCTTCGGGATCCGGATTGAACAATCTGATCCGGATCCTGAACAAGTCTCATGTTCAGTTCTTGATTTTTATGCAATAAGAAATTCTTCCAAGTGTTTCTACACTACAAGAAGTATTCGGATCACCAAAAATATTTAGTTAAACTTACCTGATCCTTTTGAATTCTTTTTTCTTGAGATTGAGGTATATGATCCAAACTGTTGGGTTATAATTAATAATGGATCTAAATAGGGGAAAAAACACCTAGAGGGGGGTGAATAGGTGTAAACAATAAACACTCAAAAAATCATTGCGCAATAAAAACCAAATGCGGAAATATAAATGAACACGCAAGATTTTTACGTGGAAAACTCCAAACCGGAGTAAAAAACCACGGGACCGATAACACGGTGAAATCCACTAGAATTAAACACGTACAAGGTGATATACCGTACTCACAGACGACTCAACCTTTTCCATACGCTCCTAGTTGATCTTCTCCGCTCGCTCCGCAACGCGTCTCGAATCCACGATCTGCGTCCAACGCCGAATCCACGGCGTCCAACGTCGAGTCCACGACGTCTGACCAAATCCACGGTCTTCACCCAGTAGCACGCTTCGAATCCACGAACGTACCTCGCTCCGAATCCACGAGAGCGGTTGCACCTTGAATCCACAAGGCCACGCGAGTCCACGCGCCGATTTTGGGGTAAATCGTTGTTTGTTTGGGTGGTGATGATCCGCCGAATACTTAGATCAAAGATAGATAGGAAATACCATCTAAGTATTCATTAGTTTGATTCAACTTAAGATGTGAGTATGAAAACCTAGAATCAAACCAATCAATATAGATGAAGAAACATAAGGTAATATCTAATGATTTCCTTTCTTCTCTATATGTGGATCTTAGGCCGTATAAAAGATATTTGATTATGACGGCTTATGCGGCTTCTCTGGATTAACCCTAGAAAAAGAATCATAGGGTATATTTATAGGTTAGAAACCCTAGGAAGAAGATAAGGATCAAAAACTGTCATTTCTGGAAATTTTTACGACGGCGATCTGGATCGGATTAGCTGTGATCCGGATCGTCGTAACGATTCAGGCAATTCCAGAAAACCGAAGGTTCGGGATCCGGATCGAAGTGCTTGATCCGGATCGTTCATACAGTTCACCAAACATCAACGTTCGGGATCCGGATTGCGAAGCCTGATCCGGATCGTTCAAGGAAAATGGTAAACTCAATGTTCGGGATCCGGATCAAGGGAAGCTACGATCCGGATTGAACTGGTGTATGAACGAACCACCTTCGGGATCCGGATTGAACAATCTGATCCGGATCCTGAACAAGTCTCATGTTCAGTTCTTGATTTTTATGCAATAAGAAATTCTTCCAAGTGTTTCTACACTACAAGAAGTATTCGGATCACCAAAAATATTTAGTTAAACTTACCTGATCCTTTTGAATTCTTCTTTCTTGAGATTGAGGTATATGATCCAAACTTCATTCATCTTCAATCTTCAAGACTTAACACTTTCACGAAATGCGCCAAAACAAAATCCTTAACAATCTCCCCCTTTGGCGGTTTCGTGACAAAACACAGATCCACTAAAGAAAATTCAAAAAAAATATTTTTGTTGCTATCACCATACAACAAAAATTTACAATGGAGATCCAAAATAAAATACATGAGTTAAACTCCTAAAACAGACTCTAGACTTAGACATCTGTACTCTCTGCAAAAAGAAATCATTCTTGACAAAAGAAATCGTTAGATACCTCAAGAATTTTATATCATTCAAAAACCACATACAGAGATGAAGTTTATACTCATTTACACTTACCATAACTTTTATACATTCAGATATGTAAACTGATCATAGTTAAAACACCAACATATCTTCTATGCAATCAAAATCCAAATGTCATGTTAGTGAACATCAACTTGTTAGTTATATTACATGCCCAAATAGTTAGACGAAAGTTAGCCGAGGCATGCATTCAAACACAAACGAAAACCGAAAGTTGAAGTTCTACTTACCTTTCAAGTTGAGGTCAAGTTAAGGTTATACTTACCTCTATAGTTTCAAGTTTCTCACAACCACATTGTATCAATGTCTCAATTGTTTATACTTCTCTCTCCCCCTTTTTGTCACAAAAATTAGCCAAAGATTACCAAAATGGAGAGAATGGTTAACAGTTCAAGTTTGAGAACTAAAAACTAAAACTAAAAACATAAAGACCTGCACAAAAGAAAGTAAAAAAAATGAAGTTCCTGCACAAGAGAAGGATAAAGCAAACAATTCAAGCATCTGAATCTGAGTCATCCGAGGCGGAGTCCTCAGAGCTCGTGCAACCCAGCTTTTTCAAAATTCCTTTAAGTAATCCCGAAATCGTAGAACACTCTTGTTTCATCTGATGTATGTCCTTGGACATCTTTCTGAGTCCTAGAGCCATTTTGTCTTGTTCTTGTTTGATGGAAGACTCCAGGTTTCCCTTTTGGTCAATTCTTCTGGAAGTTGAAGAACGTTGTGTGACGATTGACGGAGCAGTCTGTCCTTCATTCCGAGGAGATCGTCTTGGCAAAGAGGGTAAATTGTCAAGATGTTCATTACTTGGCACATTCTTTTTCCTTGCTTGCTGCTTAAGTATTGAGGAAGACTTTAGTAGCTTCTTGTTCTTTAGGTAAACCTTATTTTCTTCATCAATACCTTGTTGTACTTCAACAAGAAATGTGTCCCAATCTTCTTCATCTTCAGATTCAGTGTCAATTTGAGAGATATTCTTTGGATTCTCTTGACATGGTTCATTTATTTCAATACCTCGAGCTCGTCCAGGTCGTCGAGCGAGTCTTTTTCTTTTTAGTATGGATGAAGAGGTCATTGGTGCTTTTCCTTTTTCCGTAGCAGTGGGCGGAGCCTTTTCCTTTGATATCTCTGCACGGGCTTTCCCTTTCGATGCAACAGAGGTTTTCTGTGGCGATTTTCCAGGATGTGTTTCATCATCTGACAACTCATCCCAATTGACTTCATCCTTTTTAGCCCTCTTAGGCTTGACAGTGTCTCTCGTATTTACCATAGCAGCCAGAAGGAGAATGATCCACGTGATCACCATTGCTATTGGTTTCTTGTGAGAAGAAAATCCTGTGAGCAACAACTCAAGAACACGAAAAATTGTTAATTTTCAAAAATTTGAAAAATTGTACCCAAACAAACATTATCGTGTAGAGAGACTAGGAATCAAATTAGTTTTGCAAAAGGAATTTTAAAAATAGATCAATTGCATGATTTTGGAAAATTCCCATTATATGCCCTAAAACCGAAATTTTTGAAATCGAAGACCAAAAATCCGTTTATCTTGAGAATACCTAGCATATAATCAAAACTAATCTACCCAGAGTTCTTATTTCAAAAGAGATTTGACCAAAAACCATTCACAAATGAAAAAGTTACATGATTTCTACTCACGTTTTGAGCAAACAAGGTAAAACAGTGAAAAACCGAGATTTTGATCAATAAAACTTACTTGGAATCGAAGAACTGGAGTTTGAAAGGCCCCAAGAAGGATGAATTCTAGAGAGAGAAGCTCTGGAAACTTTGGAACAAAAGATTGGAGTAAAAGAAATCAAAACCCTTTTGTTCTTTATAAAACCCTAGCCGCGATCCGGATTGGATCGAGATTACGATCCGGATCGGCTACCCGCAGGAAACACCTGCATTCGGGATCCGGATCATTCATGTCCGATCCGGATCGGCTCCAACTTTCTCTTCAGAATAATTTAGAAAAAATCTAGAAAAACCAGAAAAAGATTGTAAGCACTTTTGTGTATCAACTTTAAATGAAAAACATCGTTTCATACAACAAGAAGTAGATTATACCAAATCTATCAATAACATCCAACAAATGAAACGAAAATTTATAAAAATTAAATCCCTTAAAGTTGAACAACTTCAATTACATCTAACTTGATTTTATGAGTAATGCCTTTATCAAATCATCAATTTGGTAAAGAAAATGAAATACAAATATCAATAGATGTCTAACATCCCAGATAAATTAGATAATGTATCTAATCAATTTATTGAAGAGAGTGGCTCTTTGAGCATCTTTCATTAAAAAATCCCACCTTATACCAACCTTGAAATTTTGACAGAGTCAAGTATTTCAACATGCATTTTATTTAATCAACTTGAAAAACCTTGCTTGGTATACATGTGGTAGCTGCACACAGTACTCGGACGACCGAGGTGGTAGCTCTTTCCTCCATGTGGTGGTAGTTTTCACACTCCTCATTGGGATGTAACTCTTTCAACATCTTTTGAGCATAATACTTTTTCTTTGACTCCCCCTCAATTGGCTATCAATTATTTAAGATATAAAGTATTTAGCCAAAAATTGATCTCGATTTCATACTCGACTAAACAATCAAATAAGATAAAAACTATACCAAGAGATCATCGAGAGAGAAATTGACTTTGATCAAAACAAAGATGAGTTAATTGACATAAATGATCATTGCATCAAATGAAATATTATGACATCTAAAGCATAATAGATTTCTAAATATATAAAAGGATGCAGTTAAAGTCAATCAAACTAATGCTCAATTAATATTCTATGTCTAAGCATAGATAATGAACAAAAACACAAAAACAAAACCTAACCTAAGCAAAAGTTTCAAAAAGAAGTTTATTTCAAAGAAAGCATTCCAATTGCTTTACGCAAATGAGTAAAACGTTTT
>CM055060.1:22728581-22772267 GCA_029204045.2 Tillandsia leiboldiana
CGCTTCGGCAGTCGAAGAGTGCAACGCAGTTTTGCTTTTTACTGTGCTAAATTCAACAGGCATGGCCGAATAACAAACATGCACCCTCGTACTTTCACGATCATCCCCAGATCCGGCCACATTCGGCATCTGAGTATCCAAATAAAGATAACTTGTTCGCCAAGGATACAAATTCCGAATTTATGGTTCCTTTAATGTTCCGGATCATCCGTTCGCCGTTTTCAGGTGAACCTCCTTTGGTGCAGATTGATATCTCGCGCAGTGTGACGCCGCCCCCTTCCCAGGGGTCACACCTCCTAAACTACGCTAGCTCTAGCAACGCTTAACTCGCATGTCCTCTTGGATCTTGCTACCCATCCAAAATGCTATAGCCTGGTTAGGATTTGTCCTATGATTATCATTTATATCGAGGAAACTAGTTCCAGATCCGTGGGTGTCAATTCTTCCCCCCTTTAAGCCCTGATGTCCACGCAGGCTCCAGCACACTCACCAAGCGACCAGGCGATGTTAGACTCTCTCGCGAGCCTTGGCCGACCTTTTGAGTAGCTGCACTCCTCTCACAACCGTCATTAGCCGGGGAGCCTCGCTCTACCCGTATATAACCCCGGCTCAGCCGAGACGCCTCAAATTTCCGGCTGGTGGATGGCTCTGATACCAACTGTGACGCCCCACTTCCCAGGGGGTCACCCATCCTAGAACTACTCTAGCTCTAGCACGCTTAACTCTCATGTTCCTCTTGGATCTGGATACCATCCAAATGCTATAGCCGGTTAGAGATTTAGTCCTATTATATCATTTTATAGAGGACTAATCCTTCCGGGGTGTCACACGCAAATCCCAACACCAAAAGATATATCCGGGCGACTAGCCGTGAGGTAAAGTAGGCTTCCAATCATACTCCTATAAAGTTTCTCGTCTACATTCTCACTAAAAGATTCACTCCTAATCCCTTATGGCTAGTTCCCATTGGAGTTGGAAAATCTTTACAATTTTCTAGATCAAACTTTTTGACCAACTCCAAAGCATACTTGGATTGACACAATGGATACTTCGTCATTTTGTTTCACTTGCAATCCAAGGAAATAAGTCAATTCGCCCATCATGGACATCTCAAATTCGCTTTCCATGGTTCAGCGAATTTAGAAGCATCATTATCTTTGTTGCTCCAAAAACAATGTCATCGACATAGATTTGTGCAACAATGAAGTTATTTTGATAATGCTTCACAAAGAGAGTCCTGTCAGCTCCCCCTCGAGTATAGCCCTTCTCCAAAAGGTGCTTTGTTAACCTTTCGTACCATGCTCGCGGTGCTTGTTTTAAACCGTAAAGAGCCTTTTTCAAACGAAAAACATGGTTAGGTTGTTTACAGTCTACAAAACCTTTCGGTTGAGCCACATAAACTTCCTCATTTAAAAACCCATTTAAAAACGCGCTCTTAACGTCCATTTGAAATAATTTATTTTAAAATGACAAGCAATAGCGAATAAGATACGAATGGACTCGAGTCTAGCTACAGGGGCGAAAGTTTCATCAAAGTCTATACCTTCTACTTGAGAGTAGCCTTGAGCAACTAAACGTGCTTTGTTCCTGATGATAGTACCATCTTCATTTTTCTTATTCTTGAAATCCATTTGGTACCTATCACATTGTGTTGCTTTGGAGGCTTCGTTAATTCCCAGACTTTGTTTCGCTCAAATTGATGGAGCTCTTCCTGCATTGCTTTAATCCAGTAGTCATCCTGAAGAGCTTCATCGATGTCTTTGGTTCGATCAAGGAAACGTAGCAAGCGAATCCACAAACCAACTGTCTCCGAGTTTGACTCCTTCTTGTGGGTCTCCAATGATGTTTGATTCCGGATGATCCTTGGAGATTCGTAACGTTTGTTGTAACGGAGTACTCGGAGGTACATGAGATGATTCCTGCACATCAGATAAACTTGAAGAACCATTAGATGCATCATTAATATTGGAAGTATTATCATGAGAAGATGCACTACAGGAGTATCATCATCAGAGAGATATCGAGGGTAGATTTTTCAGATGCAAAGTGAAAAGCTTCATCTACTTTAACATTTATAGATTCTACGATCGTCTTAGATTCCATGTTAAATACCCGATATGCTCTGCTATTTGTAGAATAACCCAAAAAGATCCCTTCGTCACTTCGAGAGTCGAACTTTCCAAGATTTTCGCGATCACGCAAAATGTAACATCGACTCCCAAGATACGAAAGTATTTGATATTCGGTTTTCTACTAAACCACAGCTCATATGGTGTATTTAAGTTCCTGGGCGCAAATACACTCGATTAATGACATAGACAGCGGTGTTCACAGCTTCAGCCCAAAAATGTAGCGGTAAATTCCGGCTATGAAGCATCACACGCGCCATCTCTTGAACAACCCTGTTTTTGCGCTCAACAACACCATTCTGCTGAGGTGTATAGGGTGCTGAGAATTCATGTTTTATGCCGTTGGAAGTGCAAAAATCAATGAATTTAGAATTTATGAATTCTCCACCTCTATCACTTCTAACACGAATGATCTTTTCATTCTTTTCAATCATAATACGATGGCAAATCTCATGAAAAGAATCAAACGTATCAGCTTTCTCTTTTAAAAATGCTACCCAAGAAAACCTAGAGAAATCATCAACCAATAAGAAAATATACCATTTACCTCCCAAAGATGGTTGACGGTCGGCCAAAGAAAAAGAAAAATAGTCTACATAAACTACACAACATTTAATCGTAGAACGATTAAAGACAAGGAAGATTTCACCTTTGCATACCCAAACCTTTTGAGTTTTAGAGTATGTTGGCAATGGTTGAGAAATTTTCCTTGATGAAGACGTCTTGTATGATTGATCTTTTTCTTTTGTCATCGTCTTGTTTGAAGTACTACCAATGTTCTTTTCTTTTGAAAAGTCCTTCTTTGATTCCGGGGAGTGAACTCATTGGTAGCAGTTGCAAGATGTGTTGATTTGATCTTTGAGCTCCAATCTTGCAATTTCTTTCAATGTGCCCTGCAAAATTACAACGAAAACATACCTTAGTGCTTGACGATTCCGAAGAGGGTGAAGTAGGCTTGTTGTCGTTGCTTGTCGTGAATTCCGGTGTCGGAGGAGGAGATACCGACTGAGGCACAAAAACTGTCCCAACCGAACTAAAATTGTCTTCAGTTCGATTGTATCCGAGGCCGAACTTGTTTGCTTGACCAAGACCAAGAAGCTTATCCAACTTACTCCTTCCTGATGAAATTGCTGTAAGTCATCCTTGAGTTGGAGAATGGTCTCTGTCATTTCCAATTTTTCCTGTCGAGCCTCGCCGTTGAGCTTCAAGAAGTAATTCGCTTTGTTCACCATATCTATATAATCTTCTCGAGTTGCTCATTGGACTCTTGAAGGGAAACATTTGCTTTTATCAGATTATCCCTTTCCACTTCAAGATCGGTCGAGAGAGAAGTTACCCTTTTTACTTCTTCTTCGAGATCCTGCAATCTCCCTCTCAACCCCTTGTTTTGCTTAGCCAGTTTCTTTGAATCCCTCAAAGTCTGTGGTAGGCTAAAACAAAATCTTCACCTTCAGAATTACTTGATTCATTCCGTTGCAGTTTTTTCAACAGGAGGAGTTGGACAATGAATCTGAAGTACTTGCCATTAAGCACATGAAGGGTGAAGATGTGGACGCGTGGAATGCCGTTGCGCTTTCTTCTTCATCACTTGAGGATGACTCATTTGACGTTGAGTTGTCATCCCAAGTGACGACTTGCATCGCTTTCTTCTTCGACGGATCTTAGTTGGACACTCCGTTGAGATATGGCCGTATCCTCGGCACTTGAAGCATTGGACTTGTCCTTCTGAACTTTTCTTATCCTTTGAAAAGTTCTCTTGCTTTCTTGACTTGTAACTTGAAGTACCCTTGCCTTTCTTCGACTTTCCGAAGGATGGAGTTTTACTTGAATTACCCCTTCGAAAGTTGCGGCGAAACTTCCTTGTCAAGAGAGCGAGCTGCTTCTCAAATTCCTCCATAAATAGGTTCTCGTCATCGTCTGAGGAGGATGAATCCGCGTCTTCTTCCTTTGTTGTTTTCAAAGCATAACCTGAAGACTTAGAAGAGGATGCCTTTCCCGAAGAATAGTTAGTAGTAAATGTCATTTCATAAGTTTGTAATGAACCAACTAGTTCTTCTACACGCATTTCGTCCGGGTGTTTAATAGTTTCAATGGCTGTAACCTTTGGGCGAAATCGTTCAGGAAGAGTTCTTAAGATCTTTCTTACAACCTTAAATTCTGGAATCTTCTCTCCCAGGTTAGCACATGAGTTTACGATGTCTTGCAATCGTGTATAGTAGTCCGTGAAAGATTCATTTTCTGCCATGAAAATAGAGTCAAACTGCTCGTAAGCATTTGCAGCTTTTGAATCTTCACGAGGTTAGTTCCCTCATGTGTAACCTGAAGAACATCCCAGATTTCTTTCGCAGTCTCACATGCCGAGACGCGAGAGAATTCAGTTTGAGATAAGGCATTAAAAATAGCATTAATTCCCTTGCCATTGTAAGAAGATGAATCTAACTCTTCCTTGGTCCATTTCGACCTAGGTTTGATGGTGCGAACATCAGCAATAATTTCAGTTGGATTAGACCATCCTAATTCAATTGATTGCCACACCCGTTCGTCGATGGAAATTAAAAAGGCTTTCATCCGTACTTTCCAGTACGCATAATTTGTTCCATCAAAGAATGGGGGTCTGTTGATGTTTCCACCTTCAACCATTGTTTACAACCCTATTCCCGCTCTGATACCACTTGTTGGGTTATATGTAATAATGGATCTAAATAGGGGAAAAAACACCTAGAGGGGGGTGAATAGGTGTAAACAATAAACACTCAAAAAATCATTGTGCAATAAAAACCCAATGCGGAAATATAAATGAACACGCAAGATTTTTACGTGGAAAACTCCAAACCGGAGTAAAAAACCACGGGACCGATAACACGGTGAAATCCACTAGAATTAAACACGTACAAGGTGATATACCGTACTCACAGACGACTCAACCTTTTCCATACGCTCCTAGTTGATCTTCTCCGCTCGCTCCGCAACGCTTCTCGAATCCACGATCTGCGTCCAACGCCGAATCCACGGCGTCCAACGTCGAGTCCACGACGTCTGACCGAATCCACGGTCTTCACCCAGTAGCACGCTTCGAATCCACGAACGTACCTCGCTCCGAATCCACGAGAGCGGTTGCACCTTGAATCCACAAGGCCACGCGAGTCCACGCGCCGATTTTGGGGTAAATCGTTGTTTTTGGGTGGTGATGATCCGCCGAATACTTAGATCAAAGATAGATAGGAAATACCATCTAAGTATTCATTAGTTTGATTCAACTCAAGATGTGAGTATGAAAACCTAGAATCAAACTAATCAATATAGATGAAGAAACATAGAGTAATATCTAATGATTTCCTTTCTTCTCTATATGTGGATCTAGGGCCGTATAAGATGATATTTGATTATGACGGCTCTATGGGATTATCTGGATTAACCCTAGAAAAAGAATCATAGGGTCTATTTATAGGTTAGAAACCCTAGGAAGAGATAAGGATCAAAAACTGTCGTTTCTGGAAATTTTACGACGGCGATCCGGATCGGATTAGCTGTGATCCGGATCGTCGTAACGAGTCAGGCAATTCCAGAAAAACGAAGGTTCGGGATCCGGATCGAAGTGCTTGATCCGGATCGTTCATACAGTTCACCAAACATCAACGTTCGGGATCCGGATTGCGAAGCCTGATCCGGATCGTTCAAGGAAAATGGTAAACTCAATGTTCGGGATCCGGATCAAGGAAGCTACGATCCGGATTGAACTGGTGTATGAACGAACCACCTTCGGGATCCGGATTGAACAATCTGATCCGGATCCTGAACAAGTCTCATGTTCAGTTCTTGATTTTTATGCAATAAGAAATTCTTCCAAGTGTTTCTACACTACAAGAAGTATTCGGATCACCAAAAATATTTAGTTAAACTTACCTGATCCTTTGAATTCTTTTTTCTTGAGATTGAGGTATATGATCCAAACTGTTGGGTTATAATTAATAATGGATCTAAATAGGGGAAAAAACACCTAGAGGGGGGTGAATAGGTGTAAACAATAAACACTCAAAAAATCATTGCGCAATAAAAACCAAATGCGGAAATATAAATGAACACGCAAGATTTTTACGTGGAAAACTCCAAACCGGAGTAAAAAACCACGGGACCGATAACACGGTGAATCCCACTAGAATTAAACACGTACAAGGTGATATACCGTACTCACAGACGACCTCAACCTTTTCCATACGCTCCTAGTTGATCTTCTCCGCTCGCTCCGCAACGCGTCTCGAATCCACGATCTGCGTCCAACGCCGAATCCACGGCGTCCAACGTCGAGTCCACGACGTCTGACCAAATCCACGGTCTTCACCCAGTAGCACGCTTCGAATCCACGAACGTACCTCGCTCCGAATCCACGAGAGCGGTTGCACCTTGAATCCACAAGGCCACGCGAGTCCACGCGCCGATTTTGGGGTAAATCGTTGTTTGTTTGGGTGGTGATGATCCGCCGAATACTTAGATCAAGAGTAGATCGGAAATACCATCTAAGTATTCATTAGTTTGATTCAACTTAAGAATGTGAGTATGAAAACCTAGAATCAAACCAATCAATATAGATGAAGAAACATAAGGTAATATCTAATGATTTCCTTTCTTCTCTATATGTGGATCTTAGGCCGTATAAAAGATATTTGATTATGACGGCTTATGCGGCTTCTCTGGATTAACCCTAGAAAAAGAATCATAGGGTATATTTATAGGTTAGAAACCCTAGGAAGAAGATAAGGATCAAAAACTGTCATTTCTGGAAATTTTTACGACGGCGATCTGGATCGGATTAGCTGTGATCCGGATCGTCGTAACGATTCAGGCAATTCCAGAAAACCGAAGGTTCGGGATCCGGATCGAAGTGCTTGATCCGGATCGTTCATACAGTTCACCAAACATCAACGTTCGGGATCCGGATTGCGAAGCCTGATCCGGATCGTTCAAGGAAAATGGTAAACTCAATGTTCGGGATCCGGATCAAGGGAAGCTACGATCCGGATTGAACTGGTGTATGAACGAACCACCTTCGGGATCCGGATTGAACAATCTGATCCGGATCCTGAACAAGTCTCATGTTCAGTTCTTGATTTTTATGCAATAAGAAATTCTTCCAAGTGTTTCTACACTACAAGAGTATTCGGATCACCAAAAATATTTAGTTAAACTTACCTGATCCTTTTGAATTCTTCTTTCTTGAGATTGAGGTATATGATCCAAACTTCATTCATCTTCAATCTTCAAGACTTAACACTTTCACGAAATGCGCCAAAACAAAATCCTTAACAATCTCCCCCTTTGGCGGTTTCGTGACAAAACACAGATCCACTAAAGAAAATTCAAAAAAAATATTTTTGTTGCTATCACCATACAACAAAAATTTACAATGGAGATCCAAAATAAAATACATGAGTTAAACTCCTAAAACAGACTCTAGACTTAGACATCTGTACTCTCTGCAAAAAGAAATCATTCTTGACAAAAGAAATCGTTAGATACCTCAAGAATTTATATCATTCAAAAACCACATACAGAGATGAAGTTTATACTCATTTACACTTACCATAACTTTATACATTCAGATATGTAAACTGATCATAGTTAAAACACCAACATATCTTCTATGCAATCAAAATCCAAATGTCATGTTAGTGAACATCAACTTGTTAGTTATATTACATGCCCAAATAGTTAGACGAAAGTTAGCCGAGGCATGCATTCAAACACAAACGAAAACCGAAAGTTGAAGTTCTACTTACCTTTCAGTTGAGGTCAAGTTAAGGTTATACTTACCTCTATAGTTTCAAGTTTCTCACAACCACATTGTATCAATGTCTCAATTGTTTATACTTCTCTCTCCCCCTTTTTGTCACAAAAATTAGCCAAAGATTACCAAAATGGAGAGAATGGTTAACAGTTCAAGTTTGAGAACTAAAAACTAAAACTAAAAACATAAAGACCTGCACAAAAGAAAGTAAAAAAATGAAGTTCCTGCACAAGAGAAGGATAAAGCAAACAATTCAAGCATCTGAATCTGAGTCATCCGAGGCGGAGTCCTCAGAGCTCGTGCAACCCAGCTTTTTCAAAATTCCTTTAAGTAATCCCGAAATCGTAGAACACTCTTGTTTCATCTGATGTATGTCCTTGGACATCTTTCTGAGTCCTAGAGCCATTTTGTCTTGTTCTTGTTTGATGGAAGACTCCAGGTTTCCCTTTTGGTCAATTCTTCTGGAAGTTGAAGAACGTTGTGTGACGATTGACGGAGCAGTCTGTCCTTCATTCCGAGGAGATCGTCTTGGCAAAGAGGGTAAATTGTCAAGATGTTCATTACTTGGCACATTCTTTTTCCTTGCTTGCTGCTTAAGTATTGAGGAAGACTTTAGTAGCTTCTTGTTCTTTAGGTAAACCTTATTTTCTTCATCAATACCTTGTTGTACTTCAACAAGAATGTGTCCCAATCTTCTTCATCTTCAGATTCAGTGTCAATTTGAGAGATATTCTTTGGATTCTCTTGACATGGTTCATTTATTTCAATACCTCGAGCTCGTCCAGGTCGTCGAGCGAGTCTTTTTCTTTTTAGTATGGATGAAGAGGTCATTGGTGCTTTTCCTTTTTCCGTAGCAGTGGGCGGAGCCTTTTCCTTTGATATCTCTGCACGGGCTTTCCCTTTCGATGCAACAGAGGTTTTCTGTGGCGATTTTCCAGGATGTGTTTCATCATCTGACAACTCATCCCAATTGACTTCATCCTTTTTAGCCCTCTTAGGCTTGACAGTGTCTCTCGTATTTACCATAGCAGCCAGAAGGAGAATGATCCACGTGATCACCATTGCTATTGGTTTCTTGTGAGAAGAAAATCCTGTGAGCAACAACTCAAGAACACGAAAAATTGTTAATTTTCAAAAATTTGAAAAATTGTACCCAAACAAACATTATCGTGTAGAGAGACTAGGAATCAAATTAGTTTTGCAAAAGGAATTTTAAAAATAGATCAATTGCATGATTTGGAAAATTCCCATTATATGCCCTAAAACCGAAATTTTTGAAATCGAAGACCAAAAATCCGTTTATCTTGAGAATACCTAGCATATAATCAAAACTAATCTACCCAGAGTTCTTATTTCAAAAGAGATTTGACCAAAAACCATTCACAAATGAAAAAGTTACATGATTTCTACTCACGTTTTGAGCAAACAAGGTAAAACAGTGAAAAACCGAGATTTTGATCAATAAAACTTACTTGGAATCGAAGAACTGGAGTTTGAAAGGCCCCAAGAAGGATGAATTCTAGAGAGAGAAGCTCTGGAAACTTTGGAACAAAAGATTGGAGTAAAAGAAATCAAAACCCTTTTGTTCTTTATAAAACCCTAGCCGCGATCCGGATTGGATCGAGATTACGATCCGGATCGGCTACCCGCAGGAAACACCTGCATTCGGGATCCGGATCATTCATGTCCGATCCGGATCGGCTCCAACTTTCTCTTCAGAATAATTTAGAAAAAATCTAGAAAAACCAGAAAAAGATTGTAAGCACTTTTGTGTATCAACTTTAAATGAAAAACATCGTTTCATACAACAAGAAGTAGATTATACCAAATCTATCAATAACATCCAACAAATGAAACGAAAATTTATAAAAATTAAATCCCTTAAAGTTGAACAACTTCAATTACATCTAACTTGATTTTATGAGTAATGCCTTTATCAAATCATCAATTTGGTAAAGAAAATGAAATACAAATATCAATAGATGTCTAACATCCCAGATAAATTAGATAATGTATCTAATCAATTTATTGAAGAGAGTGGCTCTTTGAGCATCTTTCATTAAAAAATCCCACCTTATACCAACCTTGAAATTTTGACAGAGTCAAGTATTTCAACATGCATTTTATTTAATCAAACTTGAAAAACCTTGCTTGGTATACATGTGGTAGCTGCACACAGTACTCGGACGACCGAGGTGGTAGCTCTTTCCTCCATGTGGTGGTAGTTTTCACACTCCTCATTGGGATGTAACTCTTTCAACATCTTTTGAGCATAATACTTTTTCTTTGACTCCCCCTCAATTGGCTATCAATTATTTAAGATATAAAGTATTTAGCCAAAAATTGATCTCGATTTCATACTCGACTAAACAATCAAATAAGATAAAAACTATACCAAGAGATCATCGAGAGAGAAATTGACTTTGATCAAAACAAAGATGAGTTAATTGACATAAATGATCATTGCATCAAATGAAATATTATGACATCTAAAGCATAATAGATTTCTAAATATATAAAAGGATGCAGTTAAAGTCAATCAAACTAATGCTCAATTAATATTCTATGTCTAAGCATAGATAATGAACAAAAACACAAAAACAAAACCTAACCTAAGCAAAAGTTTCAAAAAGAAGTTTATTTCAAAGAAAGCATTCCAATTGCTTTACGCAAATGAGTAAAACGTTTTTGATCCAAAGGTTTTGTTAAAATATCAGCTAATTGATCTTCAGTTGAAATATATGACAGTTGAAGAGTATTTGATTCAACTAGCTCTCTAAGAAAATGATATCTAAGTTCAATGTGTTTTGTTCTAGAGTGCAACACAGGGTTTTTGGAAATGTTTATAGAACTAGTGTTGTCACAAAGAATTGTTACCGAAGTTGCTGAAATCCGGAAGTCGCTCAACACACTTTTCATCCAAATGAGTTGGGTTGAACAACTACCCGCTGAAATATATTCCGCTTCAGCAGTCGAGAGTGCAATGCAGTTTTGCTTTTTACTGTGCCATGCAACAAGGCAATGGCCTAAATAAAAACATGCACCACTCGTACTTTTCCGATCATCCACAGATCCTGCCCAATCGGCATCTGAGTATCCAATAATATCTAAACTTGTCCCCATAGGATACCAAATTCCGAAATTTATGGTTCCTTTAATGTATCGGATGATCCGTTTCACCGCTTTAAGGTGAACCTCCTTTGGTGCAGATTGATATCTCGTGCAGATCCCAACACCAAAAGATATATCCGGGCGACTAGCCGTTAGGTAAAGTAGACTTCCAATCATACTCCTATAAAGTTTCTCGTCTACATTCTCACTAAAAGATTCACTTCCTAATCCTTTATTGCTAGTTTCCATTGGAGTTGGAAAATCTTTACAATTTTCTAGATCAAACTTTTTGACCAACTCCAAAGCATACTTGGATTGACACAAATGGATGCCTTCGTCACTCTGTTTCACTTGCAATCCAAGGAAATAAGTCAATTCGCCCATCATTGACATCTCAAATTCGCTTTCCATGGTTTCAGCGAATTTAGAAGCATCATTATCCTTTGTTGCTCCAAAAACAATGTCATCGACATAGATTTGTGCAACAATGAAGTTATTTTGATAATGCTTCACAAAGAGAGTCATGTCAGCTCCCCCTCGAGTATAGCCCTTATCCAATAGATGCTTTGTTAGCCTTTCGTACCATGCTCGCGGTGCTTGTTTTAAACCGTAAAGAGCCTTTTTCAAACGAAAAACATGGTTAGGTAGTTTACAGTCTACAAAACTTTTCGGTTGAGCCACATAAACTTCCTCATTTAAAAACCCATTTAAAAACGCGCTCTTAACGTCCATTTGAAATAATTTTATTTTAAAATGACAAGCTATCGCGAATAAGATACGAATGGACTCGAGTCTAGCTACAGGGGCGAAAGTTTCATCAAAGTCTATACCTTCTACTTGAGAGTAGCCTTGAGCAACTAAACGTGCTTTGTTCCTGATGATTGTACCATCTTTATTTTTCTTATTCTTGAAAATCCATTTGGTACCTATCACATTGTGTTGCTTTGGAGGCTTTGTTAATTCCCAGACTTTGTTTCGCTCAAACTGATGGAGCTCTTCCTGTATTGCTTTAATCCAGTAGTCATCCTGAAGAGCTTCATCGATGTTCTTTGGTTCGATCAAGGAAACGTAGCAAGAGAATCCGCAAACCAACTGTCTCCGAGTTTTGACTCCTTCTTGTGGGTCTCCAATGATGTTTGATTCAGGATGATCCTTGGAGATTCGTAACGTTTGTTGTAACGGAGTACTCGGAGGTACATGAGATGATTCCTGCATATCAGATAAACTTGAAGAACCATTAGATGCATCATTAATATTGGAAGTATTATCATGAGAAGATGCACTTACAGGAGTATCATCATCAAGAGAGATATCGAGGGTAGATTTTTCAGATGCAAAGTGAAAAGCTTCATCTACTTTAACATTTATAGATTCTACAATCATTTTAGATTCCATGTTAAATACCCGATATGCTCTGCTATTTGTAGAATAACCCAAAAAGATCCCTTCGTCACTTCGAGAATCGAACTTACCAAGATTTTCGCGATCACGCAAAATAAAACATCGACTCCCAAAGATACGAAAGTATTTGATATCCGATTTTCTACTAAACCACAGCTCATATGGTGTATTTAAAGTTCCTGGGCGCAAATACACTCGATTAATGACATAGATAGCGGTGTTCACAGATCCAGCCCAAAAATGTAGCGGTAAATTCCGACTATGAAGCATCACACGCGCCATCTCTTGAACAACCCTGTTTTTGCGCTCAACAACACCATTCTGCTGAGGTGTATAGGGTGCTGAGAATTCATGTTTTATGCCGTTGGAAGTGCAAAAATCAATGAATTTAGAATTAATGAATTCTCCACCTCTATCACTTCTAACACGAATGATCTTTTCATTCTTTTCAATCATAATACGATGGCAAATCTCATGAAAAGAATCAAACGTATCAGCTTTCTCTTTTAAAAATGCTACCCAAGAAAACCTAGAGAAATCATCAACCAATAAGAAAATATACCATTTACCTCCCAAAGATGGTTGACGGGTCGGCCCCATTAAATCCATGTGCAGTAATTCCAAGGGCCGTTTGGTACCAACGTGGTTCAGGTTCTTGTGTGCAGCCCTTGATTGTTTTCCCTTAAGACAACCTCCGCACGCAATGTTGTTTTTAAATAAAAGTTTAGGAACCCCCTTAACCACGTCTTTATTTGAAATCTTTGCTAGTTCTTTAAAATTTATGTGACCTAGTCTTTCATGCCAAAGTGTTTCATTATCCAAGGAAACTAGGTTACATTTTTCTGAAATTTTATTAGGAACAACATAGCAATTGTTTTCAGATCTAACCCCTTTTAAAAAGAAGACATGGTCCTTATCAGTTACAACACATTCAACAGATGAAAAGTTAACTGAAAAACCATTGTCGCAAAGTTGACTTATGCTAATGAGGTTAGTCTTAAGGCCATCCACAAATAACACGTTTTTCAAAATCGGGCCATCTGGAATAGCTACCGTTCCTTTTCCAACAATTTTGGAAGATCGGCCGTCTCCGAAAACAACGAGTCCTCCGGAGATTTTCTCAAAGTTTTGAAAACTATTTTTGTCACCGGTCATGTGACGGGAACACCCGCTATCCAGATACCAAGACGAATTATCATATGCATGCAAGGAAACATTAGTAACAAGACAAGGGAAGATTTCACCTTTGCGCACCCAAAACCTTTTGGAATGCGTCGGTAACGGTCGTGAGGTTATTCTCCTAGGTGAAGGCGTCTTGTTAGATCGATTGCTGCTCCTTGATGATGTCGTCTTGTGCGGTGAACTACCAAGTCTCTTTTCCTTTGTATGATTTGCATTTGATTTCTGAGGAATCACCTTTTTGGTAGTCGTTGCAAGAAATGTCTGAGTTGAGCGTTTGGCTCCTGTCTTGCAATATCTCCTTATGTGCCCTGAAATACCACAACGAAAGCATACCTTTGCACTTGACGATCCCGAAGAGAAAGAAGTAGGCTTGTTGTCGTTGTTTGTCGTGAATTCCGGTGTCGGAGAAGGAGATACCGACTGAGGCACAAAAACTGTCCCACTCGAACTTGGACTGTTTCCAGTTTGAGTGTACCCGAGGCCGAACCGATTTGTTTGACCAAGACCAAGAAACTTATCCAACTTACTCCTTCCAGAAGAAAATCTCTTTAAGTCATCCTTTAGTTGGAGAATGGTCTCTGTCATTTCCAATTTATCTTGTTGGGCCTCGATGTAGAGCTTTGAGAAGTGATCCGCTTTATCCACTAGTTTTGTATGTTCCTTCTCAAAAAAGCTCATTGGACTCTTGAAGGGAAACATTTGCTTTTATCAGATTATCCCTTTCCACTTCAAGATCGGTCGAGAGAGAAGTTACCCTTTTTACTTCTTCTTCGAGATCCTGTAATCTCCCTCTCAACCCCTTGTTTTGTTTAGCCAGTTTCTTTGAATCCCTCAAAAGTCTGTGGTAGGTTAAAACAAAATCTTCACCTTCAGAGTTACTTGATTCATCATCCGTTGCAGTTTTTTCAGCCCGGGAGGAGTTGGACAATGAATCTGAAGTACTTGCCATTAAGCACATGAAGGGTGAAGATGTGGACGCGTGGAATGCCGTTGCGCTTTCTTCTTCATCACTTGAGGATGACTCATTTGACGTTGAGTTGTCATCCCGTGTGACGACTTGCATCGCTTTCTTCTTCGACGGATTCTTAGTTGGACACTCCGTTGAGATATGGCCGTATCCTCGGCACTTGAAGCATTGGACTTGTCCCTCTGAACTTTTCTTATCCTTTGAAAAGTTCTCTTGCTTTCTTGACTTGTAACTTGAAGTACCCTTGCATTTCTTCGACTTTCCGAAGGATGGAGTTTTACTTGAATTACCCCTTCGAAAGTTGCGGCGAAACTTCCTTGTCAAGAGAGCGAGCTACTTCTCAAATTCCTCCATAGATAGGTTCTCGTCATCGTCTGAGGAGGATGAATCCGTGTCTTCTTCCTTTGTTGTTTTCAAAGCATAACCTGAAGACTTAGAAGAGGATGCCTTTCCCGAAGAATAGTTAGTAGTAAATGTCATTTCATAAGTTTGTAATGAACCAACTAGTTCTTCTGCACGCATTTCGTCCGGGTGTTTAATAGTTTCAATGGCTGTAACCTTTGGGCGAAATCGTTCAGGAAGAGTTCTTAAGATCTTTCTTACAACCTTAAATTCTGGAATCTTCTCTCCCAGGTTAGCACATGAGTTTACGATGTCTTGCAATCGTGTATAGTAGTCCGTGAAATATTCATTTTCTGCCATGAAAATAGAGTCAAATATGCTCGTAAGCATTTGCAGCTTTTGAATCTTCACGAGGTTAGTTCCCTCATGTGTAACCTGAAGAACATCCCAGATTTCTTTCGCAGTCTCACATGCCGAGACGCGAGACAATTCAGTTTGAGATAAGGCATTAAAAATAGCATTAATTCCCTTGCCATTGTAAGAAGATGAATCTAACTCTTCCTTGGTCCACTTCGACCTAGGTTTGATGGTGCGAACATCAGCAATAATTTCAGTTGGATTAGACCATCCTAAGTCAATTGATTGCCACACCCGTTCGTCGATGGAACTTAAAAAGGCTTTCATCCGTACTCTCCAGTACGCATAATTTGTTCCATCAAAGAATGGGGGTCTGTTGATGTTTCCACCTTCAACCATTGTTTACAACCCTATTCCCTCTCTGATACCACTTGTTGGGTTATATGTAATAATGGATCTAAATAGGGGAAAAAACACCTAGAGGGGGGTGAATAGGTGTAAACAATAAACACTCAAATAATCATTGCGCAATAAAAACCCAATACGGAAATATAAATGAACACGCAAGATTTTTACGTGGAAAACTCCAAACCGGAGTAAAAAACCACGGGACCGATAACACGGTGAAATCCACTAGAATTAAACACGTACAAGGTGATATACCGTACTCACAGACGACTCAACCTTTTCCATACGCTCCTAGTTGATCTTCTCCGCTCGCTCCGCAACGCGTCTCGAATCCACGATCTGCGTCCAACGCCGAATCCACGGCGTCCAACGTCGAGTCCACGACGTCTGACCGAATCGACGGTCTTCACCCAGTAGCACGCTTCGAATCCACGAACGTACCTCGCTCCGAATCCACGAGAGCGGTTGCACCTTGAATCCACAAGGCCACGCGAGTCCACGCGCCGATTTTGGGGTAAATCGTTGTTTGTTTGGGTGGTGATGATCCGCCGAATACTTAGATCAAAGATAGATAGGAAATACCATCTAAGTATTCATTTGTTTGATTCAACTCAAGATGTGAGTATGAAAACCTAGAATCAAACCAATCAATATAGATGAAGAAACATAGGGTAATATCTAATGATTTCCTTTCTTCTCTATATGTGGATCTTAGGCCGTATAAAAGATATTTGATTTTGATGGCTTATGCGGCTTCTCTGGATTAACCCTAGAAAAAGAATCATAGGGTCTATTTATAGGTTAGAAACCCTAGGAAGAAGATAAGGATCAAAAACTGTCGTTTCTGGAAATTTTTACGACGGCGATCCGGATCGGATTAGCTGTGATCCGGATCGTCGTAACGAGTCAGGCAATTCCAGAAAAACGAAGGTTCGGGATCCGGATCGAAGTGCTTGATCCGGATCGTTCATAGAGTTCACCAAACATCAACGTTCGGGATCCGGATTGCGAAGCCTGATCCGGATCGTTCAAGGAAAATGGTAAACTCAATGTTCGGGATCCGGATCAAGGGAAGCTACGATCCGGATTGAACTGGTGTATGAACGAACCACCTTCGGGATCCGGATTGAACAATCTGATCCGGATCCTAAACAAGTCTCATGTTCAGTTCTTGATTTTTATAAAATAAGAAATTCTTCCAAGTGTATCTACACTACAAGAAGTATTCGGATCACCAAAAATATTTAGTTAAACTTACCTGATCCTTTTGAATTCTTCTTTCTTGAGATTGAGGTATATGATCCAAACTTCATTCATCTTCAATCTTCAAGACTTAACACTTTCACGAAATGCGCCAAAACAAAATCCTTAACACAAACTTCATTCATCTTCAATCTTCAAGACTTAACACTTTCACGAAATGCGCCAAAACAAAATCCTTAACAACTATCACCATCATTCTCACATAATTATGTTAACCATTCATCATAAGGTGTAGGTTGAAGATTAGTTTCCTAATTACCCTCACATAGAATAGGTTTAAGGATGATCACTTATAATCAACTTCATATGAGATAATACAATTTCAACCATGTAATCATTTACTCATGCATAAGCTAAGGATCAAATAACTTAATCTAAACATGGATATCCAAGCATATTATACCAAGGACAAGAGAACAACAATCAACTATGCCATGAGGGAAACCAATAGCCCGAGTGGGTAAATCGTTGTTTTCGGCAAAGCACAACCACCCACCTGAAACTTGACGATCCGATGCCCGATCAGGCTGAATTTTGGCGTGAGTAATCCTTATCCTCCTAGGAGTCCGATGCCGTAAAAATCATCCAAATCCGCCTCACGGATTGGGCGCAATCACTGAAACAATGCACACTGCGCACTGAAATTCCAGAATTTCAGCAATTGAAAATAAGTTTAAGAAGATGTAAGTGCAGCACCAAATACCTCAATATAAAGTCTCTAATAGTAAAACAAAGATGTCCTCATTCAAACAAACATCTCCAAGTCCTCAAAATCCACCATTAATTTCCCTTAACATTCAAATGTAGCAATAATTACAATGCTGTCCAAAAATTGCTAACATAAACTTGCTAACATTTCCAAGCTTAATTAGGGGCTTTTCCAAACGGATTCATCCACAGCTCATAAAAGAGAATTTGCTCACCTTGAAGTTAAGAAGAAGTACCAACTTGAATTTCTGAAAAATACCTTATATCCACGAAGTTATCTGCATTCCAAGGTGCCTTGCTCAAATCAAAACTAAAACAGGGACTGCAGTAAACCATATAATCGCACTTAAAAAGATGATTAAAGATACCTAATCAAACGTGCTCCAAATCCTGCAAGAGAGGTACCATTGGATTCCTTGTTGAGAGTAGATACAAATTGAGCTAAAGAAATCCAAATTTCATGCTCGGATGAAGGAGAAAACCCATAAACACTTTGAACTATCCACCAAGTTCCATCTGTACCTGACTGCAGCAAGGTGCTCCCAAGATCATGCATAAACCCCAATAAAAACTCAGATCTGTGGAAAATGGTACATACCAATATTGTAGATCTTCGAGTCCTGAAAATGGTCCCGCAAAACTCATCCAAATATTCCCATCCTACTGCCCAGAAAGGCCAAAACACTGAGGACTGTTCAGGATTCCAGACTGAAATGAAGGGTTCCAAAGATGGCCTTAAAACTCTATAAAAACATGAGATCTCGGGGAAGAGTTGAATACAAAAATTGTAGCCTTACCTCTTGTGAGAATGTAGAACCAAAAATGAGCTCATAATTCCAAGAAATTAGCCCTGGAGAATTTTCTCACTGAAACGCGACGGGAAGGTCCACCAACAGCAACAATGGTGATGCTTGCCTCAAGGAGAAAATGATGGTGATGAAGCCCCTTTTGTCCATCTCTTTGCTGATGAAAATGGAGGAGAGTTGCATAAGAATCCCCTGTAGAAGGTCCCAAGGTTGGATGGATCCAAAAGAGGAAGATGGAGGAGGTAGGAGCTCTTAAGTAGGAGGAAGAAGAAGAAAAGAAAACCAAAATGGGGGGGGGGGGGGTTTACTGTGCGGTGCACAGTGCTGGGCCAGGCCCGGCTCCCGGCCCAGCCCCGCGCCCAGCGGGGGCACGTGGCGCCCATCCGGGCTGTCACGCCCCGGGGTCGAAACTGCGACCCGGGCCCGCCAGACAGATCCGCCACCTATGCCAACCTGCATAGGCGAAGCGTCCTACCTGCAAGAGAAGTACTATAACTAAACAGATATCAGAGCTATAATAAAAATCTGCTGTAACTAAAATCAATCACTGTACAACTGGAAATAAACAACACTGTCTGCCTCCCGAATAATAATAATAATACAAATCCTCGAGTACAAGCTCTAAACCCAACCGGGAGGTAACTCCAATATATAAACAACAGTGTACAGTCTCTCAATACAAAATATCCTCACTACAATAGTCTCTCAAAAGGGGAAAAAGAAACAGCTAATCTACTGATGATCTCCTCAGAAGGGTACCGCTACTCTCCAACGCCGGGTAGGGATCTAGCTCGCGACTCCCTCGCCACGATCAACAACCGCAGAGTCGGCAACACCTGCTAAGACTCTGCAAAACAAAGAAGAGGAGAAAATGGGGGAAAACCCCCAAAGGGTGTGAGAACTACTCCAAAACGGGAGTTCTCAGTGGGTACCACCGCCAGACCCGACGGCCTGCCCACCAAGTCCTCAAGAGACAAAAATTAACCCAAGTCATAAGACTGAAATGAGTAAGCTGAAAACTCTCACAGCTACCCTGCCCCTAACTAAAGGCTAAAAGGGGGGAACCAAACAGTGGTATGCAACCACTAGCACATAAAGTGCACAAACGACCCAATCGAGCTGACTGCCACATCTGGTCCAGTCAACCTGCATCCGCCTACAACCACCTCCCAAAGACGGGCAGGAATTACGTAGGGCGTCCAAACGGACTAGCTCGCTATCGAGTAGAGGATCATGCAGGCTATGGTCAAAGTCCACGCTCTCTCTCTCAGAACGGGTAGAATCAAGATGCTCAACCTCTCACACAGCGGTCAAAGAACTCGCAACAACACGGGACCACCGTCAACCAGACGGCTCTCACAATACTAGCACTGATCTAAACTCAACTACCAGTCTGCACTCGGCCCCCAGGCACGAGTGTAACCATAAAAGCATTTGACCGAAATAAACTCAATCGAATGAACCGGTATAAAACCCGGCACTGCCTGCTCTGTCCAAATGACCGGAACCCAACACGGTCTGACCGGCACCCGACACGGTCTCACCGGAACCCAACACGGTCTGACCGGAACCCAACACGGTCTGAAGCCTACTCCGGAGCGGCACTCGAGGGGAGCTACCCACACGAGTAAAGCATCTCTGTCATCAACATCAACAGTATCTCGAAACAGCAGGACTTGATCACAATCTGATCAAAGTGGGAAAACTCAACCACTAAAGGAAGACCCGACCACAGTCGGATGCAACTAAACGATAAGTGGGAAACTCCATCCACTAGGGAAAACCGATACCCAAATCTGGTGCATAGATAAGCATCCGGTCAACCGCCCAATATCCGCGGTTGCCGCAAAGCCCCACAACTAAACCAACCTGTCCCAGACACAAAGTCCCGACTACACTGCCCAGACCCCCTGCTCGAACCCGAGCAACACTGACCACCTGACTAACAAGAAGGAGAAAAGAAAAGCATGGTTTCTCCTAAGTCAAGTTCCAATAAGTAGTGCAGCAGTAAAAGATGGCCTAACTACATGACCATACAAGCATGCAATGTCCTCAAGGAAATAAAGGGGGTAAAGCATAATAACAGTTCCTTTAGGAATAAGCAACATGCCGGAATCCCAAAACTAGATTTGTCCACAACTCAGGGTTCATTAATAGAATGATCATAATAACTCCTCAGAGTACAAATCCGCACATAGCTACGAAATCCTGTCCCAAATCATAATCCAACCACAAGAAAGGCTATGTGCTAACATGGCATGTTATATAATTTCATAGGGTAACATTATCCTAGGTAAGCTTACACTAGTCATCACACCGATGTCCAAGTCATGCAAGTCCTCAGTATACCTCATAAATACTATTCTTGCAATCATTTATACCAATATCAATAACAAGCTTACCTACTTACCAAAATAAACTATGTACCCTACACATGCATGCATCAGTCATAGAGGGGTGACATCCCCACAAGTGGACTTATACTTGCCACAACATAAACATTGCCTTAAACAATTACTGATAATAAGCTCACCCACCTGAAGCGCTTAACCCAAGGCAAACCTGAAGTCGGTGAAGTGGGTAGACGCCCGCGGTCCAAAATCTGCCAACAAAACACCCTCTGTACAAGTCGCACAAGCCTTGGCTCCAAACAGCTGAAAACACCCCTGAGTACAACAATAAGGCTTAACATTACACTTTTATTCCAAAATCAACCCAACGTACACAATCTGAAAATCAGTCCCAAAGCCGCGCATATTTCACCTGCTGCAAGTGCCCAGAAAAATCCAATAAAAATACCACAGTAATCCTCGCGTCGATACCTTCGAAACGAGTACCTGCACGTCCAATTCCGAGCTTCCTACACTGAGAAACAATTCCGACAAGGGAACCACCCCGAATCAAACTACACTCAAAAACTGTAGCAACAATTACTGTTCACAGATAATCTTCACCTTCGAGAAATATTCAGAAAATTCCAATAAAATTTGGGCATATTCCTCGTGATGTGTAGATGCAAATCGCCTCTTGAATCACCCCAATCCGATGCCTGTGCGCGAAGATATCACCAAAACACTGCTCCGCTGTCCCAGAACTCCGCCCAGAAAAAGGGGTTACAAGATGATCCGAAAGACCCATGAAAAACTCGGAATGGGAAAAACCAGTAAACATGGGAAACATAGCCCTACCTGTCGTGAAGCCAACGGCGCAAGAATCACAGAAAAAGGTGCTCGGGGTAGGCCGGGGGAGTCCTCGCACCAAAACGCGACGAAGAAGACCACAAACGAACGAGCGTCGCGCCGCGCCGTAAAAATAGAAACCTCGATAAGCGTGCCACCAAAAATCCCAAAACTTTGCAGAAAGATGCATCCAAACTCGGGGATCATCTTTGTTGAAGACACCCAGGCGAGATGAGGCTCGGAAATGGCGAAAAAAGGGAAGAAAGGGAGCTCGGATCGCCTTTTATAGGCTGCAGGAAACAATTGGAAAATACCGGATATGTCCGGATTTCCGGGCGCTGGGAACTTTCGGGCGCGCACTGTAGCAGCCCGAAATCCCCGCGCCCGAACACTGTAGCCGCCAGAATCTCTCCTGGGCCGCCACGTCGCCCGCCAAACAGCGGACAGCACCCCAGCCGCTCCCCGCGCGACACGTCGCGCCCCCCAGACGCCGACACGTGTCCTCCCCAAGCGCGGGAGTCCGCCCGACCGCGCCCACGTGCGCCTGACGCCGCCGCCTGCCACCCTGCCGCGCACAGTAGACCCACCAATCGGAGAACGCCACGTGTCAAGCCACTGCCTAGTGAACCCGGTGCACGAAATCGTGTGGACCGAACCAATACAAACCTGCCACGTGTCCCAGCCCGGTGCACCGTAAACCACAAGCCATCCCGAAAACTGCGTAGACCAACCGCCGTGAACCCACCTCTAGGATGATGCCACGTGTCAACCCCGGTCCACCGTGCGCCCCGCACTCCCCCGTAGACCGCGCCCCGCGGACCGGCCCACTCCCGAGCCGCCACGCGTCCAGCCCCCGGCGCACGCCTGCCGCGTGGACCGGGCGGCCCGCGCCTCCGTCCGCCGCGCTGCCTGCGGCCGCTCCGCCGCTGCCGCCGCCGCCGGAAACACTGTTCCGGCGTGAACAGTGTCCGGTGCTCAAAAATAACAAGTGGGTAGTCCGTTTTAACCGTTTTCGCGCGCTGAATCCGAATTTGATGTCCATTTCGCCAAATTCCAACTCCAAAATTCGCCGAAGGCATCCGGAAAGGTAATCCTTGGTCCAAACTTCGCACTGAGTCCAATTTAAATATCCAAATGGGGCACAAATCTCACCAACACGCCACATAGGCCTCCGGGAGCTGTAGATGATCCAGTAATCTCGTCGTGGGGATCCAGGTCCTCACATCCTCCCCCACTAAGAAAAGTTTCGTCCTCGAAACTAGCTCAAATCCCCCAAGGGTCCCACATACCACGGGTAGGTATTCATCAATAAAGCCTCCAGCTCCCGAAACATCACTCACTCCCCGTGATTACTTCCCAACAACAACAACAACAAGTACGGCATGGCCCGACATGCGATTTTCTCATCTCACGAGCCAGAAATCGCAACGGGCGTCCTTCGTACTCCAACAATCATAGATCTCAAAAGGGACAAGTCGATCACGGGCGAGGGATCCAAAAGCAACACACTCCAGAGCTGAGACGTGAAACAACACAGAGGCCCCATCAAGAGCCGGGGGAAACAGAATAATCAACAGCGCAACACGCCCCAAACCACCTCCTGGTGTCTACTCAACCAGGATCACCCGAAGTATACCCACAAATTCATCCTATGAGGAAAAAGATCCAATAAGCTGGGGTCTTCACTCGGTTACTTCCGATCCAAAATCACCCGAGTGGCCTACTCGACCACGAGCTACCCTCAAAAGGGATCCTCAAGAGACACAATCTCAAGCCACGGTTGGACACTCAACAAGCCAACATAACCCCAACAGATCCACGGGTCGAAAGGATGCCCTGACGGGGACCAAACCGTCAGTGAACGGGAGGGAAAACTGGCTCGAAAGGCGATCAAAATGCGGAGGCTCAAACTCGCGGTCAAAAATCCCAACCAGCAACGACAATCCGCATAAATCCCATTCAACATGCTGAAAGCTGTAATCTCCGTCGGCACCGCATGGCGAATACTGTAAATTGAAGCTGAAATCCTGATCTATCACATGGTAAAGAACGGAAATGCTGAGTAATCAACACCGATAGCCAAGCAGGCATGGCCTACGCCCAGGTATAACAATCCAAGCTGGAAATAAAGGACGTACTGAAAGGCTCAACTGTGGAATCCAAGCTGCCTGCAAAAACAGTGTTTCATCCTGCCACAGCACTCACAGGGTTGGACTAAAGAAGTGTGGACCGAAGATCCACCCACGGTAACTCTACCGCCACAATGGGAGGCATCACCAAAACACACAATTCCATCTCCCAACACAGGAAACACTAGCATTGGCGCTAATATCAGACACATTATCCATTGGCCATGCTCTCTCGGCACCGCCAAGTCTAGAAGCTCCTCACCTCAAAAACGAAAGTTGGTCTCAGTCAACTTGAATAACATCCATTAGGTCGGGTTCCACCGCCGCCCCTACGGCTCGAACAAAGCGACCCAAGAAGGTATGCTTCTGCAGCTACAACTTGTACTTCAATAACTTGGCATACCGCTTCATCCCCACGGGCATGATAGCACATCCACAAAGCGCTCCTTGTACTCCAAGTCACTCTGGGAGCAAATCAAAATATCACCGGGAAAACACCACTCCCAGTCCGTCCAAGTACAACCGGGACCTACTATTCCTCAGATCTTGAAATCCACAGGGCAATCGTCATTCCATTGGCCTCACTAACAACTCATAATGCCCCCACCGCGTCCAAAACGCCACCTAGGCGAAGTCCTCAGCTGTCTAACACCAAGTGGGTACTCGCATCATACACCAACTGCCGGAGTATAATTCCATCATAAGGTCCTGGATACCATAAAAGGACCCTCACATTCGTGTATCAATGACGTGGCATCCCCACAGTATACCAACGACGTGGCACTAGGTCAAACAGACCCCTCGATCCATCGGACCCTGCAACAGTGCCAAGTCTCTCTCTCAGCTCTACCGGCGATATCCAATGAGGTGCTGTCCAGGGTGGCGCGGTTCCTCGAACCACGTCAAACGCAATCTCTATCTCCCTAACCGGCGGCATTACCAACAACTAAGGTGAATCCACACACGGGGTCTCGCGGGCAACAGAGATATCCCTGAGTCCCGGTGCCGCCGTAAGCACCTCTCATCCGGTCGCTAAAACCAGAGTGCTCTAACAACCTCCACGAGCAAGCCTCCAATTGCCTGTCTTGCCGAAGATCAAGTCCTCATTTGCCGCAGTCGAACATCCTGTGGCATAGTGCCCAACAATCTCAAGCATAAGGTCAAAACACCTAAGTGCTATAATTTCCAATAATTCTGCCGGCATCTCGCGGTCTCGGCCGCACTGGACATGATCCCAAAAGCCTCCTCCACGTGCACAACAACAACAGGAACCTGTACCTCTAGTGCACGTGGTAACAAATCTACCTCTAACCCATGTAAGAGTGGAACATGCTCTAACTCCGACTACCGTGGTGAAATCCCACCTGCGACACTCAATCCACTACCGTGGCGCCCTCCAACCGGGCGGCACAGATTCATCCGCTCAAAGCAAGTGGTTGTCGCTCAATCTGCCTGAAAATCAGGGCTATCACTAGGAAGCACGACCTCTGTCTCTGATCACAATGAGGCGACGAATAAGGTCCTCCGCAGATAACAAATCCACGCTATCGCTGCGCCACTCTGATAAAATACTGATGTCGCCTTCGGGGTCCACTCGACCTCTGACATCTCGGGAATTCGTCATCCAAGAAAGAAAATTAGTCATGCCCCTGCCGGCCGATCTGTCCTCCATCGTCCGGCGCCAAACGCTAAAATCCAGAACTCACCTCTGGCGGCAGATCCCTATCCAAAGGAACTGCAATGCCGCGCTCCATACCCAATGCCTACTCCAACGAGGCATCAAAACCTTATAACGGAGGGACTGAATAAACTGAAAGGTGTCCTGGCGCAATCCACTCCCAGTCTCATATATCCTATGCGCCTCGTCCCTCGAATCTGGAGCGCGCAGTTCAACAACTGCATACACTCACAAGCACAGGGAGGCTCTCAATTAATCACTCCATCACCACCAGCCACGACTCTGCCTCCAAAGGCTCCAAACTCAATCTTACGAGTCGGGGTGGTTCATCTGCCAAATATGGCTCAATAGGTCGATCATGTCCCACAGCTCACCAGCTGTCAACCATCCACCCTGCCTCGGTGCCTCGACACTAAACATTGGCACAGAGGGGGCTACTCAGTGCTCCGGCAACTGTGTCACCAAGACCAGCTGCTCCCTCAGCCGCTGACAAGCCTCTGACAATCCTGTCATCTGGGTCCGGGGTTCTCTGACCTCGATCCGGGTATCCGGCCCAAAACCAACTGCTCAAGCTCAACTGCCATGACAGGATGCACACGGGTCAAAACCCAGCGTCGGGGAGACACCGCTCGCCACGACGAAACAACAAAACATCACACAACAACACTCGACCCAATCCAGCGAAAGTCTAAAGCATGTCACCCGTTCCACAGCATTATGTTGTCTGCAGCCAACATAATTACTTAGGAGAATAAACATGCCAATCACTCCTCCCGTCCCTTGGGAGAGGTATAAAACTCAATCAGGACTCTCGCAAAATCACGACTCTCACAAAGTCAACCAAGGGTCAAACCATAAGCCTAGGGTTTCTAAGTCCACCATGACCTACAACCTAGGCTCTGATACCACTCTAATCTGTCACGCCCCGGGGTCGAAACTGCGACCCGGGCCCGCCAGACAGATCCGCCACCTATGCCAACCTGCATAGGCGAAGCGTCCTACCTGCAAGAGAAGTACTATAACTAAACAGATATCAGAGCTATAATAAAAATCTGCTGTAACTAAAATCAATCACTGTACAACTGGAAATAAACAACACTGTCTGCCTCCCGAATAATAATAATAATACAAATCCTCGAGTACAAGCTCTAAACCCAACCGGGAGGTAACTCCAATATATAAACAACAGTGTACAGTCTCTCAATACAAAATATCCTCACTACAATAGTCTCTCAAAAGGGGAAAAAGAAACAGCTAATCTACTGATGATCTCCTCAGAAGGGTACCGCTACTCTCCAACGCCGGGTAGGGATCTAGCTCGCGACTCCCTCGCCACGATCAACAACCGCAGAGTCGGCAACACCTGCTAAGACTCTGCAAAACAAAGAAGAGGAGAAAAATGGGGGAAAACCCCCAAAGGGTGTGAGAACTACTCCAAAACGGGAGTTCTCAGTGGGTACCACCGCCAGACCCGACGGCCTGCCCACCAAGTCCTCAAGAGACAAAAATTAACCCAAGTCATAAGACTGAAATGAGTAAGCTGAAAACTCTCACAGCTACCCTGCCCCTAACTAAAGGCTAAAAGGGGGGAACCAAACAGTGGTATGCAACCACTAGCACATAAAGTGCACAAACGACCCAATCGAGCTGACTGCCACATCTGGTCCAGTCAACCTGCATCCGCCTACAACCACCTCCCAAAGACGGGCAGGAATTACGTAGGGCGTCCAAACGGACTAGCTCGCTATCGAGTAGAGGATCATGCAGGCTATGGTCAAAGTCCACGCTCTCTCTCTCAGAACGGGTAGAATCAAGATGCTCAACCTCTCACACAGCGGTCAAAGTACTCGCAACAACACGGGACCACCGTCAACCAGACGGCTCTCACAATACTAGCACTGATCTAAACTCAACTACCAGTCTGCACTCGGCCCCCAGGCACGAGTGTAACCATAAAAGCATTTGACCGAAATAAACTCAATCGAATGAACCGGTATAAAACCCGGCACTGCCTGCTCTGTCCAAATGACCGGAACCCAACACGGTCTGACCGGCACCCGACACGGTCTCACCGGAACCCAACACGGTCTGACCGGAACCCAACACGGTCTGAAGCCTACTCCGGAGCGGCACTCGAGGGGAGCTACCCACACGAGTAAAGCATCTCTGTCATCAACATCAACAGTATCTCGAAACAGCAGGACTTGATCACAATCTGATCAAAGTGGGAAAACTCAACCACTAAAGGAAGACCCGACCACAGTCGGATGCAACTAAACGATAAGTGGGAAACTCCATCCACTAGGGAAAACCGATACCCAAATCTGGTGCATAGATAAGCATCCGGTCAACCGCCCAATATCCGCGGTTGCCGCAAAGCCCCACAACTAAACCAACCTGTCCCAGACACAAAGTCCCGACTACACTGCCCAGACCCCCTGCTCGAACCCGAGCAACACTGACCACCTGACTAACAAGAAGGAGAAAAGAAAAGCATGGTTTCTCCTAAGTCAAGTTCCAATAAGTAGTGCAGCAGTAAAAGATGGCCTAACTACATGACCATACAAGCATGCAATGTCCTCAAGGAAATAAAGGGGGTAAAGCATAATAACAGTTCCTTTAGGAATAAGCAACATGCCGGAATCCCAAAACTAGATTTGTCCACAACTCAGGGTTCATTAATAGAATGATCATAATAACTCCTCAGAGTACAAATCCGCACATAGCTACGAAATCCTGTCCCAAATCATAATCCAACCACAAGAAAGGCTATGTGCTAACATGGCATGTTATATAATTTCATAGGGTAACATTATCCTAGGTAAGCTTACACTAGTCATCACACCGATGTCCAAGTCATGCAAGTCCTCAGTATACCTCATAAATACTATTCTTGCAATCATTTATACCAATATCAATAACAAGCTTACCTACTTACCAAAATAAACTATGTACCCTACACATGCATGCATCAGTCATAGAGGGGTGACATCCCCACAAGTGGACTTATACTTGCCACAACATAAACATTGCCTTAAACAATTACTGATAATAAGCTCACCCACCTGAAGCGCTTAACCCAAGGCAAACCTGAAGTCGGTGAAGTGGGTAGACGCCCGCGGTCCAAAATCTGCCAACAAAACACCCTCGGTACAAGTCGCGCAAGCCTTGGCTCCAAACAGCTGAAAACACCCCTGAGTACAACAATAAGGCTTAACATTACACTTTTATTCCAAAATCAACCCAACGTACACAATCTGAAAATCAGTCCCAAAGCCGCGCATATTTCACCTGCTGCAAGTGCCCAGAAAAATCCAATAAAAATACCACAGTAATCCTTGCGTCGATACCTTCGAAACGAGTACCTGCACGTCCAATTCCGAGCTTCCTACACTGAGAAACAATTCCGACAAGGGAACCACCCCGAATCAAACTACACTCAAAAACTGTAGCAACAATTACTGTTCACAGATAATCTTCACCTTCGAGAAATATTCAGAAAATTCCAATAAAATTTGGGCATATTCGTCGTGATGTGTAGATGCAAATCGCCTCTTGAATCGCCCCAATCCGATGCCTGTGCGCGAAGATATCACCAAAACACTGCTCCGCTGTCCCAGAACTCCGCCCAGAAAAAGGGGTTACAAGATGATCCGAAAGACCCATGAAAAACTCGGAATGGGAAAAACTAGTAAACATGGGAAACATAGCCCTACCTGTCGTGAAGCCAACGGCGCAAGAATCACAGAAAAAGGTGCTCGGGGTAGGCCGGGGGAGTCCTCGCACCAAAACGAGACGAAGAAGACCACAAACGAACGAGCGTTGCGCCGCGCCGTAAAAATAGAAACCTCGATAAGCGTGCCACCAAAAATCCCAAAACTTTGCAGAAAGATGCATCCAAACTCGGGGATCATCTTTGTTGAAGACACCCAGGCGAGATGAGGCTCGGAAATGGCGAAAAAAGGGAAGAAAGGGAGCTCGGATCGCCTTTTATAGGCTGCAGGAAACAATTGGAAAATACCGGATATGTCCGGATTTCCGGGCGCTGGGAACTTTCGGGCGCGCACTGTAGCAGCCCGAAATCCCCGCGCCCGAACACTGTAGCCGCCCGAATCTCTCCTGGGCCGCCACGTCGCCCGCCAAACAGCGGACAGCAACCCCAGCCGCTCCCCGCGCGACACGTCGCGCCCCCCAGACGCCGACACGTGTCCTCCCCAAGCGCGGGAGTCCGCCCGACCGCGCCCACGTGCGCCTGACGCCGCCGCCTGCCACCCTGCCGCGCACAGTAGACCCACCAATCGGAGAACGCCACGTGTCAAGCCACTGCCTAGTGAACCCGGTGCACGAAATCGTGTGGACCGAACCAATACAAACCTGCCACGTGTCCCAGCCCGGTGCACCGTAAACCACAAGCCATCCCGAAAACTGCGTAGACCAACCGCCGTGAACCCACCTCTAGGATGATGCCACGTGTCAACCCCGGTCCACCGTGCGCCCCGCACTCCCCCGTAGACCGCGCCCCGCGGACCGGCCCACTCCCGAGCCGCCACGCGTCCAGCCCCCGGCGCACGCCTGCCGCGTGGACCGGGCGGCCCGCGCCTCCGTCCGCCGCGCTGCCTGCGGCCGCTCCGCCGCTGCCGCCGCCGCCGGAAACACTGTTCCGGCGTGAACAGTGTCCGGTGCTCAAAAATAACAAGTGGGTAGTCCGTTTTAACCGTTTTCGCGCGCTGAATCCGAATTTGATGTCCATTTCGCCAAATTCCAACTCCAAAATTCGCCGAAGGCATCCGGAAAGGTAATCCTTGGTCCAAACTTCGCACTGAGTCCAATTTAAATATCCAAATGGGGCACAAATCTCACCAACACGCCACATAGGCCTCCGGGAGCTGTAGATGATCCAGTAATCTCGTCGTGGGGATCCAGGTCCTCACACGGGCGCCCCGCCCCCGGGCGGATGGCCCGGATGGGGCCACGTTGCCCGCCGCGCCCGCCACTGGCGCGGCGACACGCGTCCCGCACAGGGACGCGCGTCGCGCCAGCGGGCGCGCGTGGGCTTGCCGCGTGGCCCGGACGGGCCTCTCCAGCACCGACACCTGGCACTCCGCCCGGCCGCTGCGCCTGGTGCACGCCTTCTCCCGTGGACCAGCAGCCATAAAAAGATCCGATAAGCTCCAAAAATGCCCATTTTTGCTATTTTCGCGCGCTGAGTCCAATTCCGACGCCCAAAACTCCAAATAATGCAACCAAATAGCCGTTTTGATCGTTTTTCCGCGCTGAATCCAAATACGGTGTCCATTTTGCGCGAAACCATCTCTATTTTTCGACGAAATTCCCAATTAAGCAATCTTGATCCATTTTTCGCACTGAGTCCGTTTCTTGGGTCCGATTTGCGCGCAACCAACACTATCCACAGAACTTGGCCTCCACAAGCTGTCGATCACACTGTAATGACCACGAAGATCCGGGTCTTCACATCCTCCCCCACTAAAAGAAAGTTTCGTCCTCGAAACTAACATAGCTCAAAAGAAGTCTCAAATCAGAAGGGCAAATGTCCAACATCCTCGTCACCAGCTCTGAAAGCGTCGATCGCTTCCCGTGATTATTCCACAACAACATCAGCCGCCTGTACGACATGGCCTAGTTGCACCATTCCTCATTTCTCGAGCCATAATCCACAACGGTGCCTCTAGCACTCCAGACACTCACTAGTCTCAAGTGGAGCGAGTCAAACATCATCGAGCAAACCAAACATATCACCTCTAAGCGGAGACATGGACAACGACAAGGATTCCAACATGTCACGGGGAAAAGAAGAAATAACTGGTAACCACTGATCCACAACACTCCCAAAATCTCCTCCTCAAAACCAACTCATTCAAGAGACCTGAAGTACACCCTCGCAATTATCTATATAAGAAGGGAGTGCAAAATCAGAAGCATCAACAATTACAACTCTGAGTCGGAGAGCCACCAAAAAAACAGCAAGGAGTTGAAGTTGTTCCTGTTGTGGCAGTTAAACTGTCCTTACTCCACATCAACTATGGACCCTTAATTCAACACTCACTGATCTCATCCATCAGTGTGGGTTGCTCAACTAGAACCAAAACATGGAAAGGATCACTCTGGGGCATGATCCCTGGTTCTAATCATCATACCCATTCAGTAATGGCGCTTACTGCACAAGCATTGATCAAGCTCTGCACTGTACTCCGGCCCAAAACATCTACACACATCCAAGACTATCATGGGGGCATCACTACCACTCACTCACAGCCGACAGGACAAAAGATCCATTGTCCCCTCCATCAGGTAAGACATCGGGTCTAACAACCCCTTTATCCATCATAACCAATAACTATACCATCGGCTCTCAGTTGTGCTGGTGCCATCTAATGAGGTGCCTTCAATATCGACGCGGTTCCTAGAACCACATTAATAACAATCTCAATCTCCTTGCCCGACGGCATTCTCATCAACTCCGGTGGAATCATATCCGAGAACTCGCGGGCACTAAGGACACCCTTGCGTCTCGGGGCCGCCGTAGGCACCTCTATCACAGTCACTAATTGGCAATGTGTAGTGTACAGGTTTTTCCCATGCAACTTTCCGGTGAATCCACTGTGTAGAACACCTGGTGTTGGTGTGTCTGGCCCATGGTGCATCGAAGGGGTGCCACAGATGGACCTTGTGAGACTTTGATAGCGGATTTGGCCTTCGGCTGCATTTGCCAAATTTTAGAAAAGGTTTTGGGCCAATCTGAGGTTGGATTTGGATTCAGCGCGGAAAAACGCTTGAAAACGGCTATTTGCTTGTTAAATTTGGAGTCCGGATGACCAAAAGCGGGCTTTCGGAAGTTTTCGGGGATTTTCGGTGCATGGGGGGACTCGTGGACCAGCCTGAGCCACGTGGCGGCCTATTATTGGCCGGCTCACGCAGCTCGGTCCACGGGGAGGCGCGGCGGTGCATGGACCGCGGGCGGGAGACGCGTGGCGTGCCCTGATAGGCCGGCGCACGCGGCACGGCTCAACGGTTTTGCGGGGTTGCGGTGGACCGGGCGCATGACACGTGGCGGCTTCGGATTCGCTGGCTCACGTGGGCGCGGTCCACGGTGTGCGTAGTGGGGCGCCTCGGGACGGCGCGCGCACAGTGGCGCCAGGCGGGCGGTCGGCCGCACTCGAGTGCGCCACGTGTCGCCTCGTGGTTGGGCGGCCGTACCTACCCCCGCTGACCACGAGGGGACACGCGGCGCACAGCGGGCCGCCTGGGTTTGCTGTCCCCTGTTTGGGGTGACGTGGCCGCACCAGGGTCTTTCGGGCGCGTCGGACGGGAGGTGTACAACCGGGTTTCCGGGCGCAGTGCGCCCGAAACCTGCGCCCGAAAACCCGGCCCAACAGCATATGGGCTGGGCCTATAAATAGGATTCCCTGTTCGTTCTTTAGGCTCTTTGGACCCTTTTTTCATAGAGTGTCTTCAGAGAAGTTTTCCCTCACTCAGTGCACTACCCATTGGAGAACTTTGAGGATTTTTGGAGGCACTCTTCCCGAGGTTCACCATTTTACGGCGCGGCGCGACGCTTGTTTCCCGGCGATCCTCTTCGCCCCTTCTCAGTGTTTGGACTCCTCCGACTCACCCCGACTTCGGATTTCGCCGATTCTTGCGCCGTTGGACTCACGATAGGTAGGACTTCAACTCCTGTGTTTTGAGGTTCCTCGATTTCCGTGCTGATCTTGGAGTTTTCTAAGCACCCATTTGACCCACTTTTCTTCGCGGACTTTTGGACAGCACCGCGGTGTTCTTGCCGTATCTTTTTGCTCAGACGTCGGATTGAGGCGATTCAAAAGGCAATCTTCATATACTCTTCGCAAGGAGTCTCCTGGATTTTTTTCAGATTTTTCTGGATTTTGAACGAGGGTGAGAATCTCCTTTCTCTGTGGTTCTTTGTTACAGAAATTTGGTACAGTTTGGATTGGGGTGTACCCCATGCCGGATTTTTATCTCAGCGTAGGAAACTCCGATTTGGGCGTGCAGGTACTCGTTTCGACGGGCTCGTCGCGAGGATCGCGATAGTATTTTTCCTGGATTTTTCTGGGCATTATTCGCAGGTAAAAATTGGAGAATTCTGGACTGTGGAATTAGGGGACAGATTTTGGAAATTTAGAATGAATAGCTTATGTACTTTCCTTTGGGGTATTTTGTACAGATTGGTGGTGAGTTTTGGACTGATCTTGGACTTCGCTTTTGGGAACTTGGAATAGCGCTCGAGGTGGGTGATGTTGTGAACCTCCTACTTGTGAATGTCACTAGGCCTATTAGAATGCCTTGATCATGTGCTGTTAATTGTGAATGTATCTAGCATGCTTGTATGAGATTAAGGTTCCTTTGTTAATATTTGCATTGTTAGCAGGCTACAGGTTAGTAAGTGGTGTTTCCATGTTTAGATATGCAATTTAATTAGTTGGAAAGAATACTAAAACCATATCATGTCATATGTTAAGGGAATGGTTTGGGCATGTGGTTAGAATGCATGTTGTAAAAGAGGTACTTGCTAGTAGATTGTGCATCTAAATTGTATCATGTATCATATATCCTGCCACATGTACATTGGGAGTTCCAAACACTTAATGTTGCATATGTTAGAATAATCGAAATGATTTTATCAAATAAAGGACTTTGCACGCTTGAATGGTCATCTAGCTAGGCCACCTTTTTCTGCTACACAAACATATTGGAATTGACTTAGGAGAAACCATGCTTTTATTCGTTCTCCTGTCGTCTAGTCTTTGGGGATTGTGTAGTCAGATGTTCAGAGTTGGGGCAGTCGGGGATCGATGTTTGGGTGTTGCGGCGACCGCGGACAGTGGGCGGTTGACCGGATTATTATTATTATTATTACTTTTGCATCAGATTGGAGGTAGGGGATCGAGTTTCCCTTTAGTGGATGGGTTTTCCCACTTTGATCAGAGTCGTGACCCCGCCCTGCTATTTTTATGATACTGATGATACTAGTGACAGTGATACTATGCTCGTGTGGGGTCGCTCCCCTCGAGTGCCACTCCGGAGTAGGTTTCAGACCGTGTTGGGTGCCGGTTAGACCGTGTTGGGTTTCGGTCATTTGGACAGGGAAGATACTGAGTTGTGAAGTTGACAGCAGAGCAGGCAGTACCAGTGTTTACTGGTGTTTTGATTGGGTTGGTCTGTCAGTCTTTGACGTTCTGGTGCATGCTTTCAGCTATTCTTTAGTTAGGCATCTTAGAGGCATGTTAGTGGTAGCTCTTCATCAGTAGTGTACTTGTAGCTTACCACCTCTGTTTTCATTTTCGCCTCTGATTGTCCTAGTGGGCATGTCTGAGTTTGAGGTCTACCCACTAGGGGAGGCTACTGTTTTTATAGTAGTTCTCACCCCCCACTGCTTTCTCTTTTCTTTTCCCCTTTGTTTTGCAGAGTCCTCTGCGGGAGTTGCGGGACCCTCTTCCCTGGATCGAGGTAAGAGGATCACTGATTAGATAGCCACTGCCCCGAGTTCGAGTTTTGTAGTTTTGATGTATCCCCAGTACACTCAGACGGTTGTATTTCCTTTTATTTTGGGTCTGGCTGCGGCCAGCTGGTTGTATTTATTTCGTGAGCTGGGAGAGACACTTGTATATTTGTGAGAGCTTATTGTACTTTTATTTCCAGCATTTGTCTGAGATGTATTAGTTTTTGTTTAGCTCTGTTTTATGCTCCTTTATTATATATTTTATATCTGAGCAGGTTACCAGCGCTTCGTGTACACGGAAAATTCCGTATGCACGGCGGATCTGTGGACGGGCCCGGGTTCTGGTTTACACCCGGGGCGCGACAGATTAGGTGGTATCAGAGCTTAGGGATAGGTCAGTTGGGACTTAGGAAACCCTAGGCTTTTGGCAGACCCTAGGAAGGCAGAGCGTGAGTGACGTGATATTCTGCGAAAGTCGGCAATTAGTTGTTAACTCTTCCTGTGAGTGGAGAGGGATTGGCATAGCCTATTTCTGGGGGACTATTATGTTGGCTGCAGACAACATAAGGTTACAGAAATAGGGGAATGTCCATGACTTTCGCTGGATTGGGTCGAGAGTGGTTTGGTTTACTGACCCGTGGATTCTTGTGTGGCAGGATGCCTCCTAGGCGGTAGATTCCTACTCGGGGTACTCCTACACCCCCGGAGGAGCCGGAGCAGTCCGGGCCTTCTGAGATCAGTGAGCTGAGGGCCATGGTGGCCCAGTTGGCGGAGAGCCACCGCCGACAGGAGCAGAGGTTCGAGCAGTTATTTGCCCAGGTTGCGGCACCTCCCCCTACTACTGCAGAGGCCCCCGTACCACCTGTTGTACCACCGACTATTCCACCTGCCCCTACAGCGCCGTCGTCGAGCAGTGGGGCCCAGGGGATGTTCAGGCCTTTGACCCCAGTGGAGGAGCGGGAGTTTTCTGACAAACTCACGCAGTTCTGTAAGCGAGGACCCCCTAAGTTCTCAGGGCGGAGCACTCACCCTTGGGAGATTGGATCGTGGCTAGCGTCAATGGAGAAGTTGTTTCGGGACTTCTTCATTGACCAGAGGTTCAGAGCACATTTGGCAGTACACTGTCTAGAGGGGGATGCAGATGCTTGGTGGCGTCGGGTCGAGCCCTTAGAGTTTCAGGTCACCCGACAGCTACCCTGGTCGGAGTTCAGGAGGATGATCCTTGACACTTACTTCTCCACGAGCGTGAAGAAGAAGATAGAAGATGAATTGAAGAACCTGCAGCAGGGTGATCGCCCAGTGTGGGACTATTTCCAAGAGTTTACGCAGTTGCTCAACTGCGTACCCTATGTTGCCAGGGATGGGCTGCACCAGGTGGAGCTATTTGAGACAGGTTTGCGCCTCGAGATCTATACCTTGGTACACGCCCAGAGGCTTCAGACTTTATCAGAGGCAGTGGATCATGCACAGTGGGTCGAGAGGGGAGATCATGTTATTTCTAGACGCGGAGGTCTGGTCGCTCAGAGTTCTGAGAGGAAGCGACTAGCATCGGATGAGGGGGGACAGGCCAGTTCCTGGAGGCCGCCCCGACCGCCACCGCCTCAGTTTACGGGCCGGGGGCGTTCGGAGCGGCGAGGGCCTGGGGGATCCCAGAGGCCCCCACAGCATCAGCAGCCCCAGCGACAGCAGCAGCACTCGCAGCAGCAGAGGTCGCAGTCGCGACAGCAGGGATCTCAGCGGCAGTCGCACAGGCAGCAGCAGTCACGGCAGTTTCGGGCCCTTGGCAGTTGTATCTTCTGCGGGGGTCAGCATTTCCCCGGCACTTGTGATCAGAGGTGGGGGCGTTGTTATGGCTGTGGTCAGGCCGGGCACATACGATCTTCATGCCCTTTTTCGGCATTAGTGGCGCCTTCTTCGGCCTCGGTTTCTCTTCCACCTCAGCAGCGACCGCCAGCTCAGCGGCCCTATGCTCCTGCGAGCAGGGCTCCTTCCTCCCACCATGCAGACTACCGACCACCAGCTCAGAGCGGGCGAGTCTACGCCGCTCAGGTAGGGGACTCCACGGCAGCCGACCACGTGGTGGCAGGTATCACTTTACTTTTTGGTATTAGAGCTCGCACTTTATTTGATACAGGTGCATCACATTCTTTTATCAGTAGAGCATTTGCATCATCTCATGGACTAGAGTTAGGTCGGTTGCCACATGCATTAGAGGTACGGATTCCCGATCACATATTGCATGTAGAGGAGTGTTGTTGGTCTTGCCTGGTACAGCTTGAGTCTTGGATTTTGCCAGCGGACCTGATGGTCCTTAGTCAGCTGCGAGATTTTGACATTGTACTGGGGATGGATTGGCTGGCTCGCTATTTCGCGACGATTGATTGCGCCGCGAGGACTGTTACTTTTAGCGAGCCAGGCCAGGAGGTGTTCGTTTTCGGGGGGTGCCAGAGTGCTTTCTTTGCCTCTGTGGTTTCGACTTCTCGTGCGAGGCAGATGATGCGCAGTGGATGCGTAGCCTTTATGGCATCTGTGGTTAAGGAGCCTACGGCGGCTCCGGGACTCGCGGATATCCCGATTGCCCGCGAGTTCCCGGATGTGTTTCCTCCAGAGCTGATTAGTATGCCGCCGGATAGGGAGGTTGAGTTTTTGATTGACGTAGTCCCAGGAACTGCGCCAATCTCTAAGGCTCCATACAGAATGGCACCGGCTGAGCTGCGAGAATTAAAGGCGCAACTCCAGGATTTAATGGACAAGGGTTTTGTGAGACCGAGTGTATCGCCTTGGGGAGCGCCGGTGCTATTTGTGAAGAAGAAAGATGGTTCGCTTCGACTGTGCGTTGATTACCGGGAGCTGAATAAAGCGACCATCAAGAACAAGTACCCTTTGCCACGCATTGATGACTTATTTGATCAGCTGCAAGGGTCTTGTGTCTTCTCCAAGATTGACTTACAGTCTGGTTACCACCAATTGAAGGTGAAGGCCGAGGACATCCCAAAGACGGCATTCAGGTCGCGGTACGGGCATTATGAGTTCACCGTCATGCCTTTTGGATTGACAAATGCCCCTGCTGCTTTTATGGATTTAATGAACAGGATTTTTTGACCATACCTGGACCGGTTCGTCGTTGTTTTTATTGATGACATCCTAGTTTATTCCCGAAGCGATGTGGAGCACGAGGAGCACCTGAGGATTGTGCTACAACTTCTGAGAGAGAGAAAGTTGTATGCCAAGTTATCTAAGTGTGATTTCTGGCTTCGGGAGGTTGTCTTTTTGGGCCACGTGATTTCAGCCGCTGGAGTGGCAGTAGACCCGGCGAAGATCGAGGCAGTCCGGGATTGGCCCCGACCGACGACGGTATCAGAGGTCCGCAGTTTCATGGGCTTAGCAGGATATTACCGTCGGTTTGGGGAAGGTTTTGCGAAACTTTCCACACCCCTCACTCGTTTGACGCGAAAAGGGATTAAGTTTACTTGGAGTGAGGATTGCCAGAGGAGCTTTGAGGAATTAAAGAACAGATTGATGTCGGCTCCTGTCCTTTCCCTCCCCGTTATGGGGAAAGGATACGTGATATACAGCGACGCATCGCACAGTGGACTTGGTTGCGTGCTGATGTAGGAGGGAAGGGTAATCGATTATGCCTCTCGGCAACTGAAGGATTATGAAAAGAATTACCCTACCCATGATTTGGAGCTAGCTGCAGTGATTTTTGCACTAAAGTTGTGGCGCCACTACCTGTATGGGGAGCACTGCGAGATTTACACCGACCACAAGAGCTTGAAATACCTATTCACACAGAAGGAGCTCAACTTGAGGCAACGCAGATGGTTGGAATTGTTGAAAGATTATGATGTAGACATATTATACCATCCTGGCAAGGCCAACGTGGTTGCTGATGCCCTGAGCAGGAGAGCAGTACAGAGTCTATCTTTGATGATCACCGATCAGGCGCCATTACTTGAGCAGATGAGGCGGTTAGAGCTCGAGGTTGTGTCCCCTGGGGTCTCTGCTAGACTTATGTCTCTAGTCATGCAGCCCACTCTGTTGGACAGGATTCGGGAGAGACAGAGTGAGGACCCCCACCTGATGAGGATTCGAGAGCAGATGCAGACTGGTTTGATAGGGGACTTTTCAGTTGATGCTGCGGGAGTACTGCGGTACAGGGACCGCGCTTGTGTGCCTATGGATGCAGAGATCCGAGAGCAGATCTTGAGGGAGGCCCACTATACACCTTATACCATCCATCCTGGTGGGACTAAGATGTATAGGGATCTTAAGGCACAGTTTTGGTGGAATGGGATGAAAAGAGACATTGGGAGATTTGTAGCACACTGTCTAACTTGTCAGCAAGTAAAGGCTGAGCATCGTGTACCTGCTGGCAAGTTGCAGAGTCTCCCAATCCCAGAATGGAAATGGGAACATGTTACGATGGATTTTGTCACTAGTTTGCCGAGAGCACAGACGGGAGCGGATGCTATCTGGGTAGTCGTGGACAGGCTTACCAAGTCCGCTCACTTTTTGCCGGTTCAGATGACTTGGCCGCTGGAGCGACTCGCACAGGTGTACTTGGCTGAGGTGGTTAGATTGCACGGGGTACCCATTTCCATCGTATCAGATAGAGACCCGAGGTTTGTCTCGCATTTCTGGAGGAGTTTACAGACAGCCTTGGGGACGCAGCTCCGATTCAGTACAGCATTCCACCCACAGACCGATGGGCAGTCAGAGCGCACTATTCAGACCCTCGAGGATATGTTGAGAGCATGCGTTCTGGACTTTGGAGGAGGATGGTACCGACACTTGGGATTAGTTGAGTTTGCGTACAACAACAGCTATCAAGCGAGCATTCAGATGGCTCCGTTTGAAGCGTTGTATGGACGCAAGTGTCGGTCACCCCTATATTGGAGTGACGTGGGTGAGAAGAAGACTTTGGGTCCTGATCTACTATTAGAGGCAGAGGAAAAGGTCAGATTGATACGACGACATCTCGAGACCGCCCAGAGTCGACAGAGGAGTTATGCTGATACTCGACGGCGAGACTTAGAGTTTCAGGTGGGTGACCATGTTTTTCTGAAAGTCTCGCCTTCGAAGGGGATTCGGAGATTTGGCATTCGTGGGAAACTGAGCCCTCGTTATATTGGACCTTTTGAGGTGTTGGAGCGCTTAGGGCCAGTTGCCTACAGGCTTGCGCTTCCTCCCAGGCTTTCAGGTGTTCACAATGTTTTTCATGTATCGACACTGAGGAGGTATGTTCATGACCCGTCCCATATCATCGATTTCACCCCATTGGAGGTTGCTGAGAACCTGAGCTATGTTGAGCGGCCGTTGAGGATCTTGGACCGTGAGGTTAGGGAGTTGCGCAGTCGGGCCATCCCATATGTGAAGGTCCTCTGGAGCAGTCATGACGAGCGCGAGGCTACCTGGGAGCTGGAGTCAGCGATGATGGATGCTTACCCCCACTTGTTTGAGGCCCCTGCTTGAGGTATGACTTTTGTTTCGAGGACGAAACTTTTTCTTGTGGGGGAGGATGTAGTGTACTGGTTTTTCCCATGCAACTTTCCGGTGAATCCACTGTGTAGAACACCTGGTGTTGGTGTGTCTGGCCCATGGTGCATCGAAGGGGTGCCACAGATGGACCTTGTGAGACTTCGATAGCGAATTTGGCCTTCGGCTGTATTTGCCGAATTTTAGAAAAGGTTTTGGGCCAATCTGAGGTTGGATTTGGATTCAGCGCGGAAAAAACGCTTGAAAAACGGCTATTTGCTTGTTAAATTTGGAGTCCGGATGACCAAAAGCGGGCTTCCGGAAGTTTTCGGGGATTTTCGGTGCATGGGGGGGGACTCGTGGACCGGCCTGAGCCACGTGGCGGCCTATTATTGGCCGGCTCACGCAGCTCGGTCCACGGGGAGGCGCGGCGGTGCATGGACCGCGGGCGGGAGACGCGTGGCGTGCCCTGATAGGCCGGCGCACGCGGCACGGCTCAGCGGTTTTGCGGGGTTGCGGTGGACCGGGCGCATGACACGTGACGGCTTCGGATTCGCTGGCTCACGTGGGTGCGGTCCACGGTGTGCGCAGTGGGGCGCCTCGGGACGGCGCGCGCACAGTGGCGCCAGGCGGGCGGTCGGCCGCACTCGAGTGCGCCACGTGTCGCCTCGTGGTTGGGCGGCCGTACCTACCCCCGCTGACCACGAGGGGACACGCGGCGCACAGGCGGGCCGCCTGGGTTTGCTGTCCCCATGTTTGGGGTGACGTGGCCGCACCAGGGTCTTTCGGGCGCGTCGGACGGGAGGTGTACAACCGGGTTTCCGGGCGCAGTGCGCCCGAAACCTGCGCCCGAAAACCCGGCCCAACAGCATATGGGCTGGGGCCTATAAATAGGATTCCCTGTTCGTTCTTTAGGCTCTTTGGACCATTTTTTCACAGAGTGTCTTCAGAGAAGTTTTCCCTCACTCAGTGCACTACCCATTGGAGAACTTTGAGGATTTTTGGAGGCACTCTTCCCGAGGTTCACCATTTTACGGCGCGGCGCGACGCTTGTTCCCGGCGATCCTCTTCGCCCCTTCTCAGTGTTTGGACTCCTCCGACTCACCCCGACTTCGGATTTCGCCGATTCTTGCGCCGTTGGACTCACGACAGGTAGGACTTCAACTCCTGTGTTTTGAGATTCCTCGATTTCCGTGCTGATATTGGAGTTTTCTGAGCACCCATTTGACCCACTTTTCTTCGCGGACTTTTGGACAGCACCGCGGTGTTCTTGCCGTATCTTTTTGCTCAGACGTCGGATTGAGGCGATTCAAAGGCAATCTTCATCTACTCTTCGCAAGGAGTCTCCTGGATTTTTCTCAGATTTTTCTGGATTTTCACGAGGGTATGAATCTCCTTTCTCTGTGGTTCTTTGTTACAGAAATTTGGTACAGTTTGGATTGGGTTGTACCCCTTGCCGGATTTTATCTCAGCGTAGGAAACTCCGATTTGGGCGTGCAGGTACTCGTTTCGACGGGCTCGTCGCGAGGATCGCGATAGTATTTTTCCTTGGATTTTTCTGGGCATTATTCGCAGGTAAAATTGGAGAATTCTGGACTGTGGAATTAGGGGACAGATTTTGGAAATTGAGAATGAATAAGCTTATGTACTTTCCTTTGGGGTATTTTGTACAGATTGTGTGTGAGTTTTGGACTGATCTTGGACTTCGCTTTTGGGAACTTGGAATAGCGCTCGAGGTGGGTGATGTTGTGAACCTCCTACTTGTGAATGTCACTAGGCCTATTAGAATGCCTTGGTCATGTGCTGTTAATTGTGAATGTATCTAGCATGCTTGTATGAGATTAAGGTTCCTTTGTTAATATTTGCATTGTTAGCAGGCTACAGGTTAGTAAGTGGTGTTTCCATGTTTAGATATGCAATTTAATTAGTTGGAAAGAATACTAAAACCATATCATGTCATATGTTAAGGGAATGGTTGGGCATGTGGTTAGATGCATGTTGTAAAAGAGGTACTTGCTAGTAGATTGTGCATCTAAATTGTATCATGTATCATATATCCTGCCACATGTACATTGGGAGTTCCAAACACTTAATGTTGCATATGTTAGAATAATCGAAATGATTTTATCAAATAAAGGACTTTGCATGCTTGAATGGTCCATCTAGCTAGGCCACCTTTTTCTCTGCACACAAACATATTGGAATTGACTTAGGAGAACCATGCTTTTATTCGTTCTCCTGTCGTCTAGTCTTAGGGGATTGTGTAGTCAGATGTTCAGAGTTGGGACAGTCGGGATCGATGTTTGGGTGTTGCGGCGACCGCGGACTGTGGGCGGTTGACCGGATTATTATTATTATTATTACTTTTGCATCAGATTGGAGGTAGGGGATCGAGTTTCCCTTTAGTGGATGGGTTTTCCCACTTGATCAGAGTCGTGACCCGTCCTGCTATTTTATGATACTGATGATACTAGTGACAGTGACTATGCTCGTGTGGGGTCGCTCCCCTCGAGTGCCACTCCGGAGTAGGTTTCAGACCGTGTTGGGTGCCGGTCAGACCGTGTTGGGTTCCGGTCATTTGGACAGGGAGATACTGAGTTGTGAGGTTGACAGCAGAGCAGGCATACCAGTGTTTACTGGTGTTTTGATTGGGTTGGTCTGTCAGTCTTTGACGTTCTGTTGCATGCTTTCAGCTATTCTTGTTAGGCATCTTAGAGGCATGTTAGTGGTAGCTCTTCATCAGTAGTGTACTTGTAGCTTACCACCTCTGTTTTCATTTTCGCCTCTGATAGTCCTAGTGGGCATGTCTGAGTTTGAGGTCTACCCACTAGGGGAGGCTACTGTTTTTATAGTAGTTCTCACCCCCCACTGCTTTCTCTTTTCTTTTCCCCTTTGTTTTGCAGAGTCCTCTGCGGAGTTGCGGGACCCTCTTCCCTGGATCGAGGTAAGAGGATCGCTGATTAGATAGCCACTACTGCCCGAGTTCGAGTTTTGTAGTTTTTGATGTATCCCCAGTACACTCAGACGGTTGTATTTCCTTTTATTTTGGGTCTGGCTGCGGCCAGCTGGTTGTATTTATTTCGTGAGCTGGAAGAGACACTTGTATATTTGTGAAGCTTATTGTACTTTTATTTCCAGCATTTGTCTGAGATTAGTAGTTTTTGGTTTAGCTCTGTTTTATGCTCCGTTATTATATATTTTATATCTGAGCAGGTTACCAGCGCTTCGTGTACACGGAAATTCCGTAGCACGGGGATTTGTACGTGCCCGGGTTCTGGTTTACACCCGGTG
>CM055060.1:22772367-22813882 GCA_029204045.2 Tillandsia leiboldiana
TCTTTGAGATCAGTGAGCTGAGGGCCAGCGGGGTGGCCCAGTTGGCGGAGAGACACCGACGACCGACAGGACAGAAGGTACTGGGTTCGAGCAGTTATTTTGCCCAGGATCAGTTGCGGCACCTCCCCTACTACTGCAGAGGCCCCAGGTTGAACCACTGTTGTACACACGCGACTATCCACCTGCCCCTACAGCGCCGTCGCGAGCATTGGGGCCCAGGGATGTTCAGTCCATTGACCCCAGTGGAGGAGCGGGAGTTTTCTGACAAACTCACGCAGTTCTGTAAGCGAGGACCCCTAAGTTCTCGGGGCGGAGCACTCACCCTTGGGAGATTGGATCGTGGCTAGCGTCAATGGAGAAGTGTTTCGGGACTTCTTCATTGACCAGAGGTTCAGAGCACATTTGGCAGTACACTGTCTAGAGGGGGATGCAGATGCTGGTGGCGTCGGGTCGAGCCCTTAGAGTTTCCGTCACCGACAGCTACCCTGGTCGGAGTTCAGGAGGATGATCCTTGACACTTACTTCTCCACGAGCGTGAAGAAGAAGATAGAAGTGACTTGAAGAACCTGCAGCAGGGTGATCGCCCAGTGTGGACTATTTCCAGGAGTTTAACGCAGTTGCTCACTGCGTACCCTATGTTGCCAGGGATGGGCTGCACCAGGTGGAGCTGTTTGAGACAGGTTGCGCCTCGAGATCTATACTTGGTACACGCCCAGAGGCTTCAGACTTTATCAGAGGCAGTGGATCATGCACAGTGGGTCGAGAGGGGAGATCATGTTGTTTCTAGACGCGGAGGTCTGGTCGCTCAGAGTTCTGAGAGGAAGCGACCAGCATCGGATGAGGGGGGACAGGCCAGTTCCTGGAGGCCGCCCCGACCGCCACCGCCTCAGTTTACGGGCCGGGGGCGTTCGGAGCGGCGAGGGCCTGGGGGATCCCAGAGGGCCCCACAGCATCAGCAGCCCCAGCGACAGCAGCAGCACTCGCAGCAGCAGAGGTCGCAGTCGCGACAGCAGGGATCTCAGCGGCAGTCGCACAGGCAAGCAGACAGTCACGGCAGTTTCGGGCCCATTGGCAGTTGTATCTTCTGCGGGGTCAGCATTTCCCCGGCACTTGTGATCAGAGGTGGGGGCGTTGTTATGGCTGTGGTCAGGCCGGGCACATACGATCTTCATGCCCTTTTTCGGCATTAGTGGCGCCTTCTTCGGCCCTCGGTTTCTCTTCCACCTCAGCAGCGACCGCCAGCTCAGCGGCCCTATGCTCCTGCGAGCAGGGCTCCTTCCTCCCACCATGCAGACAACTACCGACCACCAGCTCAGAGCGGGCGAGTCTACGCCGCTCAGGTAGGGGACTCCACGGCAGCCGACCACGTGGTGGCAGGTATCACTTTACTTTTTGGTATTAGAGCTCGCACTTTATTTGATACAGGTGCATCACATTCTTTATCAGTAGGAGCATTTGCATCATCTCATGGACTAGAGTTAGGTCGGTTGCCACATGCATTAGAGGTACGGATTCCCGATCACATATTGCATGTAGAGGAGTGTTGTTGGTCTTGCCTGGTACAGCTTGAGTCTTGGATTTTGCCAGCGGACCTGATGGTCCTTAGTCAGCTGCGAGATTTTGACATTGTACTGGGGATGGATTGGCTGGCTCGCTATTTCGCGACCGATTGATTGCGCCGCGAGGACTTGTTACTTTTAGCGAGCCAGGCCAGGAGGTGTTCGTTTTCGGGGGGGTGCCAGAGTGCTTTCTTTGCCTCTGTGGTTTCGACTTCTCGTGCGAGGCAGATGATGCGCAGTGGATGCGTAGCCTTTATGGCATCTGTGGTTAAGGAGCCTACGGCGGCTCCGGACTCGCGGATATCCCGATTGCCCGCGAGTTCCCGGATGTGTTTCCTCCAGAGCTGATTAGTATGCCGCCGGATAGGGAGGTTGAGTTTTTGATTGACGTAGTCCCAGGAACTGCGCCAATCTCTAAGGCTCCATACAGAATGGCACCGGCTGAGCTGCGAGAATTAAAGGCGCAACTCCAGGATTTAATGGACAAGGGTTTTGTGAGACCGAGTGTATCGCCTTGGGGAGCGCCGGTGCTATTTGTGAAGAAGAAAGATGGTTCGCTTCGACTGTGCGTTGATTACCGGGAGCTGAATAAAGCGACCATCAAGAACAAGTACCCTTTGCCGCGCATTGATGACTTATTTGATCAGCTGCAAGGGTCTTGTGTCTTCTCCAAGATTGACTTACAGTCTGGTTACCACCAATTGAAGGTGAAGGCCGAGGACATCCCAAAGACGGCATTCAGGTCGCGGTACGGGGCATTATGAGTTCACCGTCATGCCTTTTGGATTGACAAATGCCCCTGGCTGCTTTTATGGATTTAATGAACAGGATTTTTTGACCATACTGGACCGGTTCGTCGTTGTTTTTATTGATGACATCCTAGTTTATTCCCGAAGCGATGTGGAGCACGAGGAGCACCTGAGGATTGTGCTACAACTTCTGAGAGAGAGAAAGTTGTATGCCAAGTTATCTAAGTGTGATTTCTGGCTTCGGGAGGTTGTCTTTTTGGGCCACGTGATTTCAGCCGCTGGAGTGGCAGTAGACCCGGCGAAGATCGAGGCAGTCCGGGATTGGCCCGACCGACGACGGTATCAGAGGTCCGCAGTTTCATGGGCTTAGCAGGATATTACCGTCGGTTTGGGGAAGGTTTTGCGAAACTTTCCACACCCCTCACTCGTTTGACGCGAAAAGGGATTAAGTTTACTTGGAGTGAGGATTGCCAGAGGAGCTTTGAGGAATTAAAGAACAGATTGATGTCGGCTCCTGTCCTTTCCCTCCCCCGTTATGGGGAAAGGATACGTGATATACAGCGACGCATCGCACAGTGGACTTGGTTGCGTGCTGATGTAGGAGGGAAGGGTAATCGATTATGCCTCTCGGCAACTGAAGGATTATGAAAAGAATTACCCTACCCATGATTTGGAGCTAGCTGCAGTGATTTTTGCACTAAAGTTGTGGCGCCACTACCTGTATGGGGAGCACTGCGAGATTTACACCGACCACAAGAGCTTGAAATACCTATTCACACAGAAGGAGCTCAACTTGAGGCAACGCAGATGGTTGGAATTGTTGAAAGATTATGATGTAGACATATATACCATCCTGGCAAGGCCAACGTGGTTGCTGATGCCCTGAGCAGGAGAGCAGTACAGAGTCTATCTTTGATGATCACCGATCAGGCGCCATTACTTGAGCAGATGAGGCGGTTAGAGCTCGAGGTTGTGTCCCCTGGGGTCTCTGCTAGACTTATGTCTCTAGTCATGCAGCCCACTCTGTTGGACAGGATTCGGGAGAGACAGAGTGAGGACCCCACCTGATGAGGATTCGAGAGCAGATGCAAGACTGGTTTGATAGGGGACTTTTCAGTTGATGCTGCGGGAGTACTGCGGTACAGGGGACCGCGCTTGTGTGCCTATGGATGCAGAGATCCGAGAGCAGATCTTGAGGGAGGCCCACTATACACCTTATACCATCCATCCTGGTGGGACTAAGATGTATAGGGATCTTAAGGCACAGTTTTGGTGGAATGGGATGAAAGAGACATTGGGAGATTTTGTAGCACACTGTCTAACTTGTCAGCAAGTAAAGGCTGAGCATCGTGTACCTGCTGGCAAGTTGCAGAGTCTCCCAATCCCAGAATGGAAATGGGAACATGTTACGATGGATTTTGTCACTAGTTTGCGAGAGCACAGACGGGAGCGGATGCTATCTGGGTAGTCGTGGACAGGCTTACCAAGTCCGCTCACTTTTTGCCGGTTCAGATGACTTGGCCGCTGGAGCGACTCGCACAGGTGTACTTGGCTGAGGTGGTTAGATTGCACGGGGTACCCATTTCCATCGTATCAGATAGAGACCCGAGGTTTGTCTCGGCATTTCTGGAGGAGTTTACAGACAGCCTTGGGGACGCAGCTCCGATTCAGTACAAGCATTCCACCCACAGACCGATGGGCAGTCAGAGCGCACTATTCAGACCCTCGAGGATATGTTGAGAGCATGCGTTCTGGACTTTGGAGGAGGATGGTACCGACACTTGGGATTAGTTGAGTTTGCGTACAACAACAGCTATCAAGCGAGCATCAGATGGCTCCGTTTGAAGCGTTGTATGGGACGCAAGTGTCCGGTCACCCCTATATTGGAGTGACGTGGGTGAGAAGAAGACTTTGGGTCCTGATCTACTATTAGAGGCAGAGGAAAAGGTCAGATTGATACGACGACATCATCGAGACCGCCCAGAGTCGACAGAGGAGTTATGCTGATACTCGACGGCGAGACTTAGAGTTTCAGGTGGGTGACCATGTTTTTCTGAAAGTCTCGCCTTCGAAGGGGATTCGGAGATTTGGCATTCGTGGGAAACTGAGCCCTCGTTATATTGGACCTTTTGAGGTGTTGGAGCGCTTAGGGCCAGTTGCCTACAGGCTTGCGCTTCCTCCCAGGCTTTCAGGTGTTCACAATGTTTTTCATGTATCGACACTGAGGAGGTATGTTCATGACCCGTCCCATATCATCGATTTCACCCCATTGGAGGTTGCTGAGAACCTGAGCTATGTTGAGCGGCCGTTGAGGATCTTGGACCGTGAGGTTAGGGAGTTGCGCAGTCGGGCCATCCCATATGTGAAGGTCCTCTGGAGCAGTCATGACGAGCGCGAGGCTACCTGGGAGCTGGAGTCAGCGATGATGGATGCTTACCCCCACTTGTTTGAGGCCCCTGCTTGAGGTATGACTTTTGTTTCGAGGACGAAACTTTTTCTTGTGGGGGAGGATGTAGTGTACTGGTTTTTCCCATGCAACTTTCCGGTGAATCCACTGTGTAGAACACCTGGTGTTGGTGTGTCTGGCCCATGGTGCATCGAAGGGGTGCCACAGATGGACCTTGTGAGACTTCGATAGCGAATTTGGCCTTCGGCTGTATTTGCCGAATTTTAGAAAAGGTTTTGGGCCAATCTGAGGTTGGATTTGGATTCAGCGCGGAAAAACGCTTGAAAACGGCTATTTGCTTGTTAAATTTGGAGTCCGGATGACCAAAAGCGGGCTTCCGGAAGTTTTCGGGGATTTTCGGTGCATGGGGGGGGACTCGTGGACCGGCCTGAGCCACGTGGCGGCCTATTATTGGCCGGCTCACGCAGCTCGGTCCACGGGGAGGCGCGGCGGTGCATGGACCGCGGGCGGGAGACGCGTGGCGTGCCCTGATAGGCCGGCGCACGCGGCACGGCTCAGCGGTTTTGCGGGGTTGCGGTGGACCGGGCGCATGACACGTGACGGCTTCGGATTCGCTGGCTCACGTGGGTGCGGTCCACGGTGTGCGCAGTGGGGCGCCTCGGGACGGCGCGCGCACAGTGGCGCCAGGCGGGCGGTCGGCCGCACTCGAGTGCGCCACGTGTCGCCTCGTGGTTGGGCGGCCGTACCTACCCCCGCTGACCACGAGGGGACACGCGGCGCACAGCGGGCCGCCTGGGTTTGCTGTCCCCTGTTTGGGGTGACGTGGCCGCACCAGGGTCTTTCGGGCGCGTCGGACGGGAGGTGTACAACCGGGTTTCCGGGCGCAGTGCGCCCGAAACCTGCGCCCGAAAACCCGGCCCAACAGCATATGGGCTGGGCCTATAAATAGGATTCCCTGTTCGTTCTTTAGGCTCTTTGGACCATTTTTTCACAGAGTGTCTTCAGAGAAGTTTTCCCTCACTCAGTGCACTACCCATTGGAGAACTTTGAGGATTTTTGGAGGCACTCTTCCCGAGGTTCACCATTTTACGGCGCGGCGCGACGCTTGTTTCCCGGCGATCCTCTTCGCCCCTTCTCAGTGTTTGGACTCCTCCGACTCACCCCGACTTCGGATTTCGCCGATTCTTGCGCCGTTGGACTCACGACAGGTAGGACTTCAACTCCTGTGTTTTGAGATTCCTCGATTTCCGTGCTGATATTGGAGTTTTCTGAGCACCCATTTGACCCACTTTTCTTCGCGGACTTTTGGACAGCACCGCGGTGTTCTTGCCGTATCTTTTTGCTCAGACGTCGGATTGAGGCGATTCAAAAGGCAATCTTCATCTACTCTTCGCAAGGAGTCTCCTGGATTTTTCTCAGATTTTTCTGGATTTTTCACGAGGGTATGAATCTCCTTTCTCTGTGGTTCTTTGTTACAGAAATTTGGTACAGTTTGGATTGGGTTGTACCCCTTGCCGGATTTTTATCTCAGCGTAGGAAACTCCGATTTGGGCGTGCAGGTACTCGTTTCGACGGGCTCGTCGCGAGGATCGCGATAGTATTTTTCTTGGATTTTTCTGGGCATTATTCGCAGGTAAAAATTGGAGAATTCTGGACTGTGGAATTAGGGGACAGATTTTGGAAATTGAGAATGAATAGCTTATGTACTTTCCTTTGGGGTATTTTGTACAGATTGGTGGTGAGTTTTGGACTGATCTTGGACTTCGCTTTTGGGAACTTGGAATAGCGCTCGAGGTGGGTGATGTTGTGAACCTCCTACTTGTGAATGTCACTAGGCCTATTAGAATGCCTTGGTCATGTGCTGTTAATTGTGAATGTATCTAGCATGCTTGTATGAGATTAAGGTTCCTTTGTTAATATTTGCATTGTTAGCAGGCTACAGGTTAGTAAGTGGTGTTTCCATGTTTAGATATGCAATTTAATTAGTTGGAAAGAATACTAAAACCATATCATGTCATATGTTAAGGGAATGGTTTGGGCATGTGGTTAGAATGCATGTTGTAAAAGAGGTACTTGCTAGTAGATTGTGCATCTAAATTGTATCATGTATCATATATCCTGCCACATGTACATTGGGAGTTCCAAACACTTAATGTTGCATATGTTAGAATAATCGAAATGATTTTATCAAATAAAGGACTTTGCATGCTTGAATGGTCATCTAGCTAGGCCACCTTTTTCTGCTACACAAACATATTGGAATTGACTTAGGAGAAACCATGCTTTTATTCGTTCTCCTGTCGTCTAGTCTTAGGGGATTGTGTAGTCAGATGTTCAGAGTTGGGACAGTCGGGGATCGATGTTTGGGTGTTGCGGCGACCGCGGACTGTGGGCGGTTAACCGGATTATTATTATTATTATTACTTTTGCATCAGATTGGAGGTAGGGGATCGAGTTTCCCTTTAGTGGATGGGTTTTCCCACTTTGATCAGAGTCGTGACCCCGCCCTGCTATTTTTATGATACTGATGATACTAGTGACAGTGATACTATGCTCGTGTGGGGTCGCTCCCCTCGAGTGCCACTCCGGAGTAGGTTTCAGACCGTGTTGGGTGCCGGTCAGACCGTGTTGGGTTCCGGTCATTTGGACAGGGGAGATACTGAGTTGTGAGGTTGACAGCAGAGCAGGCAGTACCAGTGTTTACTAGTGTTTTGATTGGGTTGGTCTGTCAGTCTTTGACGTTCTGGTGCATGCTTTCAGCTATTCTTTAGTTAGGCATCTTAGAGGCATGTTAGTGGTAGCTCTTCATCAGTAGTGTACTTGTAGCTTACCACCTCTGTTTTCATTTTCGCCTCTGATTGTCCTAGTGGGCATGTCTGAGTTTGAGGTCTACCCACTAGGGGAGGCTACTGTTTTTATAGTAGTTCTCACCCCCCACTGCTTTCTCTTTTCTTTTCCCCTTTGTTTTGCAGAGTCCTCTGCGGGAGTAACGGGACCCTCTTCCCTGGATCGAGGTAAGAGGATCGCTGATTAGATAGCCACTGCCCCGAGTTCGAGTTTTGTAGTTTTGATGTATCCCCAGTACACTCAGACGGTTGTATTTCCTTTTATTTTGGGTCTGGCTGCGGCCAGCTGGTAGTATTTATTTCGTGAGCTGGGAGAGACACTTGTATATTTGTGAGAGCTTATTGTACTTTTATTTCCAGCATTTGTCTGAGATGTATTAGTTTTTGTTTAGCTCTGTTTTATGCTCCTTTATTATATATTTTATATCTGAGCAGGTTACCAGCGCTTCGTGTACACGGAAAATTCCGTATGCACGGCGGATCTGTGGACGGGCCCGGGTTCTGGTTTACACCCGGGGCGCGACACAATGCATCCTTGGCTCATCATCTGCCTGACTCTTGTTGACACGCTGTCGCTGCAACCAGTGCACTCTACCAATCCCTGTAAACAAACTCCTCCTGTCCAGCTCGCAGAAGTTCACAGTACTCTCACCACAATCAAAAATTGTAGGATGCCACACCGACCAATCCAATATACCGAGTTGAAAATCCTGAGTTGCCATAAGACCGGCTATTCAACGGGTATAACCCTCGGCCTAACTGTATTGGACATATTCCACAAACCGTCTTTCACGTGCACATCCTAATCAAGGATCTATACCTCAAGCGCACGTGGTAGCAACTCTACCTTTAGCACATGCAGGGATGCACCTCATCCTAACTCAGATAGCTGTAAAGGAAATCATGCCTGCAACAACACATCCCACTGATGGGATGCTCTCCAACTCGGTTGCCCAAACTCAACTGCCAGCGCTAGTGGTCGTCGCTCAATCAGCCTGAGAGTATCCTGACTATCCCCAAAGAAAGCACCATCTCTGCCTCCACTCATGCTGCGGCAATGATCGCAGCCCATCATGCCTCCGCTGCGCTACTCTGATAATGATGCCGATGCTGCCGTCGGGGTCCACCCTACCTCTGGCACCTCAGAAGTCCACGACTCTGAAAAGAAATCAAGAAGGCCTCTGCCTACTAGTCTGCCCTCCATCAACTGGCACCGAGCGCCTCCATCTGTCCAAAGGAACTACAACGCTATGCTCCATCGGGGCATCCAAAATCTGAAGTCAAAGGGACTGAACGAGCCAACAAGGTATCCTGGCGCAATCCTAACCCAGCACACACACATCCCATGCGCCTCGCCCCTCATAACGTGGAGCGTGCAGTTCAACAACTGCGTATACCCTCTGGCATGAAAAGGCTCTCAAATAGGCTGTCCAGCGCCACCAACCATGACTCTGCCTTCCCAGGCTCCAAACTCAATCTTACGAGTCGGGACAGGTCTAACAGCCAAAGCTGTCTCAGTCGATCAATGATGTTCCACTGCATACCTGCTATCAACTATCCACCCTGCCTCGGTGCCTCGACACTAAACATTGGCACAGAGGGGGCTACTCGCTCCATCGGTACCACAGAAATCCCTAACACTGAGGATACTGTAACTGGGTGGTCTCAGAAGGAAACACTGTCGAGCTGCCCGCTGCTCCGACAACTGTATTATCCTATCCGCTGCCCACTCTGTCGCCGATATGCCACTGCCAATCCTGTCATCTGGGTCCGGAGCTCTCTGACCTCAATCTGGGTATCCGACCCGAAACTGCCTATCCTGGCCCACAAGCTGCAGTAGGGTGCACACGAGTCAGAACTCTGCGTCAGGGAGACACCGCTCGCTGCGACAAACCACACAACAGAACACACAACAAGCACTCGACCCAATCCAGCGAAATTCTAAGACATGTCACCCATTCCATAACATTATGTTGTCTGCAGCCAACATAATCGCTTAGGAGAATAAACATGCCAATCACTCGTCCCATCCCTTGGGAGAGGTATAAAACTCAATCAGGACTCTCGCTGTAAGTCACGACTCTCACGTAGTCATCCTAAGGTCCAACCACAAGCCTAGGGTTTCTAAGTCCATAATGACCTACATCCTAGGCTCTGATACCACTCTAATCTGTCACGCCCCGGGGGGTCGAAACTGCGACCCGGGCACGCCAACAGATCCGCCACCTATGCGAAACCCCGCATAGGCGAAGCGTCCAACCTGCAAAGTATCATCTAACAACTAAAATAGATATCAGAGCTGAAGAAAAACTGCTGTAATAAAAACCTGAATAACTGTACAACTGAAAAACAAAGGTACAATATCCATCTCCCAAAAATAATAATACAATAATCCTGGCCACCGGCTGTAATACAAGTAAAAGCCACCTATACAACATCTACAAATCCATAAAGGGAGATAAACTGAAATAATAAAATACAACTGTGTACAGTGAAACCCACAACCCGGGTTGGTACATCTATCCCACTGTAGAAATCAACACTGGTAGGGATCTATCTCGCAACTCCCTCTCCTCGAACCGTCAACCGAAAGGTCAGCAACTCCCGCAGCAGACACTGCAAAACAAAGGGAGGAAAGGGGAAAAACAACAATGGGGGTGAGTACCACTAGTAAAACCAGTAGCCTCCCCCTGTGGGTAAAGCCTCAAACCCCGACGTACCCACTAAGTCTACCAGAGGCAAGAAAAAGCATAAGAGAGGTGGTAAGCTATAAACAGAACTACTGATAAAAGGAAGCTACTGTTAAGGATTTTGTTTTGGCGCATTTCGTGAAAGTGTTAAGTCTTGAAGATTGAAGATGAATGAAGTTTGGACCATATACCTAAATCTCAAGAAAGAAGAATTCAAAAGGATCAGGTAAGTTTAACTAAATATTTTTGGTGATCCGAATACTTCTTGTAGTGTAGAAACACTTGGAAGAATTTCTTATTGCATAAAAATCAAGAACTGAACATGAGACTTGTTCAGGATCCGGATCAGATTGCTCAATCCGGATCCCGAAGGTGGTTCGTTCATACACCAGTTCAATCCGGATCGTAGCTTCCCTTGATCCGGATCCCGAACATTGAGTTTACTATTTTCCTTGAACGATCCGGATCAGGCTTCGCAATCCGGATCCCGAACGTTGATGTTTGGTGAACTGTATGAACGATCCGGATCAAGCACTTCGATCCGGATCCCGAACCTTCATTTTTCTGGAATTGCCTGACTCATTACGACGATCCGGATCACAGCTAATCCGATCCGGATCGCCGTCGTAAAAATTTCCAGAAACGACAGTTTTTGATCCTTATCTTCTTCCTAGCGTTTCTAACCTATAAATAGACCCTATGATTCTTTTTCTAGGGTTAATCCAGATAAGCCGCATAAGCCGTCATAATCAAATATCTTTTATACGGCCTAAGATCCACATATAGAGAAGAAAGGAAATCATTAGATATTACCCTATGTTTCTTCATCTATATTGATTGGTTTGATTCTAGGTTTTCATACTCACATCTTGAGTTGAATCAAACTAATGAATACTTCGATGGTATTTCCTATCTATCTTTGATCTAAGTATTCGGCGGATCATCACCACCCAAACAAACAACGATTTACCCCAAAATCGGCAGGTGGACTCGCGTGGCCTTGTGGATTCAAGGTGCAACCGCTCTCATGGATTCGGAGCGAGGTACGTTCGTGGATTCGAAGCGTGCTACTGGGTGAAGACCGTGGATTCGGTCAGACGTCGTGGACTCGACGTTGGACGCCGTGGATTCGGCGTTGGACGCAGATCGTGGATTCGAGACGCGTTGCGGAGCGAGCGGAGAAGATCAACTAGGAGCGTATGGAAAAGGTTGAGTCGTCTGTGAGTACGGTATATCACCTTGTACGTGTTTAATTCTAGTGGATTTCACCGTGTTATCGGTCCCGTGGTTTTTTACTCCGGTTTGGAGTTTTCCACGTAAAAATCTTGCGTGTTCATTTATATTTCCGCATTGGGTTTTTATTGCGCAATGATTTTTTGAGTGTTTATTGTTTACACCTATTCACCCCCCTCTAGGTGTTTTTTCCCCTATTTAGATCCATTATTACATATAACCCAACAGCTACCACTAAAATGCCTCTAAATGCAAAGCCGGAAAGAGTAACTACTGATGCATCGGTGAAAGAATCTACCAACAGGACCCAATCAGATGATCCGGTATAAAATACGGCACTGCCTGCCCTGTCATCAATCTCATGAACTCAGTATCTCTACTGTCCAAATGACCGGAACCCAACACGGTCTGACCGGCACCCAACACGGTCTAAAGCCTACTCCGGAGTGGCACTCGAGGGGAGCGACCCACACGAGTAAAGTATCACTGTAACCAGTATCATCAGTATCATAAAATAACAGGACTGAGTCACGACTCTGATCAAAGTGGGAAAACCCATCCACTAAAGAAATCTGATACCAAATCTCATGCATAAGTAAACATCCGGTCAACCGCCCAATGTCCGCGATCGCCGCAACACCCCACAAGTCCAAAATCTAATAAAGTAATCAACATCTGGCTAACCGCCTAACGTCCGTGGTTACCACAATGCCCCACAATCCATAATCGAGTCTAACCTGTCCCAGACTCAATGGCCTCGACTACACTATCCCGAACCCCTGCTCTAACTCGAGCAACATGCATCTGAATAAAAAAGAGAACAGCTAAACATGGTTTCTCCTAAGTCAGATTCCAATATGAAAGTGTAGCAGAAAAAGGTGGCCTATCTAGATGTCCATACAAGCATGCAAGTGTCCTAATGTAGAATGAAAGAAAGGCATTTAACAGTGTTCTTACACAGATTAGATCATGAATAGTATATACTCTCATAAGGAATAACTCACACAGAATATAGGTTAAAGAACATCATTAATCATTAACATCACCTAAAGGAGTACAACACTTATCAAATCTCACATTCTCACATGGATATGCTAAAGATCATTTAACATCACTTAAACATTGACATTCAATCAAGTATCACCAATGAATAGACTAAGGTTCAACAACTTTCATTGATCTCACATAGGATGAACATAGGATCCACCAACAACATCCAATCTCATTTGGAGGAATTAGGAGTTATGAACAAAGCTTAGTCTCATAAGGAATAGGCCTCAACTCACAATGATAACCATCTTTTCATGAATGAACTAGGAATCAAAAGCATAGGTCATTCTCACATCGACTAGATCAATAACCAACATCAACACCCATTTCCATATAAACTAGATCAAAGATCAATCAACTCATTATTCTCACATAGGTAGGTTATGAATCAACGTCTATGCCCAACATCACACATTGTAGGTTAAGGATCACCAAAACCAACTACTCTCATATAAGCCATTCTCAAATAAATCAACCAAGTCCTTCTCACATAAGCAACCAAGCACTTCTCACATAACCCCATCAAGTCCTCACATAAATCAATCAACCATTCACATATAACTATCACCATCATTCTCACATAATTATGTTAACCATTCATCATAAGGTGTAGGTTGAAGATTAGTTTCCTATTTACCCTCACATAGAATAGGTTTAAGGATGATCACTTATAATCAACTTCATATGAGATAATATAATTTCAACCAAGTAATCATTTACTCATGCATAAGCTAAGGATCAAATAACTTAATATAAACATGGATATCCAAGCATATTATACCAAGGAGAAGAGAACAACAATCAACTATGCCATGAGGGAAACCAATAGCCCGAGTGGGTAAATCGTCGTTTTCGGCAAAGCACAACCACCCACCTGAAACTTGACGATCCGATGCCCGATCTGGCTGAATTTTGGCGTGAGTAATCCTTATCCTCCCAGGAGTCCGATGCCGTGAAAATCATCCAAATCCGCCTCACGGATTGGGCGCAATCACTGAAACAATGCACACTGCGCACTCAAATTCCAGAATTTCAGCAATTGAAAATAAGTTTAAGAAGATGTAAGTGCAGCCCCAAATACCTCAATATGAAGTCTCTAACAGTGAAACAAAGATGTCCTCATTCAAACAAACATCTCCAAGTCCTCAAAATCCACCATTAATTTCCCTTAACATTCAAATGTAGCAAGAATTACAATGCTGTCCAAAAATTGCTAACATAAACTTGCTAACATTTCCAAGCTTAATTAGGGGCTTTTCCAAAGGGATTCATCCACAGCTCATAAAAGAGAATTTGCTCACCTTGAAGTTAAGAAGAAGTACCAACTTGAATTTCTGAAAAAGACCTTATATCCACAAAGTTATCTGCATTCCAAGGTGCCTTGCTCAAATCAAAACTAAAACAGGGACTGCAGTAAACCATATAATCGCACTTAAAAAGATGATTAAAGTTACCTAATCAAACGTGCTCCAAATCCTGCAAGAGAGGTACCATTGGATTCCTTGTTGAGAGTAGATACAAATTGAGCTAAATAACTCCAAATTTCATGCTCAGATGAAGGAGAAAACCCATAAACACTTTGAACTATCCACCAAGTTCCATCTGTACCTGACTGCAGCAAGGTGCTCCCAAGATCATGCATAAACCCTAATAAAAACTCAGAGCTGGGGAAAATGGTACATACCAATGTTGTAGATCTTCGAGTCGTGAAAATTTTCCCACAAAACTCATCCAAATATTCCCATCCTACTGCCCAGAAATGCCAAAACACTGAGGACTGTTCAGGATTCCAGACTGAAATGAAGGATTCCAAAGATGGCCTTAAAACTCTGTAAAAACATGAGATCTGGGGGAAGAGTTGAATACAAAAATTGTAGCCTTACCTCTTGTGAGAATGTAGAACTAAAAAGGAGCTCATAATTCCAAGAAATGAGCCCTGCAGAATTTTCTCACTGAAACGCGACGGGAAGGTCCACCAACAGCAACAATGGTGATGCTTGCCTCAAGGAGAAAATGATGGTGATGAAGGCCCTTTTGTCCATCTCTTTGCTGATGAAAATGGAGGAGAGTTGCATAAGAATCCCTTGTAGAAGTCCCCAAGGTTGGATGGATCCAAAAGAGGAATATGGAGGAGGTAGGAGCTCTTAAGTAGGAGGAAGAAGAAGAAAAGAAAACCAAAAAGGGGGGGGGGGGGGGGGGGGGTTTACTGTGCGGTGCACAGTGCTGGGCCAGGCCCGGCTCCCGGCCCAGCCCCGCGCCCAGCGGGGGCACGTGGCGCCCATCCGGGCGCCCCGCCCCCGGGCGGATGGCCCGGATGGGGCCACGTTGCCCGGCGCGCCCGCCACTGGCGCGGCGACACGCGTCGCGCACAGGGACGCGCGTCGCGCCAGCGGGCGCACGTGGGCTTGCCGCGTGGCCCGGACGGGCCTCTCCAGCGCCGACACCTGGCACTCCCCCCGGCCGCTGCCCCTGGTGCACGCCTTTTCCCGTGGACCGGCAGCCATAAAAAGATCCGATAAGCTCCAAAAATGCCCATTTTTGCTATTTTCGCGCGCTGTGTCCAATTCCGACGCCCAAAACTCCAAATAATGCAACCGAATAGCCGTTTTGATCGTTTTTCCGCGCTGAATCCAAATACGGTGTCCATTTTGCGCGAAACCATCTCTATTTTTCGACGAAATTCCCAATTAAGCAATCTTGATCCATTTTTCGCACTGAGTCCGTTTCTTGGGTCTGATTTGCGCGCAACCAACACTATCCACAGAACTTGGCCTCCACAAGCTGTCGATCACACTGTAATGACCACGAAGACCCGGGTCTTCACACCCCGCGCGGTACCTGCTCGCGTGGGTGCCGTTGCTTGCGGGCGGTGCCCCGCGCGGCGCGCACTGCCTGCGGGTGGCACCCCGCGCGGGGCTTGCCCGCGCAGGTGCAGCATGCCCGCGGGCGGGTGTCGCCCCGCGCGGCACCTACCCGCGCGGGTACCGCAGCCCGCGAGCGGCGCTCCGCGCAGCACCTACCCGCGCGGGTGCCACCTACGGGTGTCGCCTCGTGCGGCACCAGCCCGCGCGGGTGTCGCAGCCCGCGGGCGGCACCGCGCGCAGCACTAGGCCGCGCGACGCGGCGGTGGCGGCTAAACGGAAAATGACGAAACCCTAACGAATGCCAAAAAAGGAACTTCGCTTACCACGATCTCGTCAAAGTAGATGATCCGCTCACACTTCCGGCTCCGGCACGTTGATCGGAAGCAATCGGACTCCTCCGCTTTCTTCTTCTCTCATTCTTTTTCCTCTGGTTAGGGTTTTCTTTTCTCTTTTCTTTCTTTTCTCTCCGGCTAGGGTTTTCTCTTTTCTTTTCGGGAAGAACCGATTTTTTTTCTCTTGGTACATACCGTAAAACCCACATCTAGGTATTTAATATTTAAATAATAGTTATTTAATCGCAAGAGATAACTCCTCATCCCCTCGAAAAGCGTGCCCGATCTTTTGCATGGATTCCGATGCACACTACAATTACCGCGATCTTCAAAACCCCTTTTCGGGGATCCGTAAGTCGGAACTCAGACCCGGTCGCACCGCTGTTCATCATTTTTCGAGCTCTATCACAGAAAAATACTCCACCGCATGATTGCCAACTTAAGAAAACCCGATAATTCGATTTTCCCTAACATGTAATTTATTAGCAAGAGGATAAAACGATACACAAAAAGTCATAATATTACAGATCGAGGCGTGCCACATTGGTGAAGACCGTGGATACGGTTGGACGTTGTGAATTCGACGTTGGACTTCATGGATTCGAAGTTGGACGCAAATCGTGGATTCGAGGCGTGTTGTGGAGCTAGCGGAGAAAATCAACTAGGAGCGTATGGAAAAGGTTGAGTCGTAGGTTTACGGTAAATCACCTTGTACGTGTTTTAATTCTAGTGGATTTCGCCGTGTTATCGGTCCCGTGGTTTTTTACTCTTGTGACGGAGTTTTCCACGTAAATCTTGCGTACTTTATTTATTTTCCGCATTGGGTTATTTTTACGCAACGATTTGGTGTGTTTATTATTTTCTCCTATTCACCCCCCCCCCCCCCCCCCCCCCCCCCCCCCCTCCCCTCCCTCTAGGTGGTTTTTCCCCTATTTAGATCCATATAATTCATAACCCACAAGTGGTATCAGAGCGGGAATAGGGTTGTAAACAATGGTTGAAGGTGGAAATATCAATAGACCACCGTTCTTCGATGGAACAAATTATGCTTATTGGAAAGTACGCATGAAAGCGTTTTTAATTTCCATCGATGAACGGGTTTGGCAATCAATTGAGTTTGGATGGACAAATCCTACTGAGATTATTGTCGATGTTGTCACCATCAAACCTAGGTCAAAATGGACTAAGGAAGAAATTGATGCATATTCTTACAACGGCAAAGGAATTAATGCCTTATTTAATGCCTTGTCGCAAACTGAATTCTCTCGCGTCTCAGCATGTGAGACTGCGAAAGAAATCTAGGATACTCTACAAGTTACACATGTGGGAACAAGTTTGGTAAAGATTCAAAAACTGCAAATGCTTACGAGCAAATTTGACTCAATTTTTATGGCAGAAAATGAATCGTTCACAGATTATTTATACACGATTGCAAGATATCGTGAATACATGTGCTAACTTGGGAGAGAAAATTTCAGAATCAAAAGTTGTAAGAAAAATTTTGAGAACTCTTCCGGAAAGATTTCGCCCTAAGGTCGCAGCCATTGAAACAGTAAAACACCCATACGAAATCAAAGTAGAAGAATTAGTTGGTGCTCTTCAAACGTATGAAATGACTTTTCCTACTAACTATTCTTCTAGAAAGCCTTCTGTCACGCCCCGGGTGTAAACCAGAACCCGGGCTCGCCCACAGATCCGCCGTGCACACGGAATTTTCCATGTACACGAAGCGCTGGTAACCTGCTCAAATATAAAAGATATAATAAAGGAGCATAGAAATAGAGCTAAACTAAAACTAACACATCTCAGACAAATGCTGGAAATAAAAGAACAATGAAACTCTCGTATATACATGTGTCTCTCCCAGCTCACGAAATAAATACAACCAGCTGGCCGAAGCCAGACCCAAAATAAAGGAAAATACAACCGTCTGAGTGTACAGGGGATACATCAAAACTACTAAACTCGAGCTCGGGGAAGTAGCTATCTAATCAGCGATCCTCTTACCTCGATCCTGGGAAGAGGGTCCCGCAACTCCCGCTGAGGACTCTGCAAAACAAAGGGGAAAAGAAAAGGGAAACAGTGGGGGGGGTTAGAACTACTATAAAAACAGTAGCCTCCCCTAGTGGGTAGACCTCAAACTCAGACACGCCCACTAGGACTACTAGAGGCGAAAATAAACAAGGGTGGTAAGCTATAAATATAACAACTGATGGAAAAGCTACCACTAATATGCCTCTAAAATAATAAGCTAACAGAATAGCTAAATGTATGCATCAGAGTATATATGCCTGCCTGGGTAACCCAATCTAAACACCGGTGAACACCGGTACTGCCTGCTATGCCTACTAACTCACAACTCAGCTGCGGGATGCACACCGGCTCCTGACCGACGCGGTCCCATCCCAAAGGCAACAGACCGGCTCCTGACCGGCACGGTCACAAATATACACACTCCGGAGTGGTACTCGAGGGGAGCGACCCTCACGAGTGAAATAAGTCACCATAAGTAACCTGATATAGTAGGGCTGAATCAAGACTCTAATTAAGTGGGAAAAACCCATCCACTAAAGAAGTCCCGATCCCCTATCCCCAAATCTGATGCATTAATAACAGTCCGGTCAACCGCCCAAAATTCACGGTTGCCGCAAATACCCTGTCCTCAAACCTGCCTGTCCCAAATCCCCAATAACTGACTACACTATCCCAGTCCCTGCTCTAACCTCAACATACTATCCCCTATGTCTAGGTAACTGGAAAGAGAATAAGAAAACATGGTTTCTCCTAAGTCAGTTCCAGCATGATAGTGTAGTAGAAAAAGGTGGCCTAACTAGGTGACCACACAAGCATGCAAAGTCCATTACTTAACAAAATAATTCCAAGTATTCCAATTCTTACAAGAATTAACATATGCCTTTGTTTGAATATCTGAAGTATTAACATGCCACAAGCTAATCCATACACATGCATTGACTTTCCAATATACCTAAAGCAGGATATGGTTTAAGCATAATAATACCAAAAGGTGTCAGCAACTTATCCTTTCTCAAGGAGCGATACTTTACTGATATCTAGTTCTCTAAAAAAAATGCGAGTGCTACAACCAACCCATACTTTCATACAAGCATGCAAAGTTCATCCCACTGATACAACTGTCAACACGATATAGGAATGGCTCCAATATGCCTAGTGGGTTATCACGAGTAAGAGGTTTACAACGGTACCCACCTCAAGTGCTAAATCCTGGTCCTAAAAGCGAAGTCCTCACTCAGCCCAAAGAATCTCCACGACACTGCACAACATTCCCCAAAGGAAAAATACATAAATTAATCATACAATGCTCCAAATTCTGTCCACAACATAACAGCCCAGAGTTTCCTTATTTTCACCTGCGAAAAATGCCCAGAAAAATCCAAGATAAATACTGTTATGATCCTCGCGACGAACCCGTCGAAACGAGTACCTGCACGCTCAAATCCGAGTTCCCTACTCTGAGATATAAATTCTGCAAGGGAACCACCCCCAAAATAAACTGTACAGAAATTATGTGTCAAGAACTCGGGAAAAGGAAGATTTTCACCTTCGGGAAATATTCAAAAAATTCCCAAAAAATTCGAGGGTGTTCCTTGCGCTGTGTAGATGAAAAACGCCTCATGGCATGCCTCGATCCGACGCCTGTGCGCGAAGATACAGCCAAAACACCACAGTGCTGTCCAAAAATCCGTGAAGAAAAATAGGTCAAATGGAAGCTTGGGAAACTCCAAGGTCAGCATGGAAAACGAGGAAACTCAAACCACGTAAGTTGGAGTCCTACCTGTCGTGAGTCCAACGGCGCAGAAACCGCCTAAATTGGAGGTTAGGATGAGCCGGGGGAGTCCGCGCACTGAAAAGGGACGAAGCGGGTCGCCGGTGAACAAGCGTCGCGCCTCGGGATGCGTGCCCCCAAAAATCCTAGGGATCCACCAAAGTGAAGAGCACTGAGAGAGGAAAAATTCTCCTGAAGAGCCCACAGTGAAAAGGAGTCCAAAAGCCCGAAAATAAAACCAAGGAAGCCTATTTATAGGCTCAGCCCAACACTGCATTGGGCCGGATTCAGGCGCGCAATTCGGGCGCCCGAATCCGCAAGGACGGTCGCAGCTTCCCCGCCCGACGCGCCCGGATTCCTGAGGTGCTGCCACGTGTACCTGTAACACGGGACATCGATGCAAAGGTCCCCGCCGCACGCCATGCGTCCCCCCGCGGTCAGCGGGGGTAGGTACGGCCTGCCACTCGCGGGCTGACGCGTGGCCGCACTCGAGTGCGGCCGACAGCCCGCCTGGCGCCTCTGCGCGCACGCGCCCTGATGCGCCGCCTGCGCACTCCGTGGACCGCACCTCCGTGAGCCATCCTGTACTATGCTGCCACGTATCATACACCCGGTTCACCGAAGCTGCGCAGTTTTTCCTTGGACCGCGCCGCGCGCACCCGCCATTCCAGACGCGCCACGTGGCCCGCACGGCGGTCCATGCACCCGCCGCGCCTCCCCGTGGACCGAGCTACGTGAGTCGGCCAATGACAGGCCGCCATGTAGCTCAGGCCGGTCCACGGTCACCTCCCATGCACCAAAAATCCCCGAAAACTTCCGGAAGCCCTTTTTGGTCATCCGGACTCCGAATTTAACAAGTAAATAGCCGTTTTCAAGCGTTTTTCCATGCTGAATCCAAATCCAACCTCAGTTTGGCCCAAAACCTTTTTCAAAATTCGGCAAATGCAGCCGAAGGCCAAATCAGCTAACAATGTCTCACAGGGTCCATCTGTGGCATCCCTTTGATGCACCATGGGCCAGACACACCAACACTAGGTGTTCTACACAGTGGATTCATCAGAAAGGTTGCATGGGAAATCTGGACCACTACATCCTCCCCTACAAGAAAAAGTTTCGTCCTCGAAACAAAAGTCATACCTCAAGCCGGGGCCTCGAACAAGTGGGGTTAAGCGTCCATCATCGCTGACTCTAGCTCCCAAGTAGCCTCGCGCTCATCGTGGCTGCTCCAGAGGATCTTCACATAAGGGATGGCTCGGCTGCGCAACTCCCTAACCTCACGGTCCAAAATCCTCAATGGCCGCTCGACATAGCTCAAGTCCTCAGTGATCTCCAGTGGGGTAAAATCGATGATGTGAGACGGGTCATAAACATATCTCCTCAGAGTGGATACATGAAACACATCGTGAACACCTGCAAGTTTGGGAGGAAGTGCAAGCCGGTAGGCAATTGGCCCTAAGCGCTCCAATACCTCGAAAGGTCCAATATAACGAGGGCTCAGTTTCCCACGAATCCCAAATCTCCGGATCCCTTTCGAAGGCGAGACTTTCAAAAAGACATGATCGCCCACCTGAAACTCTAAGTCTCACCGTCGGGTATCAGCATAACTCCTCTGTCGACTCTGGGCGGTCTCGAGATGTCGTCGTACCAATCTGACCTTTTCCTCCGCCTCTAATAGTAGATCAGGACCCAAAGTCTCCTTCTCACCCACGTCACTCCAATATAGGGGTGACCGACACTTGCGTCCATACAACGCTTCAAACGGAGCCATCTGAATGCTCGCTTGATAGCTGTTGTTGTACGCGAACTCAACTAATCCAAAGTATCGTTACCACCCTCCTCCAAAATCCATAACGCATGCTCTCAACATATCCTCGAGGGTCTGAATAGGTCGCTCTGGCTGTCCATCGGTCTGTGGGTGGAATGTTGTACTAAATCGGAGCTGCGTCCCCAAGGCTGTCTGTAAACTCCTCCAGAAATGCGAGACAAACCTCGGGTCTCGATCTGATACGATGGAAACGGGTACCCCGTTCAATCTAACCACCTCAGCTAAGTACACCTATGCCAGTCGCTCCATCGGCCAAGTCATCTGAACCGGTAAAAAGTGAGTGGACTTGGTGAGTCTGTCCACGACTACCCAGATCGCATCCGCTCCAGTCTGTGCTCTCGGTAATCTAGTGACAAAATCCATGATAACAAGTTCCCATTTCCATTAAGGGATTGGGAGACTCTGCAACTTGCCAGCAGGTACACGATGCTCAGCCTTTACTTGCTGACAAGTTAAATAGTGTGCTACAAATCTCCCAATGTCTCTTTTCATCCCGTTCCACCAAAACTGTGCCTTGAGGTCCCTATACATCTTAGTCCCACCAGGATGAATGGTATAAGGTGTATAGTGGGCCTCCCTCAAAATTTGGTCTCGAATCTCTGTGTCCATAGGCACGCAAGCACGGTCCCTGTACCTCAGTACTCCCGAGGCGTCAACCGCAAAGTCCCCTGTCTGATCACTCGAAATCTGCTCTCGAATCCTCATCAAGTGGGGGTCCTCACTCTGTCTCTCTCGAATCCTGTCCAACGGAGTGGGCTGCACGACTAGAAACATAAGTCTAACAGAGACCCCAGGGGAAACAACCTCGAGCTGTAACCGCCTCATTTGCTCAAGTAATGGCGCCTTATCGGTGATCATCAAGGATAAGCTCTGTACTGCTCTCCTGCTCAGGGCATCAGCAACCACGTTGGCCTTGCCAGGATGGTAGAGTATGTCCACATCGTAGTCCTTTAACAATTCTAACCATCTGCGTTGCCTCAAATTGAGCTCCTTCTGTGTGAACAGGTATTTCAAGCTCTTGTGGTCGGTATAAATCTCGCAGTGCTCCCCATACAGATAGTGGCGCCACAACTTCAATGCGAAAATCACCGCAGCTAGCTCCAAGTCATGGGTAGAGTAATTCTTTTCATAATCCTTCAGTTGTCGAGAGGCATAAGCGATTACCCTACCCTCCTGCATCAGCACGCAACCAAGTCCACTGTGCGATGCATCACTATAAATCACGTATCCTTTCCCTATAACTGGGAGGGAAAGGATAGGAGCCGACATCAATCTGTTCTTTAATTCCTCAAAGCTCCTCTGGCAATCCTCACTCCAAACAAACTTAATTCCTTTACGCGTCAGACGAGTGAGGGGCGTGGAAAGTTTCGCAAAACCTTCCACAAACCGACTGTAATATCTAGCCAAGCCCATAAAACTGCGGACCTCTGATACCGTCGTCGGTCGGGGCCAATCCCGGACTGCCTCAATCTTCGCCGGGTCTACTGCCACTCCTGCGGCTGAAATCACGTGGCCCAAAAAGACAACCTCCCGAAGCCAAAATTCGCACTTAGATAACTTGGCATACAACTTCCTCTCTCTCAGAAGTTGCAGCACAATCCTCAAGTGCTCCTCGTGCTCCACATCGCTCCGGGAATAAACCAGGATATCATCAGTAAAAACAATGACGGACCGATCCAGGTATGGTCGAAAAATCTTGTTCATTAAATCCATAAAAGCAGCAGGGGCATTTGTCAATCCAAATGGCATGACGGCGAACTCATAATGCCCGTACCGTGTCCTGAATGCCGTCTTTGGGATGTCCTCGGCCTTCACCTTCAGTTGGTGGTAACCAGACTGTAAATCAATCTTGGAGAAGACACAAGACCCTTGCAGCTAATCAAATAAGTCATCAATGCGCGGCAAAGGGTACTTGTTATTGATGGTCACTTTATTCAGCTCACGATAATCAACACACAGTCGAAGTGATCCATCCTTCTTCTTCACAAATAGCACCGGCGCTCCCCAAGGCGATACACTAGGTCTCACAAAACCTTTGTCCATTAAATCCTGAAGTTGCTCCTTTAACTCTCGCAGCTCAGCCGGTGCCATTCGGTAAGGAGCCTTAGAGATTGGCGCAGTTCCTGGGACTACGTCAATCAAAAACTCAACCTCCCTATCCGGCGGCATACGAATCAGCTCTGGAGGAAACACATCCGGGAACTCGTGGACAATAGGGATATCCGCGAGTCCCGGTGCCACCGTAGGCTCCTTAACCACAGATGCCAAAAAGGCCACGCATCCACTGCGCAGCATCTACCTCGCACGAGAGGTCGAAACTACTGAGGCAAAGAAAGCACTCTGGCACCCCCTGTAAACAAACACCTCCTGGCCTAGCTCGCTAAAAGTAACAGTCCTCGCGGCGCAATCAATCATCGCGAAATAGCGAGCCAGCCAATCCATCCCTAGTACAATGTCGAAATCTCGCAGCTGACTAAGGACCATCAGGTCCGCTGGCAAAATCCAAGACTCAAGCTGTACAGGGCGAGACCAACAATACTCCTCTACATGCAATGTATGCTCGGGAATCTATACCTCTAATGCATGGGGCAACCGACCTAACTCTAGTCCATGGGATGATGCAAATGATCTACTGATAAAAGAATGTGATGCACCGGTATCAAATAAAGTGCGAGCTCTAGTACCGAAAAGTAAAGTGATACCTACCACCACGTGGTCGGCTGCCGAGGAGTCCTCCACCTGGGCGGCATAGACTCGCCCGCTCTGAGCTGGTGGTCGGTAGTCTGCAGGGTGGGAAGAAGGAGCCCTGCTCGCTGGACCATTGGGCCGCTGCTGGGGCACCGAAGGGACTGATGCTGAGGAAGGAGCCGGCGATGTCGAAAAAGGGCAAGTAGTTCGCAGATGACCTAACTGCCCGCATCTGAAATAGCGACCGTGCCTCAAATCACAAGTATCAGAGGGGTGCTGACCCCTACAGAAAACACACCCAACTGTAGACCGGGGTTGCCTCGACTGCTGCTGCTGCTGCTGCCTCTGCCGCTGTGACCACTGTTGTCGCGACTGCGACCTCTGCTGCTGCGAGTGCTGCTGTTGCTGCTGCTGGTGCTGTGGGGGCCTTTGGGATCCCCCAGGCCCTCGCCGCTCCGAACGCCCACGGCCCGTAAACTGAGGCGGTGGCGGTCGGGGCGGCCTCCAGGAACTGGCCTGTCCCCCATCGTCCGGCGCTGGTCGCTTCCTCTCAGAACTCTGAGCGACCAAGCCTCCACGTCTAGCGACAACGTGATCTCCCCTCTCAACCCACTGCGCATGATCCACTGCCTCTGCCAAAGTCTGAAGCCTCTGGGCATGCACCAAGGTATAGATCTCTGGGCGCAGACCAGTCTCAAAGAGCTCCACCTGGTGCAGTCCATCCCTAGCAACATAGGGCACGCAGTTGAGCAACTGCGTGAACTCCTGGAAATAGTCCCACACTGCCCGGTCACCCTGCTGAAGACTCTTCAAATCATCTTCTAGTTTTTTCTTCACGCTCGTGGAGAATTAAGTATCCAGAATCATCCGTCTAAACTCTGACCAAGGTAGCTGTCGGGTAATCTGGAACTCCAAAGGCTCAACCCGACGCCACCAGCCATCTGCATCCCCCTCTAGACAATGTACTGCCATATGCACTCTGAATCTCTGGTCAAAGAAGAAGTCCCGAAACAACTTCTCCATTGCTGCTAGCCACGATCCTATCTCCCATGGGTGAGTGCTCCGCCCAGAGAACCTAGGTGGTCCTCGCTGACAAAACTGGGTGAGTTTGTCAGCAAACTCCTGCTCCTCCGCTGGGGTCAATGGCCTGATCACTCCCTGAGCCCCACTGCTCGACGACGGTGTCATAGGGACTGGTGGACTAGCCGGCGGTACAACTGGTGGTACAGGGGCCTCTACAGTAGTAGGGGGAGGTGCCCCAACCTGGGCGAGCAACTGCTCAAACCTCTGCTCCTGTCAGCGGTGACTCTCCGCCAACTGGGCCACCATGGCCCTCAGCTCACTAATCTCAGAAGGTCCGGACTGCTCCGGCTCCTCCGGGGGTGCAGGAGTACCCCGGGTAGGGATCTGCCGCCTAGGAGGCATCCTGCCACACAAGAAACCACGGGTCAGTAAATAAAACCACTCTCGACCCAATCCAGCGGAAGTCATGGACATCCTCCTATTTCTGTAACCTTATGTTGTCTGCAGCCAACATAATAGTCCACCAGAAATAGGATATGCCGGTCCCTCTCCACTCACAGGAAGAGTTTAATAATAATAAATTGCCGACTTTCGCAAAATATCACATCACTCACGCCCTGCCATCCTATGGTCTGCCAAAAGCCTAGGGTTTCCTAAGTCCCAACTGACCTATCCCTAAGCTCTAATACGAACCTAATCTGTCACGCCCCGGGTGTAAACCAGAACCCGGGCTCGCCCACAGATCCGCCGTGCACACGGAATTTTCCGTGTACACGAAGCGCTGGTAACCTGCTCAAATATAAAAGATATAATAAAGGAGAATAGAAATAGAGCTAAACTAAAACTAACACATCTCAGACAAATGCTGGAAATAAAAGTACAATGAAACTCTCATATATACATGTGTCTCTCCCAGCTCACGAAATAAATACAACCAGCTGGCCGAAGCCAGACCCAAAATAAAGGAAAATACAACCGTCTGAGTGTACAGGGGATACATCAAAACTAGTAATGTCACGCCCCGGAGGTTCCAAAGAAGCGGAAAACGTACCCATTTTTTTTTTTCTTAAATAATTACATGAACCTTGCCTCCGGCGCGTATCAGACCCGCCGCATATACAAATTCACTCCCCAAACGGGCGGAGTCTCCTTTGTATATGCACGGCGTCACAATCAATTCCAATGCTTTAACCATTCCAATCATGACATGCAACGAGGAGAGGATATAGTACATCAAACCATCACCGCTATCTTATACAGTCTATAGCATAAACCCATGGGTTTTGAAAATCGGTGCCCACACGACACCCAGTTTTCTAAATCGTTTTCGCAAACTCTTTGTGCGGCCATTAACTTGAAAAGATAAATCCACGGGTTTTTAAAATCGGTGCCCACACGGCACTTGGTTTGAAAACAACTTTGAAACTGGTTTGTATTTGAAAACAAGCCACAAATACACATCCTATCATTCACCAGTTAATTATAAGAAAGTCCTCCTCCCAACATCCATCAGAAACCACAGTATATGAAACACAGTTGAACTAAACATAGTTATGCCATAACCAAAAATAACCAAAATAAAGTATCGTTTTACAAGCCCTCTTGGCTAGTATCCTCTAATTGATGCCTTACCGTCGTCCCGAATTCCACCCCTACTCGAACCTGTCACAGTGTGGATTGTCAGTGACTGATAAAGTAGAAAGCATGCAAGTAAACGCAATAATAGAATGAACACACTGAATCACCGGAGCATTTACTTTTCCCCTCCCCCTCATGTATCGCCAAATCCCTGCTGAAAGTCTCACTGGGCACCTACCCCAGCTTTCAGAATATTTTGGGCACCAACCCCAATACCGTACTCATCTTCTTGGTGCCTCCAACCCCTCGACTGCCCAAGTAGCAGCCGCCTCCCCTTGAGGGGTCCCCACTAACCTCCCCTTTTGGGGTACACGGGTAAATGAGTTACCATCTTTCCGAAAAAATACACCATCTGCAGTGGCCAAACTGCCGGTGTGCATGTAACCAATATGAGTGTTTTAATGCCTTGCGACCTCAGCCGCTATAACCAGAAAAGTATACCGCACCTGCGACCGCAGCCGCTCAATTGAAATAGTAAAAGGGATTCACATGCTAGGGGGTTAGTCAAATCATATCCGTATCTACTTTATCAAAATGAGTATTCAGAAACGACACCTCACCGGCAATAACCAACACCTACCTACCTTGATTATGCGAAACGCGTATTTCGGAGACTGAACCTTTCTCTCTGTTGTCGCCCGGACCTAGAAGTAGTCCCCAAAAGAGCCATGGTCAGATCAACAATATAGTAGTGGATAAACCGAGCCGAAACGACTAAAAACACAAAGGACAACTTGACCCGGCGGTGGCGCCCATGCTCGTCGAGCGACGCGGCCTTCCCCGGGTGTCACGGGTCGTACGGCCGCGCGGGCACTAGCCCCGCGTGGCGTTTGCCGTGACCGCGCGGGCCCTAGCTCCGCGCAGCATAAGCCGCGGCCGCATGGGCACCAACCCCGTGCAGCACCTTCCGCGGTCGTGCGGACGTCGGCCTCGCATGGCGCAAATCCGCGGCCGCGCGGGCACGGCCCCGCGCGGTAACCGTCGCGGCCGCGCGGGCACCAACCCCGCGTGCCGCAACCACCGCCGCCGCGCTGGCACCCGCCCGCGCGGCACAAGCTGCAGCCGCGCGGGCAAGGCCCCGCGCGGCATGCAATGCTGCCGCCGCGCGGGCACCAGCCCCGCGCGGGCATGGCCCCGCGCGGCGTGCGATGCCGCCGCCTCGCGGGCACACGCCCCGCGCGGCACGCGCCGCGGCCGCCGCGCGGGCATGGCCCCGCGCGGCGTGCGATGCCGCCGCCGCACGGGCACCCGCCCCGCGCGGCACGCGCCGCGGCCGCCGCGCGGGCATGGCCCCGCGCGGCGTGCGTTGCCGCCGCCGCGCGGGCACCCGCCCCTCGCGGCACGCGCCGCGGCCGCCACGCGGGCACCCGCCCCTCGCGGCACGCGCCGCGGCCGCCACGCGGGCATGGCCCCGCGCGGCGTGCGATGCCGCCGCCGCGCGGGCACCCGCCCCGCGCGGCACGCGCCGCGGCCGCCGCGCGGGCATGGCCCCGCGCGGCGTGCGATGCCGCCGCCGCACGGGCACCCGCCCCGCGCGGCACGCGCCGCGGCCGCCGCGCGGGCATGGCCCCGCGCGGCGTGCGATGCCGCCGCCGCGCGGGCACCCACCCCGCGCGGCACGCGCCGCGGCCGCCGCGCTGGCATGGCCCCACGCGGCGTGCGATGCCGCCGCCGCGCGGGCATGGCCCCACGCGGCGTGCGATGCCGCCGCCGCGCGGGCACCCGCCCCGCGCGGCGTTTACCCTAGCCGCGGCCACGCGGGGAGATCGTTCCCGCCCGGCTCTAGCCGCGGCCGCACGGCCACCGTCCCCGCGCGGCGCGCATTACGGTCGCGCGGCGACGCCCTAGGGCTTCGCGGCACGACACGTTGGGTAGCAAACGGTTACTCCTAAACCTCATGAAAGACCGATACCCAAAAACCGAGCGAAACTACACCAAAGTAAAATTAGTTTACCTCTAATCGTAGGGGACGGCTATCCGCTCTCGCTCCCGGTTTTGGCGCGTTCGTCGGGAGGGTTTGGATCCTTTAGCTTTCACCTTCTTCACCGCCGTTCTCTTTCGATTAGGGTTTCGTCTTTCATCTTGTTTCCTCCGGTTAGGGTTTCGTCTTTCTTTTTCTTTTGGGAGAAGATAACGAAATATCTTTTTGTACGACATAACCACTTTGGGTATTTAAAATTCCCAATTAATTAATTCCTTAATTAATTAATTCCCCGGTTAATTAATTCTCTAATTAATTAATTCTCCAATTAATTAATTCCGCATTTTAGATTCTTCAGGATAATTCCCTAAAGATAATTCTATCCTTTTTCCTCGGAAAGCGTGCCAAATCACTTTCGCGGAGTTCGATGCACCGCTGGCCATTGCGATCACTTTCTACCCCTTTCCGGTAGCTCCATAAGTCGGAATCCGGATCCGATCGCACTGCCATTCACCGTTATCTGAGCTCTATCGCAGAAAAATACCCGCACCTCCAAATTAACGACTTAAGTAAACCCGTTACGTTAAATACATTAAACGGAAAATTTATTAGCAGGAGGTATTAAGTGTTACAAAATCTATGATATTACACCACTTACCTCTTAAAAGAAGTTTCGTCCTCGAAACTTAAATTCACTCCTCAATAAATAACTTGGGGTAACACTCTCTCATTTTTGTTTCAAGTTCCCACGTCGCCTCGCGCCCCTCGTGGTTACTCCATTGCAACTTTACGTAGGGGATCATCCGATTCCGAAGGTTCTTTTCTTCTCTTGCCAAGATTCGCATCGGCGTTTCTTCGAAGCTCAAGTCCTCCGGCAGCTCAACGGCCGAGGCGTCGAGGACGTGCGACGGATCAGATAAGTATTTCCGGAGCATCGAAACGTGGAAAACGTTGTGCACCCATTCAAGATTTGGCGGTAAGGCCAACCGGTACGCCACTGGCCCCACGCGCTCCAAGATTTTGAACGGTCCCACATACCGTGGGCTTAACTTCCCTCTTATGCCAAACCGTCTCGTCCCCTTAGACGGTGACACGGGTAGCAACACATGATCCCCTACCGAGAATTCCATTTCTCGTCGCCTCCGGTCCGCGTAACTTTTCTGCCGACTCTGAGCGGTCAGCAACCGCTGCTTGATAAGGCGCACCTTTGTTTCCATTTCCTCTACGAGGTCTGGCCCCAGGAGTTTCCATTCTCCCAAATCGTCCCAGAAAATGGGCGATCGACACCGGCGTCCGTACATGGCTTCGTACGGGGCCATCCGAATACTAGCCTGATAGCTATTATTGTAAGCAAATTCCACGAGGGGTAGGTAACGCGACCACCCCTCCCCCAGGCTTAGCACACAAGCTCGAAGCATATCCTCACTTCGGACTATAACCTGGCGTATTGCGACGCCCCAACTTCCCAGAGGGTCACCCATCCTAGAACCACTCTAGCTCTAGCACGCTCAACTCTCATAACCTCTTGGATCTTGCTACCATCCAAAATGTTATAGCCGGGTTGCGAAACAACCCCCGAAAGCGTCGTCGCTCCGGTTGTTGTTCGAATAGGTCTTCAACCCAAGGTGCGGGGTATTGTTCTATGCTATGGCCTTACCTATTCCCCGGTTGGTGATGCACAGGCGTAGCCCCACCCCCCCTCACATCTACAATACGTCAACTCCTATGGCGGAACTTGGGCGGAGAAAAGAAAAACGACAAGGGAGAGCGGGGAGTCGTAAAGTATAACCCAAAAAGGCAAAAGGAACTGAAAGGGGTCGGACCAGAAAGGACTGCTCCGGTTCGACGGGTGTTCCCAACTAGTAGAGAGTAGTTTAGGTATTACCTGCTATTTCCCATTCTGGGACATTGCGTCGTCCGGTGGGGCGGTTGGGGGAGTCCGCCCACACCCTTTGGGCCAGCAGCGCACGGCGTGGCCGGGTAGGGAGGTGGCGTCGTAGGGGTCTGTCGCACGTGGGTCGTCGGGTCGGTCCCCCTGTGGGTCGGGGACCGCAGAATCTTCTCGTCCTCTCGGCTGCGGCGCGGCGGCTGTAGCGGGTAGTTCTTGCGGGCATGAAACACGGGTGTGATCCGGCTTGCCGCATCTGTTGCAGTGGGAGTACCTCCAAAAGCAGTTAGTCACTCGATGTGACTACCCGCAAATAACACAGGGTCCCCGTGACGGTTCCTGGCCTCCTGTTGGCACCTGCCCGTCTTTCTGTACTTTCTTCGGGCGTCGATTTGCCCAGCTTCCTGAGTTGGGGCTGTTACGGAATTTGAGTTGGCGTAGTTTCGTGAAAGTCTCAAGTCTTGAAGATTGAAGGTGAAGAAAGTTGGATCATTTAACTCAATCTCAAGAAAGAAGAATTCAAAAGGATCAGGTATGTTTTACTAAAGATTTTGTGTGATCCGAATACTTCTTGTAGTGTAGAAACACTTGGAAGAATCTTTCATTGCAAAAAAATCAAAAACTGGACTTGGGACATGTTCAGGATCCGGATCAGGTTGTTCGATCCGGATCCCGAAGGTGGTTCGTTCATACACCAGTTCAATCCGGATCGTAGCCTCTCTTGATCCGGATCCCGAACACTGAGTTTACCATCTTCCTTGAACGATCCGGATCAGGCTTCGCAATCCGGATCCCGAACGTTGATGTTTGGTGAACTGTATGAACGATCCGGATCAAGCACTTCGATCCGGATCCCGAACCTTCGTTTTTCTGGAATTGCCTGAGTCGTTACGACGATCCGGATCACAGCTTATCCGATCCGGATCGCCGTCTGTAAAATCTCCAGAAATGTTAGGTTTTTGATTCTTATCTCCTTCCTAGGGTTTCTAACCTATAAATAGACCCTATGACTCTTTTTCATGGAGGGCCGTGAATCCAGATAGCCGTCATTTTCCTGTATCATCTTATACGGCTCTAGATCCACATATAGAGAAGAAAGGAAATCATTAGAGAATACTCTATGTTTCTTCATCTATATTGATTAGTTTGATTCTAGGTTTTCATACTCACATCTTGAGTTGAATCAAACTAATGAATACTTAGATGGTATTTCCGATCTATCTTTGATCTAAGTATTCGGCGGATCATCACCACCCAAAAACAACGATTTACCCCAAAAATCGGCGCGTGGATTCGCGTGTCCTTGTGGATTCAAGGTTCAACCGCTCTCGTGGATTCGGAGCGAGGCACGTTCGTGGATTCGAAGGGTGCTATTGGGTGAAGACCGTGCATTCGGTCGGACGTCGTGGATTCGACGTTGGACGCCGTGGATTCGGCGTTGGGCGCAGATCGTGGATTCGAGAAGCGTCGCGGAGCGAGCGGAGAAGATCCTCTAGGAGCGTATGGAAAAGGTTGAGTCGTAAGTGTGTACGGTAAATCACCTTGTACGTGTTTTAATTCTAGTGGATTTCTGCCGTGTTATCGGTCCCGTGGTTTTTTACTCCGGTGATGGAGTTTTCCATGTAAAAATCTTGCGTATTATTTTTTATTTCCGCATTGGGTTTTTATCGCAACGATTTTTGAGTGTTTATACGTTTACACCTATTCACCCCCCTCTAGGTGTTTTTATCCCCTATTTAGATCCTTATTACATATAACCCAACGAGTGGTATCAGAGCGGGAATAGGGTTGTAAACAATGGTTGAAGGTGGAAACATCAACCGACCCCCGTTCTTCGATGGAACAAATTATGCGTACTGGAAAGTACGGATGAAAGCCTTTTTAATTTCCATCGACGAACGGGTGTGGCAATCAATTGAATTAGGATGGTCTAATCCAACTGAATTTATTGGTGATGTTCGCACCTTAAAACCTAGGTCGAAATGGACCAAGGAAGAGTTAGATTCATCTTCTTACAATGGCAAGGGAATTAATGCTATATTTAATGCCTTATCTCAAACTGAATTCTCTCGCGTCTCGGCATGTGAGACTGCGAAAGAAATCTGGGATGTTCTTCAGGTTACACATGAGGGAACTAACCTCGTGAAGATTCAGAAACTGCAAATGCTTACGAGCAAGTTGACTCTATCTTAATGGCAGAAAATGAATCTTTCACGGACTACTATACACGATTGCAAGACATCGTAAACTCATGTGCTAATCTGGGAGAGAAGATTCCAGAATTTAAGATTGTAAGAAAGATCTTAAGAACTCTTTCTGAACGATTTCGCCCAAAGGTTACTGCCATTGAAACTATTAAACACCCGGACGAAATACGTGTAGAAGAATTAGTTGGTTCATTACAAACTTATGAAATGACATTTACTACTAACAATTCTTCTGGAAAGGCATCCACTTCTAAGTCTTCAGGTTATGCGTTGAAAACAACTAAGGAAGAAGACGCGGATACATCCTCCTCAGACGATGACGAGAACCTTTCTATGGAGGAATTTGAGAAGCAGCTCGCTCTCTTGACAAGGAAGTTTCGCCGCAACTTTCGAAGGGGTAATTCAAGCAAATCTCCATCCTTCGGAAAGTCGAACAAAGGCAAGGGTACTTCAAGTTACAAGTCAAGAAAGCATGAGAACTTCTCAAAGGATAAGAAAAGTTCAGAAGGACAACTACAATGCTTCAAATGTCGAGGCTACGGCCACATTGCAACGGAGTGTCCTAACAAGTATCCGGCAAAGAAGAAGGCGATGCAAGTCGTCACTTGGGATGACAACTCAACGTCAAATGAGTCGTCTTCGAGTGATGAAGAAAAGAGCTCCACCGCATTCCACGCGTCCGTATCTTCACCCTTCATGTGCTTTATGGCAAGTACATCCGAGTCGTTGTCCAACTCCACTGTTGAAAAGAATGCAACGGACAACGAATCGGATGATTCGGAAGATGAAGATTTTGCTCTAGCCTACCACAGACTTTTGAGGGACTCAAAGAAAGTGGCTAAGCAAAACAAGAGTTTGAGAGGGAGAGTGCATGATCTCGAAGAAGAAGCAAAAAGAGCGACTTCTCTCTCAAACGCTCTTGAAGTGGAAAGGGAAAACCTGATAAAGGCAAATGTTTCCCTTCAAGAGTCCAATGAGCAACTTGAGAAGGAACATACAAATCTGGTGGATAACGCGAATCACTTCTCAAAGCTCTACAACGAGGCTCGACAGGATAACCTGGAAATGACAAAGACCATTTTCCAACTCAAGAATGACTTACAGCGATTCTCTTCAGGAAGGAGTAAGTTGGATAGACTTCTTGGTCTTGGTCAATCAAATCGGTTCGGCCTCGGATACACTCAAACTGGAAACAGTCCAAGTTCGAGTGAGACAGTTTTTGTGCCTCAGTCGGTATCTCCTCCTCCGACACCGGAATTCAAGACAAACAACGACAACAAACCTACTTCATCCTCTTTGGGATCGTCAAGATCTAAGGTATGTTTTCGTTGTGGTGTTTCAGGGCACATAAGAAGATATTGCAAGACGGGAGTCGAACGCTCATCTCAAGGACCTCTTGCAACAACTACCAAAAAGGCTCCTCCCCGAAAATCAAAGCAAAACTTTTCAAATGAAAAGAGACTTGGTAGTTCATCGCGCAAGACGATTTCATCAAGGAACAACAATCGCTATAACAAGACACCTTCACCTAGGCATATAACTTCACGACCATTACCGACGCACTCCAAAAGGGTTTGGGTGCGCAAAGGTGAAATTTTCCCTTGTCTTGTTTCCAATGTTTCCTTGCATGCATATGATAGTTCGTCTTGGTATCTGGATAGCGGGTGTTCCCGTCACATGACCGGTGACAAAAATAGTTTTCAAAATCTTGAGAAAATCTCCGGAGGACACGTAGTTTTCGGAGACGGTCGATCTTCCAAAATTGTTGGAAAAGGGACGGTAGCTATTCCAGATGGCCCGTTTTTGAAAAACGTCTTATTTGTTGATGGCCTTAAGACTAACCTCATAAGCATAAGTCAACTTTGCGACAATGGTTTTTCAGTTAACTTTTCATCTGTTGAATGCGTTGTAACTGATAAGGACCATGTCTTCTTTTTAAAAGGGGTTAGATCTGAAAACAATTGTTATGTTGTTCCTAATAAATTTTCTGAAAATTGTAACTTAGCCGCTTTGAATAATGAAACTCTTTGGCATGAAAGGCTAGGTCACTTAAATTTTAAGGAACTTACTAGAATTTCAAACAAGGACGTGGTCAAGGGGGTTCCAAAGCTTTTATTTAAACAAAACGTTGTGTGTGGTGGTTGCCAAAAGGGGAAAACAGTCTAGGACTGCACACAAGAACTTGAACCACGTTGGTACAAAACGGCCCTTGGAACTTTTGCACATGGACTTAATGGGGCCGACCCGTCAACCATCTTTGGGAGGTAAATGGTACATTTTTTTATTGGTTGATGATTTCTCTCGGTTTTCTTGGGTAGTATTTTTAAAAGAGGAAAGCTGATACGTTTGACTCTTTTCATGAGATTTGCCATCGTATTATGATTGAAAAGAATGAAAAGATCATTCGTGTTAGAAGTGATAGAGGTGGAGAATTCATAAATTCAAAATTCATTGATTTTTGCACTTCAAATGGCATTAAACATGAATTCTCGGCACCCTATACACCTCAGCAGAATGGTGTTGTTGAGCGCAAGAACAGGGTTGTTCAAGAGATGGCGCGTGTGATGCTTCATAGCCGGAATTTACCGCTACATTTTTGGGCTGAAGCCGTGAACACCGCTGTCTATGTCATTAATAGAGTTTACTTGCGCCCAGGAACTTTAAATACACCATATGAGCTGTGGTTTAGTAGAAAACCCAACATCAAATATTTTCGTGTCTTCGGGAGTCGATGTTACATTTTACGTGACCGTGAAAATCTTGGAAAGTTCGACTCTCGAAGTGATGAAGGGATCTTTTTGGGTTATTCTACGAATAGCAGAGCATATCGAGTATTTAACATTGAATCTAAGACGATCGTAGAATCTATAAATGTTAAAGTAGATGAAGCTTTTCACTTTGGATCTGGAAAATCTACCCTCGATATCTCTCTAGATGATGATTCTCCTGCTAATACATCTTCTCATAATAATACTTCCAATATTAATGATGCATCTAATGGTTCTTCAAGTTTATCTGATGTGCAGGAATCATCTCGTGTATCTCCGAGTACTCCGTTTCAACAAACGTTACGAATCTCCAAGGATCATCCGGAATCGAATATTATTGGAGATCCACAAGAAGGAGTCAGAACTCGGAGGCAGTTGGTTTGTGGATTCGCTTGCTACGTATCTTTAATCGAACCAAAGAACATAGATGAAGCTCTTCAGGATGACTACTGGATTAAAGCAATGCAGGAAGAGCTCCATCAATTTGAGCGAAACAAAGTCTGGGAATTAACGAAGCCTCCAAAGCAACACAATGTGATAGGTACCAAATGGATCTTCAAGAACAAGAAAAATGAGGATGGTACTATCATCAGGAACAAGGCACGATTAGTTGCTCAAGGCTATTCTCAAGTAGAAGGTATAGACTTTGATGAAACATTCGCCCCTGTAGCTAGACTCGAGTCCATTCGTATACTATTTGCTATTGCTTGTCATTTTAAAATCAAATTATTTCAAATGGACGTTAAGAGCGCATTTCTAAATGGGTTTTTAAATGAGGAAGTTTATGTGGCTCAACCGAAAGGTTTTGTAGATCATAAACAACCTAACCATGTTTTTCGTTTGAAAAAGGCTCTTTACGGTCTGAAACAAGCACCGCGAGCATGGTACGAAAGGTTAACAAAGCACCTTTTGGAGAAGGGCTATACTCGAGGGGGAGCTGATAGGACTCTCTTTGTGAAGCATTATCAAAGCAATTTCATTGTAGCACAAATCTATGTCGATGACATTGTATTTGGCGCAACAAGAGATAATGATGCTTCTAAATTCGCGGAGACCATGGAAAGCGAATTTGAGATGTCCATGATGGGCGAATTGACTTATTTCCTTGGATTGCAAATTAAACAAAATGATGAAGGTATTCACTTGAGTCAATCCAAGTATGCAATGGAGTTGGTCAAAAAGTTTGATCTCGAAAATTGTAAAGATTTTCCGACTCCAATGGGAACTAGCCACAAGGGACTTGGAAGTGAATCACATAGTGAGAATGTAGATGAGAAACTGTATCGAAGTATGATTGGAAGTCTACTTTACCTCACGGCTAGTCGCCCGGATATATCTTTTGGTGTTGGGATTTGCGCGAGATATCAATCAGCACCAAAGGAGGTTCACCTGAAAGCGGTGAAAAGGATCATCCGGTATATCAAAGGATCAATTAATTTCGGAATTTGGTATCCTATGGGAACAAGTTTGGATATTGTTGGATACTCAGATGCCGATTGGGCAGGATCAGTGGATGATCAGAAAAGCACGAGTGGTGCATGCTTCTATCTTGGCCATTGCCTTGTTGCATGGCACAGTAAAAGCAGAACTGCATAGCACTCTCGACTGCCGAAGCGGAATACATTTCAGCTGGAAGTTGCTCAACTCAACTCATTTGGATGAAAAGCGTATTGAGCGACTTCCGCATTTCAGCATCTTCGGTAACAATTCTTTGTGACAACACAAGTGCAATTAATATTTCTAAAAACCCTGTGTTGCACTCTAGAACAAAACATATTGAACTTAGATATCATTTTCTTAGAGAGCTAGTTGAATCAAATACTCTTCAACTTTCATATATTTCAACTGAGGATCAATTAGCTGACATTCCAACAAAACCTTTGGATCAAAACGTTTTATTCATTTACGAAAAGCAATTGGAATGCTTTCCTTGAAATAAACTTCTTTTGAAACCTTTGCTTAGGATAGGTTTTGTATTTGTTTTTGTTTTGTTCATTATCTATGTTTGTACATAGGACATTAATTGAGCATAGATCATAATTGACTTTAATTGCATCTTTTCGCACATTTAGAAATTTATTATGCTTTTGCCATCATAATATTTCACTGTTGCAATGATCATTTATGTTAATTAAATCATCTTCTAAGTGATCAAAGTCAATTTCTCTCTCTCTATGATCTCTTGGTATAGTCATTATCTTATTTGACTGCTTAGTTGAGTATGAAATCGAGATCAATATTTGGTTGAATACTTTATATCTTAAATAATTGATAGCCAATTGAGGGGGAGTCATAGAAAAAAGTAAAATGCTCAAAAGATGTGGAAAGAGTTACATCCCAATGAGGAGTGTGAAAACTACCACCACATGGAGGAAAGAGCTACCACCTCGGTCGTCCGAGTATTGTGTGCAGCTACCACATGTATACCAAGCATGGTTGTTCAAATTTTGATTAAGTAAAATGCATGTTGAAATACTTGACTCCGTCAAATTTCAAGGTTGGTATAAGGTGGGTTTTTAAAGAAAGATGCTCAAAGAGCCACTCTCTTCAACAGATTGTCTAGATACATTATCTATTATATTTGGGATTTCAAACATCTATTGATCTTTGTATTCATTTTCTTTACTGAATTGATGATTTGATAAAGGCATTACTCATAAGATCAAGTTAGATGTAATTGAAGGTGTTCAACTTTAAGGGATTTAATTTTTGTAAATTTTCGTTTCATTTTTGGATATTATTGATAGATTTGGCATAATCTAATTCTTGTTGTATGAAACGATGATTTTTGTTTAAAGTTGATACACATTTGTGCTTACAATCTTTTTCTGGTTTTTCTTGAATTTCTCTGAAATTTTCTAAAGAAAAAGTTGGAGCCGATCCGGATCGGGCTAGATGATCCGGATCCCGAACGCAGGAATTCTTCTGCGGGCTGACGATCCGTATTGTATCTGCCGATCCGGATCCCGAACGCAGTTTCTCACTGCGGGTAGCCGATCCGGATCGCAGTTATGAACTGATCCGGATCGCGGCTAGGTTTTATAAAGAACAAAAGGGTTTTGATTTCTTTTACTCCAATCTTTTGTTCCAAAGTTTCCAGAGCCTCTCTCTCTAGATTTCATCCTTCCTGGAAGCTTTCAAACTCAAGTTCTTCAACTCCAAGTAAGTTTTATTGATCAAAATCTCGGTTTTTCACCGTTTTTCTCTCCTCTTCCTCAAACGTCATGAATTTCTTGGATCAACTTTGTTGTGGATGGTTTTTGATCAAATTTCTTTTGAAATAAGAACTCTGGGTAGATTAGTTTTGATTATATGCTAGGTATTCTCCTGATTAACGGATTTTTAGGCTTCGATTTCTAAAATTTTGGTTTTAGGGGCATATAATTAGGATTTTCGAAAATCATGCAATTGATCTATTTTTAAAAGTCCTTTTGCAAAACTAATTTGATTCTTAGTCTCTCTACATGATTATGATTGTTTGGGTACAATTTTTCAAATCTTTGAAAATTAACAATTTTCTCATGTGTTCTTGAGTTGTTGCTCACAGGATTTTAATCTTCTTAAAGCACTTGGATCAATGGGATTCTCATGGATCATTCTTTTATTGGTCACTATGGTGCACGCTCGGGCCACAAATAAGTTAAAAAGAGCTAAGAAAACACAACAAAAGGGTGAGTTTCATGTGATCAGCGACACAGAAGTAGATTGTCACGAGGTAGATTGGACTGCATTGACAGATGATGATGACTCATTGCCTGAACAAAAGGCGTCCGATGCATCGAAAGAAAAAGCACCCATGGACAAAGGTAAAGCACCTATGACTGCACCACCATCTCAGTGAAAAGGAAACGACTCGCTCGACGGTTTTGGACGAGCACGAGGTTTCATGGCTAACGAACCGATTATTCCGGATTCTCCACCTCGGGGAGGAACAAGTGTTCGTTAATTCGGACCGCCTAAGGGCATTTGAGAATCGTGAATGCATTGGTGAGAGGCATGTCAATATAGAGGCTCTACGAGATCACTCTCCTGAGTTTGGCGTTCTAATTGAACAAGCAAACCTTATTCAAGTTTGTCGATTTCCAGAAGTGCTTGGATACTGTCTGCATCTTGTAAGGGCCTTCTATACAAATGCACGGCACCTTCGTGAAATTGAAAACGGTCCAATGGAATTTTACACGAACATCCAAGGCACAAGATTCAAAATTACTCCACAATTGATTGGCGAGGTTTTAGGAATGCCTGCCAGCAAGACAGGAGTTAATTACTTGAAGGGAAAGGTTTTGACGAACACTGTGTGGCAAATGGTTATAAAGGGAATTTGTTTGGAAGGAACGCAATCAACGGAGAAATCGATTAGATCCAAAGAACTTCGTCTTGAGTACCGATTTCTAAACTTCATCACTTGTTACAATATCCTTCCAAATTTGCAGACGAAAGTCTTGAGATGGGATCGAATGCTATTTTTGTATCTCTTAGGACATCCGTCTGAGGCAATGGAATTGAATATCAACATTCCATACATTATTTGGAATAGAATGACAAGATATGTTGAGCACCCTCATCCCACAGAGAGAATTCCATTTCCACTGATATAATGAGGATTTTGAAGAAATTTCAGGTTGACATTACCTCACCGACTTATCATCAATGTTTGGGCATGATCGATGAGTCCACCGTCGTGAAGTCACTTCACAAATTGCCCCATGTCACTCCAGTCCCAACGTGCGGAACGAAACCTAGTAGCGGCACTTCCGCGTCACCATCACAACCAGCACCCACACCAGCGGATGAAGCATCAGTCTCATCCATCTACAAAGAACAACAACGATTATTGGTTGAGCAGGAACAGATCTCGAAGGCACAGACGAGAATCTCCAATGAGCTTGAGCTCAGCACGGCAGCTCACATTACCATAACTAAGAAGATCAATCTATGAACAAGCTGGTGAAAAAGATGTTCTCAAAGATGGGCTGCACGAGCTCTGAAGACTCCGAATCTGATGACTGATTCCTTCTTTTATTCTTTTGCAGATTTTTAATCCTTTGTGCAGGTTTTTTCAGTTTTTAGGACTTACTTTAGTTCTAGTTCTTAAATTTCGAACATTTTCGTTGATATTTTTTAACTCTCCTTCAATTTTTTTTTGGTAACTTTGGCTTTGTTTGTGACAAAAAGGGGGAGAGAGTTTAGAGAACTTGAACAATGATATTGTGAAAATTGTGATCTTGTATACATCAATGATGAACAATGATGGCTGCATCAAGGTACAATGATGATGTGAATGACATCAAGGTACAGTGAACATCAAGGGAACTTGAACATGATTGTGAAAATCTTGCTGATGAAGATTTTGTATACATCAAGGTAAGTATCACTTCACTTCAACTTTGTTTTTATCTTGTGATTGTTTGCATGTCTCGACTAACTATTCGACTAACTATTGGGCATGTAATATGACTAACAAGTTGATGTTGGACTAACATTTTGTGACATTTGTTTTTAATTGCATAGAAGATATGTTGGTTTTTGACTATGATTCTCTTACATATCTGAATTCTCAAATGTCATGATGATCAGATAAACTCTATCTCTGTACTGGTTTTGTATGCTAATATTCTTGAGGTATCTAACGATCCTTTTTGTCAAGAATGATTTCTTTGTGCAGAGGAGTACAGATGTCTAAGTCTAGAGTCTGTTTTAGGAGTTTATCTCATGTTTTAAATTTTTGGATCTCCATTGTAAATTTTTGTTGTATGGTGATAGCAACAAAAATATCTTTTTGAATTTTCTTAGTGGATCTGTGTTTTGTCACGAAACGCCAAAAGGGGGAGATTGTTACGGAATTGAGTTGGCGTAGTTTCGTTGAAAGTCTCAAGTCTTGAAGATTGAAGGTGAAGAAAGTGGATCATTTAACTCAATCTCAAGAAAGAAGAATCAAAAGGATCAGGTATGTTTTTACTAAAGATTTGTGTGATCCGAATACTTCTTGTAGGTAGAAACACTTGGAAGAATCTTCATTGCA
>CM055060.1:22813982-22839906 GCA_029204045.2 Tillandsia leiboldiana
GGGACTGGTAGGAAAACTTTTCACCGCTTTCGGCAATGGACTGACCGGGGCCGCTAGTATTTTTCTGCGTTTGAGCTCGAAGAACGGAGGGCGGCAAAGCGAACGGATTCGGATTCCGACTTACGGATCTCCCGGAATGGGGGTCAAAGCGTTTGCTTTGAGTGGTGCATCGGAATCCGTGCTAGGTGGCTGGTACACATTTCGAGGCGATCGGACTTTTCATTTTTTTATGTCAGTGGGTTATTTTATCTTTTGGGTGGTGCCTCGACCTTTCGGTTTTTCGTTTAGGGTCCTAATTTAATATTTTTTTAGTTGACTAAGGTGGGGCAGAAATTCGAGAATTTTGGGCTGATCATCGGGACTTGCGGATAATTTTTGGTGCTAGAGCTCACAAAACGGTGAACGAAGACGCGATCGGATTCGAATTCCGACTCCCGGATCTCCCAGAATAAATTTTTGAAGTTTGGGCCCCTTTCTGTGTGCTCCGGGATCGTGCGAGCGTTTGACACGCTTTTCGAGACAATCTTAGCCGTCGGTTTTTATTTTGGCAATTTTAGGGTTTCTTTACAATCGGGGGGTCGTAGGGTTTTTCCCTCCTTGGTTTCTCTCTTGACGGCTAGGGTTTAAGGCGGCCCCCTTAAGAAAGGGAAGGGGAAAAACCCCGATTCATATTTCCTCTCTTTTCAACCGAGGGCGTAAGGAACCGAGACGGAGACGAGGAGAAGGAAGGCCGATCGCACGCCCTGCGGAACCCGACGAAAGAGAGCGGGACGATCCTCTTCCTTTCTCCCTCACCGGCGAAAACAAGGTAAACGGTTCGGGCCTTCCCGGTTATCTTTTTCGATTTAGGGTTTTCCTTCTTGTTGTGTTGCGTGCGAGGCGTGGTGTCGAACGGGAGGCCGCCGCCGCCGTTGTTAGACGGGAGGCCGCCGCCGCCGTTACAATGTTCGCGGGGTCGTCGCCGGTACCGCACGGGAGCGAAAACGGAGAGAAAACGCGGAAAACGGGAAACTTACTGTTCATCCCGTACGGCTCCCTCAGCCGCGGTCCACCGGCCGATCGTGCACCCGGCGCACGGATCGGCCACCTGCGGGCGTGAACCCGGCGCACAGCTGCGTGCGCCAGACCGGGCCGCAAGTGCGCAGTCCACACGCTGGGCGTGCACCCGGCGCACGCCCCGCGGCCTGGGGGCGCAGACCCGGTGCACGGTTGCGTGCGCCGGCCCAGCCCGCAAGCGCGGTTCACCGCACAGTGTGCGCCCGGTGCTGCGCCGCGACCGGGAAGTGATGAACCCGGCGCGCGCCTTTTTGCCCGTGCGCGGCCCGGCCCAGGATGGGGCGGTTCACCGCACAGTGTGCGCCCGGTCTGTGAGGGCCGCCACCCTTGGCCGCAGACCCGGTCCACGCCTGGACCGTGCACCAGCCTTCTGCCAAAGAGCCCAGAAGCTCCGTTTTTGGCCCGTTCCGCCCCGTTTTTGAGTGTTTTGACCCCGACGATGTTATTAACGATACTTCTTACTGTAGTTCTTTTCGGGCTCAAGGTGGGAGCATCTTAACTGAAGTTCCCACACACTTTCTTCACGTTTCAGGTGGGTTGTTATTTTCTTTGTCCTAGCATCTAACTCTATCATGTTGGACGGGGTCAACTCTAAGTGTACTGGGGTTTAATATTGATGGGTGATAGCTTATGCATGTTAGTGGGTTCTTTTGCCTTGGTGTCTAGCGTCGGTCTTTGGCAGTCATTTTACTTTCGTTATTACATGTTAGCGGGGTACTTTTGAGCACATGTGTTACCGTTCTTCTTTGGATTATACATGATAGCGGTTATAGTTTACTCTTGTTTATACATGATAGCGGTTACAGTTTACTCTTGTTTATACATGATAGCGGTTATAGTTTACTCTTGTTTATACATGATAGCGGTTACAGTTTACTCTTGTTTATACATTATGATGCTGACATGATAACGGTTATGGTTACTTTGCTCGAGGCTGCAGCACGCGCACCCGCGGTTTGGCCACCGCAAAGGGTGCGCTTTTCCGGAAAAGTGGTCTATGACCCGTGTATACCCACGAGGTGACGTAGTGGGGCCCCTTATTAGTTGTGGGGTTTGAGGCGCCGAGGTGCGAGCATACCCACGAGGTGACGTAGTGGGGCCCCTTATTAGTTGTGGGGTTTGAGGCGCCGAGGTGCGAGCATACCCACGAGGGTGACGTAGTGGGGCCCCTTATTAGTTGTGGGGTTTGAGGCGCCGAGGTGCGAGCATACCCACGAGGTGACGTAGTGGGGCCCCTTATTAGTTGTGGGGTTTGAGGCGCCGAGGTGCGTGCGATGCGACCCGTCGGTTTAGTTGTCCGACGTGGTCGGGTTTCTGCAGGTACGGTACGGGCCGTCGGTTTAGTTGTCCGACGTGTCCGGGTATTACAGGATACAGGTGTACAGGTTGCCTTTCCTCTTGAGAGGGTGGTTGCTCCAGTTGTCTTCACGGTTTGTTTTACTATATTCTCATGCTTTACTTTTTCTGCGTCACTGACATCCCACTTCGTGACAGGGTCCAGACGGGGAGAGAGGTAGGCGGTGGTGAGGACGGGACAGGAGCAGCTGGGTCGCTGGGGACCCTGGACTGTGCTTATTCTTTTATTCTCGCTTTTCATTACTTTGTAGTTATGTGAGTGGTTCGCGATACCCTCGTGGGGTCGGCATGGATGTCGGTACGGGTTACATTTAGTGCCCCTGGTGGAATATTTTTCCCTTTTATTCCTATCGGCCATTTAAAAATCAAAAAGGCAGAAGCCAAAGAAAAGATTGCGAAAACCGTTTTTAAAATCTAAGTGTCGTGTGGGCACTGGTTTCAAAACCCTGTGGATTTATGGATTGCGAAAGGGATTTCAAAACTTGGTGTCGGGTGGGCACCGCTTTCGAACCTTGTGGATTTATGCTAATTTCGAAACTAGCTTTCAAAACGTAAGCGCCGGGTAGGCGCTCTTTCAAAACTGTGGATTTATCCTTCCCAAATTGACCGGCCATAGGTTCTTCTGTTATTAGTTTAGAATGCTGGTTAATTGTTGTGATTGATTGGCTGTGTATGTTGGAACATGTACTGAACGCTACGCCGTGCACATACAGGGGAGACTCCGTCCGTTTGCAGAGTGATCCTGCATGTGTGGCGGGTCTGGGCACGTGCCGGGGAAGAGAGGTTCTCTTTTAAACAAAAAAAAAATTACACATCAAATATTCGACTTTTATGAATCGTTTCCGCTAAAACAAACCCCCGGGGCGTGACAGCGCACGTGGGCGCGCGCTGCGACGGCGGCGGGCCATTCACAGCCCGCCACGCGTCCGCACGGGCGCTTGGTGGACCGCGCGCTCAGCGCCGGCCCAACCGGGCGCCGCCACGTGGCACCCACGGTCCACAGCCACCCCATGCACCCGAAAGACCTCCCGAACTTCTGGTTGCCCGTTTTCGCTCATCCGGACTCCGAAAAATACAACCAAGCAGCCGATTTCCATCGTTTTTCCGTGCTGAATCCAAATACGATATCCATTTCACACGAAACCACCTCTAAAAATTTACGGGGGCATCCGAACACACCAACTCGATCTATTTTTCGCGCTGAGTCCGGTTTTGAAGTCCGATTTGCGCGCAAAGCCTCCAACACTCAACAAAAGGCTTCCAGAAGCTGCCGAACCAACAGTAATCCTTACGTGGGAATTTCGGGTCCTCACATTCTGAGATTTTGGAGTGGGCTGTGGAGTGAGCCAGAGTTCGCCGGCATTTTTGTAGAGGACTCGAGAGTTTTGTGGAGCTTCCGGGATTTTTTTTTCCGTGGTTCCGGGCAGTGTGCGCCGCGGGGCGCGGTTTTCGAAGTTTTGTCAGTTTGAGGATTCGGCGCTTACCCGACTTCGGCATTGCCTACGGAAAGCGATCCAGGTGGGTTGGAATTTCTCCAAAATGTGTGGAATGCCCTTTAATGCTCCCGAATGCAAGTTGATCATGTTTTTATGCTATTTTTCACTGCGGTAAAATCGGATAGTTGCCTGGAAATTTTTAGAAAATTTATTAGAACCCCATATTATTTTTACTATACTCCTGATACTATATGACACTAGACTTCATGTTTCGTTGGCATTATTTTTGCACCTTGATCGTTTTAAAAATAGAGAAAACCCGTTTTAAGGAAAATCAGCATTTTTAAAGGTGGTTTTTAAATCATGAGTTCGCCAGAGGTATGGCATAGGTTCAGGGTGCATTTGACCTCGTGCCTGGGGGCCGAGTGGTTTCTTTTTGAGTTTTGAGATGAGTTTCTAGTGTTAGGTGAGTTTGAGATTCCTTGCTGTGATTGTTGAGATTATTCTAAGTCATGGATTTTTGCATTATCAGATTGAGTCGTGGAGGTTTCTCCGACTTAGCTGTGAGAGTGTTTGGGCATTTCCTGATCCAGTTGTGGAGGGTTTCCCGACTGAGTTGAGTTATTTGAGCATTGAGTTTTCGATTTGTTTGATCGTGGATCATAAGCCTGCATGTGCCGTTTGTTGTGACAGTTGAGACAGATGAGACACGCTTGAGCTCGGTGGGGTCGCTCCCCTCGAGTTACGCTCCGGATGCGATAATGATGCACCTAGTTGATATACTAGTGGTCGCTTGATACCCCTGGCTGAGTTACCGTGGGGTCACTTTGCGTGAGATTGAGATAGTCCGTGTGGGACACCCTACGCAAGACCAAGTCCATTTTTGGGCGTGGTGGCAGTAGGTTGGCGCAGGCTTGACTGGACCCTATGAGGCAGTCATTGAGATTGGGTGAGATGAGCCGGTGATTGCATAGCATGTTCTTAGATGAGCTTTCATTTGAACATTGTACTTGAGGCTTATTAGTAGTGAGAGTGTATGCATAGCATGTTCATAGTAGAGTTCCTTTGAGCATGATGATTGAGACATATTAGCTGTAGTTTTCATTCAGCTTACCTTTTATCTATCTATCTGCACACCTATCTGTTTGCCTCTAGTAGACTTAGTGGGCATACCGTGGATATTGGTGACGGTACCCACTGAGATCTACCTTCTGCAGTAGATCTCACACCCGCTGTGGTGACAGGTTACTGAGGTTGCTGTTCCGACTTAGCACGCGCGGAGACAGCTGATCGAGGTGAGGACGTGGCCGAGTAGTTCCTTACCAGCATTGAGAGTCAAAGGTAGATGTACCCTGTATTTTCTGTTTACACTTTTGTACTGGACTGTCTGAGAGATTTTTGAGGATTGTATTTATTTTTCATAGCTAGTGAGACTATGTATTGAGGATTTGTTTTTATTCAGATGTTCAGTGTTTTGATTCTGTAGCTATTAGTTCTATTTCAGCTCTGATACATGTTTAACTTTAGATCTTTGCAGGGTAGACGCTTCATCTGTGCGGCAGTTTCCGTACAGATGGCGGATCTGTTGGCGAGCCCGGGTCGCAGTTTCGACTCCGGGGCGTGACAATTATCGTCCACATCAATGGAAGATGACTCATTGGAAGTGGAAGTGTCATCCCATGTGACGGCTTGCATAGCCTTCTTCTTTGACGGATTCTTGTTGGGACATTCCGTTGAGATATAGCCATAACCTCGGCACTTGAAACCCTGAATTTGTCCCTCAGAGTTCTTCTTGTCCTTTGAAGAACCCTCTTGCTTTCATGACTTAAAGCTTGAAGATCCCTTGCCTTTCTTGGACCTAACGAAGGATGAGGATTTGCTTGAATTTCCCGTTCGAAAGTTTCGGCGAAATTTCCTCGTCAAGAGTACAAGTTGTTTCTCGAAATCCTCCATTGATAAATTCTCATCAGCATCTGAGGAGGATGAATCCGCGTCTTCTTCTTTTGTTGATTTCAATAAAAAACCTGAAGACTTAGAAGAAGAGGAAGCTGTCGTGGTCCAGATTTCCCATGCAACCTTTCCGATGAATCCACTGTGTAGAACACCTAGTGTTGGTGTGTCTCGCCCATGGTGCATCAAAGGGATGCCACAGATGGACCCTGTGAGAAATTGTTAGCTGATTTGGCCTTCGGCTGCATTTGCCGAATTTTAGAAAAGGTTTTGGGCCAAACTGAGGTTGGATTTGGATTCAGCGCGGAAAAACGCTTGAAAACGGCTATTTGCTTGTTAAATTCGGAGTCCGGATGACCAAAAACGGGCTTCCAAGAGTTTTCGGGGATTTTTGGTGCATGGGAGGTGACCGTGGACCGGCCTGAGCTACATGGCGGCCTGTCATTGGCCGACTCACGCAGCTCGGTCCATGGGGAGGCGCGGCGGGTGCATGGACCGCCGTGCGGGCCACGTGGCGCGTCCGGAATGGCGGGTGCGCGAGGCGCGGTCCAAGGAAAAACTGCGCAGCTTCGGTGAACCGGGTGTATGATACGTGGTAGCATGGTACAGGCTAGCTCACGGAGACGCGGTCCACGGAGTGCACAGGCGGCGCATCGGGGCGCGTGCGCGCAGAGGCGCCAGGCGGGCTGTCGGCCGCACTCGAGTGCGGCCACGCGTCAGCCCGCGAGTGGCGGGTCGTACCTACCCCCGCTGACCGCGGGGGGACGCGTGGCGCGCGGCGGGGACCTTTGCATCGCTGTCCCGTGTTACGGGTACACGTGGGAGCACCTCAGGAATCCGGGCGCGTCAGACGGGGAAGCTGCGACCGGCCTTGCGGATTCGGGCGCCCGAATTGCGCGCCGGAATCCGGCCCAATGCAGTGTTGGGCTGAGCCTATAAATAGGATTCCTTGGTTTTCTTTTCGGGCTTTTGGACTCCTTTTCACTGTGGGCTCTTCAGGAGAAATTTTCCTCTCTCAGTGCTCTTCACTTTGGTGCATCCCTAGGATTTTTGGGGGCACGCATCCTAAGGTTCGTGATTTTACGGCGCGGCGCGACGGTTGTTCACCGGCGAGCCGCTTCGTTCCTTTTTAGTGCGCGGACTCCCCCGGCTCATCCCGACCTCCGATTTAGGCGGTTTCTGCGTCGTTGGACTCACGACAGGTAGGACTCCAACTTCTGTGCTTTGAGTTTCCTCGTTTTTCATACTGACCTTGGAGTTTCCCGAGCTTCCATTTGACCCATTTTTCTTCGCGGATTTTTGGACAGCACTGTGGTGTTTTGGCTGTATCTTCGCGTACAGGCGTCGGATCGAGGCGTGCCAGGAGGCGGTTTTCATCTACACAGCTTAAGGAACACCCTCGAATTTTCTAGGAATTTTCTGAATATTTCCCGAAGGTGAAAATCTTCCTTTTCCCGAGTTCTTGACACGGAATTTCTGTACAGTTTATTTTGGGGGTGGTTCCCTTGCAGAATTTATATTTCAGCGTAGGGAACTCGGATTTGAGCGTGCAGGTACTCGTTTCGACGGGTTCGTCGCGAGAATCGTGACAGTATTTATCTTGGATTTTTCTGGGCATTTTTCACATGTAAAAATAGGGAAACTCTGGGCTGTTATGTTGTGGATAGAATTTGGAGCATTGTATGATTAATTTATGTATTTTTCCTTTGGGGAATGTTGTGCAGTGTTGTGGAGATTGTTTGGGCCGAGCGAGGACTTCGCTTTTGGGACCAGGATTTAGCGCTCGAGGTGGGTACCGTTGTAAACCTCTTACTCGTGATAACCCACTAGGCATATTGGAGCCATTCCTATATCGTGTTGACAGTTGTATCAGTGGGATGAACTTTGCATGCTTGTATGAAAGTATGGGTTGGTTGTAGCACTCGCATTTTTTTAGAGAACTAGATATCAGTAAAGTATTGCTCCTTGAGAAAGATAAGTTGCTTACACCTTTTGGTATTATAATGCTTAAACTATATCCTGCTTTAGGTATATTGGAAAGTCTATGCATGTGTATGGATTAGCTTGTGGCATGTTAATACTTCAGATATTCAAACAAAGGCATACGTTAATTCTTGTAAGAATTGGAATACTTGGAATTATTTTGTTAAGTAATGGACTTTGCATGCTTGTATGGTCACCTAGTTAGGCCACCTTTTTCTGCTACACTACCATGCTAGAACTGACTTAGGAGAAACCATGTTTTCTTATTCTCTTTCCAGTTACCTAGACATAGGGGATAGTATGCTCAGGTTAGAGCAGGGACTGGGATAGTGTAGTCAGTTATTGGGGATTTGGGACAGGTAGGTTTGAGGACAGGGTATTTGCGGCAACCGCGAATTTCGGGCGGTTGACCGGACTGTTATTAATGCATCAGATTTGGGGATAGGGGATCGGAACTTCTTTAGTGGATGGGTTTTTCCCACTTAATTAGAGTCTTGATTCAGCCCTACTATATCAGGTTACTTATGGCGACTTATTTCACTCGTGAGGGTCGTTCCCCTCGAGTGCCACTCCGGAGTGCGTATATTTGTTACTGTGCCGGTCAGGAGCCGGTCTGTTGCCTTTGGGATTGGACCGCGTCGGTCAGGAGCCGGTCTGCATCCCGCAGCTGAGTTGTGAGTTAGTAGGCATAGCAGGCAGTATCGGTGTTCACCGGTGTTTAGATTGGGTTACCCAGGCACGCATATATACTCTGATGCATACATTTAGCTATTTTGTTAGCTTATTATTTTAGAGGCATATTAGTGGTAGTTTTTCAAACAGTTGTTATATTTATAGCTTACCACCCTTGTTTATTTTCGCCTCTAGTACTCCTAGTGGGCGTGTTTGAGTTTGAGGTCTACCCACTAGGGGAGGCTACTGTTTTTATAGTAGTTTTAACCCCCCCCGCTGTTTCCCTTTTCTTTTCCCCTTTGTTTTGCAGAGTCCTCTGCGGGAGTTGCGGGACCCTCTTCCCAGGATCGAGGTAAGAGGATCGCTGATTAGATAGCTACTTCCCCGAGCTCGAGTTTAGTTGTAATATCATAGATTTTGTAACACTTAATACCTCCTGCTAATAAAGTTTCCGTTTAATGTATTTAACATAACGGGTTTACTTAAGTCGTTAATTCGGAGGTGCGGGTATTTTTCTGCGATAGAGCTCGGAAAACGGTGAATGGCAGTGCGATCGGATCCGGATTTCGACTTACGGAGCTCCCGGAAAAGGGTAGAAAGTGATCGCAATGGCCAGGGGTGCATCGAAATTCGCGTAAGTGATTTGGCACGCTTTTCGAGGAAAAAGGATAGAATTATCGTTAAGGAATTATCCTGAAGAATCTAAAATGCGGAATTAATTAATTAGAGAATTAATTAATTAGAGAATTAATTAACCGGGGAATTAATTAATTAAGGAATTAATTAATTGGGAATTTTACATACCCAAAGTGGTTATGTCGTACGAAAAGATATTTCGTTATCTTCTCCCAAAAGAAAAAGAAAGACGAAACCCTAACGGGAGGAAACAAGAAGAAAGACGAAACCCTAATCGAAAGAGAACGGCGGTGAAGAAGGTGAAAGCTAAAGGATCCCAACCCTCCCCACGAACGCGCCAAAACCGGGAGCGAGAGCGGATAGCCGTCCCCTACGATTAGAGGTAAACTAATTTTATTTTGGTGTAGTTTCGCTCGATTTTTGGGTATCGGTCTTTCATGAGGTTTAGGAGTAGCCGTTTGCTACACAACGTGTCGCGCCGCGAAGCCCTAGGGCGTTGCCGCGCGACCGTAATGCGTGCCGCGCAGGGACGGTGCCCGTGCAGCCGCGGCTAGAGTAGCGCGGGAATGATCTCCCCACGTGGTCGCGGCTAGGGTAAACGCCGCGTGGGACGGGTGCCCGCGCGGCGGCGGCATCGCACGCCGCGCGGGGCCATGCCCGCGCGGCGGCCGCGGCGCGTGCCGCGCGGGGCGGGTGCCCGTGCGGCGGCGGTATCGCACGCCGCGCGGGGCCATGCCCGCGCGGCGGGCGCGGCGCGTGCCCCGCGGGGCGGGTGCCCGCGCGGCGGCGGCATCGCACGCCGCGCGGTGGCCGCGGCGCGTGCCGCGCGGGGCGGGTGCCCGCGCGGCGGCGGCATCGTACGCCGCGCGGGGCCATGCCCGCGCGGCGGCAGCATTGCATGCCGCGCGGGGCCTTTCCCGCGCGGCTGCAGCTTGTGCCGCACGGGAGGGTGCCCGCCCAGCGGCGGCGGTTGGGGCATGCGGGGTTGGTGCCCCCGCGGCCGCGGCGGTTACCGTGCGGGGCCGGTGCCCGCGCGGCCGCGGATTTGCGCCATGCGAGGCCGAGGTCCGCACGACCGCAGAAGGTGCCGCACCGGGCTGGTGCCCGTGCGGCCGCGGCTTGCACCGCGCGGAGCTAGGGCCCGCACGGTCACGCCAAACGCCGCGCGGGGCTGGTGCCCGCGCAGCCGTACGACCCGTGACACCGCTGGGGCGGCCGCGTCGCTCGACGAGCACGGGCGCCACCGCCGGATCAAGTTGTCCTTAGTGTTTTGAGTCGTTTGGGCTCGGTTTATCCACTACTATATTGTTGATCTGACCATGGCTCTTTTGGGGACTACTTCTAGGTCCGGGCGACAACAGAGAGCAAGGTTCTGTCTCCGGAATACGCGTTTCGCATAATCAAGGTGGGTAGGTGTTGGTTATTACCGGTGAGGTGTCGTTTCTGAATACTCGTTTTGATAAAGTAAATACGGATATGATTTGACTAACCCCCTAGCATGTGAATCCCTTTAACTATTTCAATTGAGCGGCTGCGGTCGCAGGTGCGGTATACTTTTCTGGTTATAGCGGCTGAGGTCGCAAGGCATTAAAACACTCATATTGCTTACACGCACACCGGCAGTTTTGCCACTGCAGAGGGTGTATTTTTCCGGAAAGATGGTAACTCATTTACCCGTGTACCCCACAAGGGGAGGTTAGTGGGGACCCCTCAAGGGGAGGCGGCTGCTACTTGGGCTGTCGAGGGGTTGGAGGCACCAAGAAGATGAGTACGGTATTGGGGTTGGTGCCCAAAATATTCTGAAAGCTGGGGTAGGTGCCCAGCGAGACTTTCAGCAGGGATTTGGCGATACATGAGGGGGAGGGGAAAAGTAAATGCTCTGGTGATTCGGTGTGTTCATTCTATTATTGCATTTACTTGCATGCTTTCTACTTTATCAGTCAGTGACAACCCACACTGTGATAGGTTTGAGTAGGGGTGGAATTCGGGACGACGGTGAGGCATCTGTTAGAGGATACTAGCCAAGAGGGCTAGTAAAACGATACTTTATTTTGGTTATTTTTGGTTATGGCATAATTATGTTTAGTTCAACTGTGTTTCATATACTGTGGTTTCTGATGGATGTTGGGAGGAGGACTTTCTTATAATTAACTGGTGAATGATAAGATGTGTATTTGTGGCTTGTTTTCAAATACAAACCGGTTTCAAAGATGTTTTCAAACCAAGTGCCGTGTGGGCACCGATTTTAAAAACCCGTGGATTTATCCTTTCAAGTTAATGACCGCACAAAGAGTTTGCGAAAATGATTTAGAAAACTGGGTGTCGTGTGGGCACCGATTTTCAAAACCCATGGGTTTATGCTATAGACTGTATAAGATAGCGGTGATGGTTTGATGTACTATATCCTCTCCTCGTTGTATGTCATGATTGGAATGGTTAAAGCATTGGAATTGATTGTGACGCCGTGCATATACAAAGGAGACTCCGCCCGTTTGGGGAGTGAATTTGTATATGCGGCGGGTTTGATACGCGCCGGAGGCAAGGTTCATGTAATTATTTAAGAAAAAAAAAATGGGTACGTTTTCCGCTTCTTTGGAACCTTCGGGGCGTGATAGATTTTATGGTATCAGAGAAAACAGCTTTAACCAAGGAGATCATGACTAACATCCACAGAATGTAATGACACAAGTGACTAACAAAGTTGATAACCAAGGTATAGGTGTGTCACGTACCGTGAGCGCGGGAAATTAAGGGGATCGAGTCCCAAGGATAGAAGGTCAAGGTGCTGTGATTTTCTAGACGCAATAGAATTGATGTGATTTCTTTGCATGTACAGATAACAGTCCGGCTTAGTGAGCAACGGTCAACGGGAATGGACACTGCAGCCAAGGCGAACCGCTTACTACGCCACCAGCTGCGCGAGGTGGCCGGGCAGCTGCTAACCCTCACTGAATGCTTGAGCATACTGACACGAGAGCTTGAGAGTGTCGACCGTTTTCAGCGCAGCGTCAGGGACGACGCCTTTCGTTGAATGCCACCGGCAGGTTTTCCCACATATCAAGAGGCGGTCGACTTGGCCGTGCGGGCAGAGCATGAACTTGGCGAGGCACGTGCCCGGTGGGGACACCTCGGGATGCAGCAGGGCCTGGGAAACCCCTACCCCGGTTCGGCAGGGGACTTCTATCAGAAGGGCCGGGCGACAAAACGCCCGAAGACAGGACAGGGATCTGAACAAACGTTGAAAGAGGGACCTGAACCTCCGAAGCCGTGTGTCATTTGTGGTGGCGTGCACCCAATGATGGGCTGCCCTTGGCGGAACGAACACTGCTTCCGATGCGGCAGGCCGGGCCACACACGTTACACGTGCCCCCGGAAACCAGCTGTCACTAGACCCCCGGCACCGTGACCCGACGGAACGAAGAGAGCTGCCACCCTCACCCCACCTGGGAGCCCCTGTTGGGTTATATGTAATAAGGATCTAAATAGGGGAAAAAAACACCTAGAGGGGGGTGAATAGGTGTAAACGTATAAACACTCAAAAATCGTTGCGATAAAAACCCAATGCGGAAATAAAAAATAATACGCAAGATTTTTACGTGGAAAACTCCATCACCGGAGTAAAAAACCACGGGACCGATAACACGGCAGAAATCCACTAGAATTAAAACACGTACAAGGTGATTTACCGTACACACTTACGACTCAACCTTTTCCATACGCTCCTAGAGGATCTTCTCCGCTCGCTCCGCGACGCTTCTCGAATCCACGATCTGCGCCCAACGCCGAATCCACGGCGTCCAACGTCGAATCCACGACGTCCGACCGAATCCACGGTCTTCACCCAATAGCACCCTTCGAATCCACGAACGTGCCTCGCTCCGAATCCACGAGAGCGGTTGAACCTTGAATCCACAAGGACACGCGAATCCACGCGCCGATTTTTGGGGTAAATCGTTGTTTTTGGGTGGTGATGATCCGCCGAATACTTAGATCAAAGATAGATCGGAAATACCATCTAAGTATTCATTAGTTTGATTCAACTCAAGATGTGAGTATGAAAACCTAGAATCAAACTAATCAATATAGATGAAGAAACATAGAGTATTCTCTAATGATTTCCTTTCTTCTCTATATGTGGATCTAGAGCCGTATAAGATGATACAGGAAAATGACGGCTATCTGGATTCACGGCCCCCCATGAAAAAGAGTCATAGGGTCTATTTATAGGTTAGAAACCCTAGGAAGGAGATAAGAATCAAAAACCTAACATTTCTGGAGATTTTACGGACGGCGATCCGGATCGGATAAGCTGTGATCCGGATCGTCGTAACGACTCAGGCAATTCCAGAAAAACGAAGGTTCGGGATCCGGATCGAAGTGCTTGATCCGGATCGTTCATACAGTTCACCAAACATCAACGTTCGGGATCCGGATTGCGAAGCCTGATCCGGATCGTTCAAGGAAGATGGTAAACTCAGTGTTCGGGATCCGGATCAAGAGAGGCTACGATCCGGATTGAACTGGTGTATGAACGAACCACCTTCGGGATCCGGATCGAACAACCTGATCCGGATCCTGAACATGTCCCAAGTCCAGTTTTTGATTTTTTTGCAATGAAAGATTCTTCCAAGTGTTTCTACACTACAAGAAGTATTCGGATCACACAAAATCTTTAGTAAAACATACCTGATCCTTTTGAATTCTTCTTTCTTGTGATTGAGTTAAATGATCCAACTTTCTTCACCTTCAATCTTCAAGACTTGAGACTTTCACGAAACTACGCCAACTCAAATTCCGTAACAATCTCCCCCTTTGGCGGTTTCGTGACAAAACACAGATCCACTAAAGAAAATTCAAAAAGATATTTTTGTTGCTATCACCATACAACAAAAATTTACAATGGAGATCCAAAAATTTAAAAACATGAGATAAACTCCTAAAACAGACTCTAGACTTAGACATCTGTACTCTCTGCACAAAGAAATCTTTCTTGACAAAAAGAGATCGTTAGATACCTCAAGAATATTTAGCATACAAAACCTAGTACAGAGATAGAGTTTATCTGATCATCATGACATTTGAGAATTCAGATATGTAAGAGAATCATAGTCAAAAACCAACATATCTTCTATGCAATTAAAAACCAAATGTCACAAGATGTTAGTCCAACATCAACTTGTTAGTCATATTACATGCCCAAATAGTTAGTCGAATAGCTAGTCGAAACATGCAAACAATCACAAGATAAAAACCAAAGTTGAAGTTGAAGTGATACTTACCTTGATGTATACAAAATCTTCATCAGCAAGATTTTCACAATCATTGTTCAAGTTCCCTTGATGTTCACTTACCTTGATGTTCATTCACATCATCATTGTACCTTGATGCAGCCATCATTGTTCATCATTGATGTATACAAGATCACAATTTTCACAATATCATTGTTCAAGTTCTCTAAACTCTCTCCCCCTTTTTGTCACAAACAAAGCCAAAGTTACCAAAAAAAAATTGAAGGAGAGTTAAAAAATATCAACGAAAATGTTCCGAAATTTAAGAACTAGAACTAAAAGTAAGTCCTAAAAACTGAAAAACCTGCACAAAAGGATTAAAAATCTGCAAAAGAATAAAAAGAAGGAATCAGTCATCAGATTCGGAGTCTTCAGAGCTCGTGCAGCCCATCTTTGAGAACATCTTTTTCACCAGCTTGTTCATAGAATTGATCTTCTTAGTTATGGTAATGTGAGCTGCCGTGATGAGCTCAAGCTCATTGGAGATTCTCGTCTGTGCCTTCGAGATCTGTTCCTGCTCAACCAATAATCGTTGTTGTTCTTTGTAGATGGATGAGACTGATGCTTCATCCGCTGGTGTGGGTGCTGGTTGTGATGGTGACGCGGAAGTGCCGCTACTAGGTTTCGTTCCGCACGTTGGGACTGGAGTGACATGGGGCAATTTGTGAAGTGACTTCACGACGGTGGACTCATCGATCATGCCCAAACATTGATGATAAGTCGGTGAGGTAATGTCAACCTGAAATTTCTTCAAAATCCTCATTATAATCAGTGGAAATGGAATTCTCTCTGTGGGATGAGGGTGCTCAACATATCTTGTCATTCTATTCCAAATAATGTATGGAATGTTGATATTCAATTCCATTGCCTCAGACGGATGTCCTAAGAGATACAAAAATAGCATTCGATCCCATCTCAAGACTTTCGTCTGCAAATTTGGAAGGATATTGTAACAAGTGATGAAGTTTAGAAATCGGTACTCAAGACGAAGTTCTTTGGATCTAATCGATTTCTCCGTTGATTGCGTTCCTTCCAAACAAATTCCCTTTATAACCATTTGCCACACAGTGTTCGTCAAAACCTTTCCCTTCAAGTAATTAACTCCTGTCTTGCTGGCAGGCATTCCTAAAACCTCGCCAATCAATTGTGGAGTAATTTTGAATCTTGTGCCTTGGATGTTCGTGTAAAATTCCATTGGACCGTTTTCAATTTCACGAAGGTGCCGTGCATTTGTATAGAAGGCCCTTACAAGATGCAGACAGTATCCAAGCACTTCTGGAAATCGACAAACTTGAATAAGGTTTGCTTGTTCAATTAGAACGCCAAACTCAGGAGAGTGATCTCGTAGAGCCTCTATATTGACATGCCTCTCACCAATGCATTCACGATTCTCAAATGCCCTTAGGCGGTCCGAATTAACGAACACTTGTTCCTCCCGAGGTGGAGAATCCGGAATAATCGGTTCGTTAGCCATGAAACCTCGTGCTCGTCCAAACCGTCGAGCGAGTCGTTTCCTTTTCACTGAGATGGTTGGTGCAGTCATAGGTGCTTTACCTTTGTCCATGGGTGCTTTTTCTTTCGATGCATCGGACGCCTTTTGTTCAGGCAATGAGTCATCATCATCTGTCAATGCAGTCCAATCTACCTCGTGACAATCTACTTCTGTGTCGCTGATCACATGAAACTCACCCTTTTGTTGTGTTTTCTTAGCTCTTTTTAACTTATTTGTGGCCCGAGCGTGCACCATAGTGACCAATAAAAGAATGATCCATGAGAATCCCATTGATCCAAGTGCTTTAAGAAGATTAAAATCCTGTGAGCAACAACTCAAGAACACATGAGAAAATTGTTAATTTTCAAAGATTTGAAAAATTGTACCCAAACAATCATAATCATGTAGAGAGACTAAGAATCAAATTAGTTTTGCAAAAGGACTTTTAAAAATAGATCAATTGCATGATTTTCGAAAATCCTAATTATATGCCCTAAAACCAAAATTTTAGAAATCGAAGCCTAAAAATCCGTTAATCAGGAGAATACCTAGCATATAATCAAAACTAATCTACCCAGAGTTCTTATTTCAAAAGAAATTTGATCAAAAACCATCCACAAACAAAGTTGATCCAAGAAATTCATGACGTTTGAGGAAGAGGAGAGAAAAACGGTGAAAAACCGAGATTTTGATCAATAAAACTTACTTGGAGTTGAAGAACTTGAGTTTGAAAGCTTCCAGGAAGGATGAAATCTAGAGAGAGAGGCTCTGGAAACTTTGGAACAAAAGATTGGAGTAAAAGAAATCAAAACCCTTTTGTTCTTTATAAAACCTAGCCGCGATCCGGATCAGTTCATAACTGCGATCCGGATCGGCTACCCGCAGTGAGAAACTGCGTTCGGGATCCGGATCGGCAGATACAATACGGATCGTCAGCCCGCAGAAGAATTCCTGCGTTCGGGATCCGGATCATCTAGCCCGATCCGGATCGGCTCCAACTTTTTCTTTAGAAAATTTCAGAGAAATTCAAGAAAAACCAGAAAAAGATTGTAAGCACAAATGTGTATCAACTTTAAACAAAAATCATCGTTTCATACAACAAGAATTAGATTATGCCAAATCTATCAATAATATCCAAAAATGAAACGAAAATTTACAAAAATTAAATCCCTTAAAGTTGAACACCTTCAATTACATCTAACTTGATCTTATGAGTAATGCCTTTATCAAATCATCAATTCAGTAAAGAAAATGAAATACAAAGATCAATAGATGTTTGAAATCCCAAATATAATAGATAATGTATCTAGACAATCTGTTGAAGAGAGTGGCTCTTTGAGCATCTTTCTTTAAAAACCCACCTTATACCAACCTTGAAATTTGACGGAGTCAAGTATTTCAACATGCATTTTACTTAATCAAAAATTTGAACAACCATGCTTGGTATACATGTGGTAGCTGCACACAATACTCGGACGACCGAGGTGGTAGCTCTTTCCTCCATGTGGTGGTAGTTTTCACACTCCTCATTGGGATGTAACTCTTTCCACATCTTTTGAGCATTTTACTTTTTCTATGACTCCCCCTCAATTGGCTATCAATTATTTAAGATATAAAGTATTCAACCAAATATTGATCTCGATTTCATACTCAACTAAGCAGTCAAATAAGATAATGACTATACCAAGAGATCATAGAGAGAGAGAAATTGACTTTGATCACTTAGAAGATGATTTAATTAACATAAATGATCATTGCAACAGTGAAATATTATGATGGCAAAAGCATAATAAATTTCTAAATGTGCGAAAAGATGCAATTAAAGTCAATTATGATCTATGCTCAATTAATGTCCTATGTACAAACATAGATAATGAACAAAACAAAAACAAATACAAAACCTATCCTAAGCAAAGGTTTCAAAAAGAAGTTTATTTCAAGGAAAGCATTCCAATTGCTTTTCGTAAATGAATAAAACGTTTTTGATCCAAAGGTTTTGTTGGAATGTCAGCTAATTGATCCTCAGTTGAAATATATGAAAGTTGAAGAGTATTTGATTCAACTAGCTCTCTAAGAAAATGATATCTAAGTTCAATATGTTTTGTTCTAGAGTGCAACACAGGGTTTTTAGAAATATTAATTGCACTTGTGTTGTCACAAAGAATTGTTACCGAAGATGCTGAAATGCGGAAGTCGCTCAATACGCTTTTCATCCAAATGAGTTGAGTTGAGCAACTTCCAGCTGAAATGTATTCCGCTTCGGCAGTCGAGAGTGCTATGCAGTTCTGCTTTTTACTGTGCCATGCAACAAGGCAATGGCCAAGATAGAAGCATGCACCACTCGTGCTTTTCTGATCATCCACTGATCCTGCCCAATCGGCATCTGAGTATCCAACAATATCCAAACTTGTTCCCATAGGATACCAAATTCCGAAATTAATTGATCCTTTGATATACCGGATGATCCTTTTCACCGCTTTCAGGTGAACCTCCTTTGGTGCTGATTGATATCTCGCGCAAATCCCAACACCAAAAGATATATCCGGGCGACTAGCCGTGAGGTAAAGTAGACTTCCAATCATACTTCGATACAGTTTCTCATCTACATTCTCACTATGTGATTCACTTCCAAGTCCCTTGTGGCTAGTTCCCATTGGAGTCGGAAAATCTTTACAATTTTCGAGATCAAACTTTTTGACCAACTCCATTGCATACTTGGATTGACTCAAGTGAATACCTTCATCATTTTGTTTAATTTGCAATCCAAGGAAATAAGTCAATTCGCCCATCATGGACATCTCAAATTCGCTTTCCATGGTCTCCGCGAATTTAGAAGCATCATTATCTCTTGTTGCGCCAAATACAATGTCATCGACATAGATTTGTGCTACAATGAAATTGCTTTGATAATGCTTCACAAAGAGAGTCCTATCAGCTCCCCCTCGAGTATAGCCCTTCTCCAAAAGGTGCTTTGTTAACCTTTCGTACCATGCTCGCGGTGCTTGTTTCAGACCGTAAAGAGCCTTTTTCAAACGAAAAACATGGTTAGGTTGTTTATGATCTACAAAACCTTTCGGTTGAGCCACATAAACTTCCTCATTTAAAAACCCATTTAGAAATGCGCTCTTAACGTCCATTTGAAATAATTTGATTTTAAAATGACAAGCAATAGCAAATAGTATACGAATGGACTCGAGTCTAGCTACAGGGGCGAATGTTTCATCAAAGTCTATACCTTCTACTTGAGAATAGCCTTGAGCAACTAATCGTGCCTTGTTCCTGATGATAGTACCATCCTCATTTTTCTTGTTCTTGAAGATCCATTTGGTACCTATCACATTGTGTTGCTTTGGAGGCTTCGTTAATTCCCAGACTTTGTTTCGCTCAAATTGATGGAGCTCTTCCTGCATTGCTTTAATCCAGTAGTCATCCTGAAGAGCTTCATCTATGTTCTTTGGTTCGATTAAAGATACGTAGCAAGCGAATCCACAAACCAACTGCCTCCGAGTTCTGACTCCTTCTTGTGGATCTCCAATAATATTCGATTCCGGATGATCCTTGGAGATTCGTAACGTTTGTTGAAACGGAGTACTCGGAGATACACGAGATGATTCCTGCACATCAGATAAACTTGAAGAACCATTAGATGCATCATTAATATTGGAAGTATTATTATGAGAAGATGTATTAGCAGGAGAATCATCATCTAGAGAGATATCGAGGGTAGATTTTCCAGATCCAAAGTGAAAAGCTTCATCTACTTTAACATTTATAGATTCTACGATCGTCTTAGATTCAATGTTAAATACTCGATATGCTCTGCTATTCGTAGAATAACCCAAAAAGATCCCTTCATCACTTCGAGAGTCGAACTTTCCAAGATTTTCACGGTCACGTAAAATGTAACATCGACTCCCGAAGACACGAAAATATTTGATGTTGGGTTTTCTACTAAACCACAGCTCATATGGTGTATTTAAAGTTCCTGGGCGCAAGTAAACTCTATTAATGACATAGACAGCGGTGTTCACGGCTTCAGCCCAAAAATGTAGCGGTAAATTCCGGCTATGAAGCATCACACGCGCCATCTCTTGAACAACCCTGTTCTTGCGCTCAACAACACCATTCTGCTGAGGTGTATAGGGTGCCGAGAATTCATGTTTAATGCCATTTGAAGTGCAAAAATCAATGAATTTTGAATTTATGAATTCTCCACCTCTATCACTTCTAACACGAATGATCTTTTCATTCTTTTCAATCATAATACGATGGCAAATCTCATGAAAAGAGTCAAACGTATCAGCTTTCTCTTTTAAAAATACTACCCAAGAAAACCGAGAGAAATCATCAACCAATAAAAAAATGTACCATTTACCTCCCAAAGATGGTTGACGGGTCGGCCCCATTAAGTCCATGTGCAAAAGTTCCAAGGGCCGTTTTGTACCAACGTGGTTCAAGTTCTTGTGTGCAGTCCTAGACTGTTTTCCCTTTTGGCAACCACCACACACAACGTTTTGTTTAAATAAAAGCTTTGGAACCCCCTTGACCACGTCCTTGTTTGAAATTCTAGTAAGTTCCTTAAAATTTAAGTGACCTAGCCTTTCATGCCAAAGAGTTTCATTATTCAAAGCGGCTAAGTTACAATTTTCAGAAAATTTATTAGGAACAACATAACAATTGTTTTCAGATCTAACCCCTTTTAAAAAGAAGACATGGTCCTTATCAGTTACAACGCATTCAACAGATGAAAAGTTAACTGAAAAACCATTGTCGCAAAGTTGACTTATGCTTATGAGGTTAGTCTTAAGGCCATCAACAAATAAGACGTTTTTCAAAAACGGGCCATCTGGAATAGCTACCGTCCCTTTTCCAACAATTTTGGAAGATCGACCGTCTCCGAAAACTACGTGTCCTCCGGAGATTTTCTCAAGATTTTGAAAACTATTTTTGTCACCGGTCATGTGACGGGAACACCCGCTATCCAGATACCAAGACGAACTATCATATGCATGCAAGGAAACATTGGAAACAAGACAAGGGAAAATTTCACCTTTGCGCACCCAAACCCTTTTGGAGTGCGTCGGTAATGGTCGTGAAGTTATATGCCTAGGTGAAGGTGTCTTGTTATAGCGATTGTTGTTCCTTGATGAAATCGTCTTGCGCGATGAACTACCAAGTCTCTTTTCATTTGAAAAGTTTTGCTTTGATTTTCGGGGAGGAGCCTTTTTGGTAGTTGTTGCAAGAGGTCCTTGAGATGAGCGTTCGACTCCCGTCTTGCAATATCTTCTTATGTGCCCTGAAACACCACAACGAAAACATACCTTAGATCTTGACGATCCCAAAGAGGATGAAGTAGGTTTGTTGTCGTTGTTTGTCTTGAATTCCGGTGTCGGAGGAGGAGATACCGACTGAGGCACAAAACTGTCTCACTCGAACTTGGACTGTTTCCAGTTTGAGTGTATCCGAGGCCGAACCGATTTGATTGACCAAGACCAAGAAGTCTATCCAACTTACTCCTTCCTGAAGAGAATCGCTGTAAGTCATTCTTGAGTTGGAAAATGGTCTTTGTCATTTCCAGGTTATCCTGTCGAGCCTCGTTGTAGAGCTTTGAGAAGTGATTCGCGTTATCCACCAGATTTGTATGTTCCTTCTCAAGTTGCTCATTGGACTCTTGAAGGGAAACATTTGCCTTTATCAGGTTTTCCCTTTCCACTTCAAGAGCGTTTGAGAGAGAAGTCGCTCTTTTTGCTTCTTCTTCGAGATCATGCACTCTCCCTCTCAAACTCTTGTTTTGCTTAGCCACTTTCTTTGAGTCCCTCAAAAGTCTGTGGTAGGCTAGAGCAAAATCTTCATCTTCCGAATCATCCGATTCGTTGTCCGTTGCATTCTTTTCAACAGTGGAGTTGGACAACGACTCGGATGTACTTGCCATAAAGCACATGAAGGGTGAAGATACGGACGCGTGGAATGCGGTGGAGCTCTTTTCTTCATCACTCGAAGACGACTCATTTGACGTTGAGTTGTCATCCCAAGTGACGACTTGCATCGCCTTCTTCTTTGCCGGATACTTGTTAGGACACTCCGTTGCAATGTGGCCGTAGCCTCGACATTTGAAGCATTGTAGTTGTCCTTCTGAACTTTTCTTATCCTTTGAGAAGTTCTCATGCTTTCTTGACTTGTAACTTGAAGTACCCTTGCCTTTGTTCGACTTTCCGAAGGATGGAGATTGCTTGAATTACCCCTTCGAAAGTTGCGGCGAAACTTCCTTGTCAAGAGAGCGAGCTGCTTCTCAAATTCCTCCATAGAAAGGTTCTCGTCATCGTCTGAGGAGGATGTATCCGCGTCTTCTTCCTTAGTTGTTTTCAACGCATAACCTGAAGACTTAGAAGTGGATGCCTTTCCAGAAGAATTGTTAGTAGTAAATGTCATTTCATAAGTTTGTAATGAACCAACTAATTCTTCTACACGTATTTCGTCCGGGTGTTTAATAGTTCAATGGCAGTAACCTTTGGGCGAAATCGTCAGAAAGAGTTCTTAAGATCTTTCTTACAATCTTAAATTCTGGAATCTTCTCTCCCAGATTAGCACATGAGTTTACGATGTCTTGCAATCGTGTATAGTAGTCCGTGAAAGATTCATTTTCTGCCATTAAGATAGAGTCAAACTTGCTCGTAAGCATTTGCAGTTCTGAATCTTCACGAGGGTAGTTCCCTCATGTGTAACCTAAGAACATCCCAGATTTCCTTTCGCAGTCTCACATGCCGAGACGCGAGGAATTCAGTTTGAGATAAGGCATTAAATATAGCATTAATTCCCTTGCCATTGTAAGAAGATGAATCTAACTCTTCCTTGGTCCATTTCGACCTAGGTTTTAAGGTGCGAACATCACCAATAAATTCAGTTGGATTAGACCATCCTAATTCAATTGATTGCCACACCCGTTCGTCGATGGAAATTAAAAAGGCTTTCATCCGTACTTTCCAGTACGCATAAGTTGTTCCATCGAAGAACGGGGGTACGGTTGATGTTATCCACCTTCAACCATTGTTTACAACCCTATTCCCGCTCTGATACCACTCGTTGGTTATATGTAATAAGGATCTAAATAGGGGATAAAAACACCTAGAGGGGGGTGAATAGGTGTAAACGTATAAACACTCAAAAATCGTTGCGATAAAAACCCAATGCGGAAATAAAAAATAATACGCAAGATTTTTACATGGAAAACTCCATCACCGGAGTAAAAAACCACGGGACCGATAACACGGCAGAAATCCACTAGAATTAAAACACGTACAAGGTGATTTACCGTACACACTACGACTCAACCTTTTCCATACGCTCCTAGAGGATCTTCTCCGCTCGCTCCGCGACGCTTCTCGAATCCACGATCTGCGCCCACGCCGAATCCACGGCGTCCAACGTCGAATCCACGACGTCCGACCGAATCCACGGTCCTTCACCCAATAGCACCCTTCGAATCCACGAACGTGCCTCGCTCCGAATCCACGAGAGCGGTTGAACCTTGAATCCACAAGGACACGCGAATCCACGCGCCGATTTTTGGGGTAAATCGTTGTTTTTGGGTGGTGATGATCCGCCGAATACTTAGATCAAGATAGATCGGAAATACCATCTAAGTATTCATTAGTTTGATTCAACTCAAGATGTGAGTATGAAAACCTAGAATCAAACTAATCAATATAGATGAAGAAACATAGAGTATTCTCTAATGATTTCCTTTCTTCTCTATATGTGGATCTAGAGCCGTATAAATGATAGTAGGAAAATGACGGCTATTTGTATTCACGGCCCTCCTATGAAAAAGAGTCATAGGGTCTATTTATAGGTTAGAAACCCTAGGAAGGAGATAAGAATCAAAAAACCTAACATTTCTGGAGATTTTACAGACGGCGATCCGGATCGGATTAAGCTGTGATCCGGATCGTCGTAACGAGTCAGGCAATTCCAGAAAAACGAAGGTTCGGGATCCGGATCGAGTGCTTGATCCGGATCGTTCATACAGTTCACCAAACATCAACGTTCGGGATCCGGATTGCGAAGCCTGATCCGGATCGTTCAAGGAAGATGGTAAACTCAGTGTTCGGGATCCGGATCAAGAGAGGCTACGATCCGGATTGAACTGGTGTATGAACGAACCACCTTCGGGATCCGGATCGAACAACCTGATCCGGATCCTGAACAGGTCCAAGTCAGTTTTGATTTTTATGCAATGAAAGATTCTTCCAAGTGTTTCTACACTACAAGAAGTATTCGGATCACACAAAATCTTTAGTAAAACATACCTGATCCTTTTGAATTCTTCTTTCTTGAGATGAGTTAAATGATCCAACTTTCTTCACCTTCAATCTTCAAGACTTGAGACTTTCACGAAACTACGCCAACTCAAATTCCGTAACAGCCCCCAACTCAGGAAGTGGGGCAAATCGAGGCCCGAAAGACAAGTAAGAAAGGACGGGCAAGGGTTGGTGGGGGTGCAAACAGGAGGACAGGCAAACCGTCAAGGGACCCGTTCGTGTGTTATTGACGGGTATCACATCGAGTGATAACTGCTTTTGGAGGTAATCCCACTGCAACAGATGCGGCAAGCCGGATCACACCCGTCTGTTCATGCCCGCAAGAATACCGCTACAGCCGCCGCGCCGCCAGCAGGAGGACGAGAAGATTCTGCGGTCCCCGACCCACAGGCGGGACGCTTGACCCGACGACCCACGTGCGAGAAGACCCCTACGACAGCCACCTCCTACCCGCCACGCCGATGCGCTGCTGGCCCAAAGGGGTGGGCCCGGACTCCCCCACAGCCCACCGGACGACGCAATGTCCAGAATGGGGAAATAGCAGGTAATACCCTAAATACTCTCTACTAGTTGGAAACACCCGTCGAACCGGAGCAGTCCTTTCTGGTCCGACCCTTTCAGTTCCTTTTGCCTTTTGGGTTATACTTTACGACTCCCCGCTCTCCCTTGTCGTTTTTCTTTCTCCGCCAAGGTTCCGCCATAGGAGTTGACGTTTGTAGATGTGAGGGGGGGTGGGGCTACGCCTGTGCATCCACAACCGGGGAATAGGTAAGGCCATAGCGAAATAGAACAATACCCCGCACTTGGGTTGAAGACCTATCGAACAACAACCGGACGAGCGACGACGACGCTTTCGGGGTTGTTTCGCAACCCGCTATAACATTTGGATGGTAGCAAGATCCAAGAGGTTATGAGAGTTGAGCGTGCTAGAGCTAGAGTGGTTCTAGGATGGTGTGGCCCCTCTGGGAAGTTGGGGCGTCGCAATACGCCAGGTTATAGTCCGAAGTGAGGATATGCTTCGAGCTGTGTGCTAAGCCTGGGGGAGTGGGTGTCGCGTTTACTACCCCTAGTGGAATTTGCTTACAATAATAGCTATCAGGCTAGTATTCGGATGGCCCCGTACGAAGCCATGTACGGACGCGGTGTCGATCGCCCATTTTCTGGGACGATTGGGAGAAGGGAAACCCCCCTGGGGCAGAACCTCGTAGAGGAAATGGAAACAAGGGTGCGCCTTACAAGCTAGCGGTTGCTGACCGCTCAGGTCGGGCAGAAAAGTACGCGGACCGGAGGCGACGAGAAATGGAATTCTCGGTAGGGGATCACTGTGTGCTACCTCCCCGTGTCACGTCTAAGGGGGACGAGACGGTTTGGCATAAGATGGAAGTTAAGCCCACGGTATGTGGCGACCGTTCAAAAATCTTGGAGCGCGTGGGGCATAGTGGCGTCACCGGTTGGCCGTACCGCCATAATCTTGAATGGGTATGGGTGCACAACGTTTTCCACGTTTCGTGCTCCGGAAATACTTATCTGATCCGTCGCACGTCCTCGACGCCGCGGCCGTTTGAGCTGCCGGAGGACTTGAGCTTCGAAAGAGAACGCCGATGCGGAATCTTGGCAAGAGAAGAAAAGAACTTCGGAATCGGATGATCCTCTACGTTAAAGTTGCAATGGAGTAAACCACGAGGGGCGCGAGGCGCGTGGGAACTGGAACAAAAATGAGAGAGTGTTACCCCAAGT
>CM055060.1:22840006-22864297 GCA_029204045.2 Tillandsia leiboldiana
CACTCACTCCCTCCCGTACCTTGCCCATGGTGCAAAAGGGATCGACCGACTACCCGCTGTAACTTAACACCAGAAAACCCAGAAGGTACATGTTTGGTCAAACGGCTATCCAGTTACTCATGACCGACAGACGGCTGACAAACCAACAACCCCCGGTGGGTTGTGCTACCACCCGAGCGACATCGGGAAAAGAAACCCAATAGTCCCCGCACTCTCGCATCTGTTGCCGCAGGAGCTAGTTTTCCGCGGCCGTCGACGTCGTCGTATCTGCCTCCGCGTCCCCGGCCGATGATCTGGTACGGGCCATATCTGTACACACACAACAAGAGTCAGCTCTAGACTTCACTTACAAAACAACGAACCACCTAGCGAGAGAAAAGGACTCGGACTCTTCCCCCCCCTCGATCACTCGCGTTCTACCTTCCTATGCCCTACCCATTTCATTCACCTGTAGGCAAGTGAGGTATCCCCACGGATGTCGGCACAAACTATTGTGATTGAAAGAACTCTCTGATACCATTTAATCTGTCACGCCCCGGGGGTTTGTTTTAGCGGAAACGATTCATAAAAGTCGAATATTTGATGTGTAATTTTTTTTTTGTTTAAAAGAGAACCTCTCTTCCCCGGCACGTGCCCAGACCCGCCACACATGCAGGATCACTCTGCAAACGGACGGAGTCTCCCCTGTATGTGCACGGCGTAGCGTTCAGTACATGTTCCAACATACACAGCCAATCAATCACAACAATTAACCAGCATTCTAAACTAATAACAGAAGAACCTATGGCCGGTCAATTTGGGAAGGATAAATCCACAGTTTTGAAAGAGCGCCTACCCGGCGCTTACGTTTTGAAAGCTAGTTTCGAAATTAGCATAAATCCACAAGGTTCGAAAGCGGTGCCCACCCGACACCAAGTTTTGAAATCCCTTTCGCAATCCATAAATCCACAGGGTTTTGAAACCAGTGCCCACACGACACTTAGATTTTAAAAACGGTTTTCGCAATCTTTTCTTTGGCTTCTGCCTTTTTGATTTTTAAATGGCCGATAGGAATAAAAGGGAAAAATATTCCACCAGGGGCACTAAATGTAACCCGTACCGACATCCATGCCGACCCCACGAGGGTATCGCGAACCACTCACATAACTACAAAGTAATGAAAAGCGAGAATAAAAGAATAAGCACAGTCCAGGGTCCCCAGCGACCCAGCTGCTCCTGTCCCGTCCTCACCACCGCCTACCTCTCTCCCCGTCTGGACCCTGTCACGAAGTGGGATGTCAGTGACGCAGAAAAAGTAAAGCATGAGAATATAGTAAAACAAACCGTGAAGACAACTGGAGCAACCACCCTCTCAAAGAGGAAAGGCAACCTGTACACCTGTATCCTGTAATACCCGGACACGTCGGACAACTAAACCGACGGCCCGTACCGTACCTGCAGAAACCCGACCACGTCGGACAACTAAACCGACGGGTCGCATCGCACGCACCTCGGCGCCTCAAACCCCACAACTAATAAGGGGCCCCACTACGTCACCTCGTGGGTATGCTCGCACCTCGGCGCCTCAAACCCCACAACTAATAAGGGGCCCCACTACGTCACCTCGTGGGTATGCTCGCACCTCGGCGCCTCAAACCCCACAACTAATAAGGGGCCCCACTACGTCACCTCGTGGGTATACACGGGTCATAGACCACTTTTCCGGAAAAGCGCACCCTTTGCGGTGGCCAAACCGCGGGTGCGCGTGCTGCAGCCTCGAGCAAAGTAACCATAACCGTTATCATGTCAGCATCATAATGTATAAACAAGAGTAAACTGTAACCGCTATCATGTATAAACAAGAGTAAACTATAACCGCTATCATGTATAAACAAGAGTAAACTGTAACCGCTATCATGTATAAACAAGAGTAAACTATAACCGCTATCATGTATAATCCAAAGAAGAACGGTAACACATGTGCTCAAAAGTACCCCGCTAACATGTAATAACGAAAGTAAAATGACTGCCAAAGACCGACGCTAGACACCAAGGCAAAAGAACCCACTAACATGCATAAGCTATCACCCATCAATATTAAACCCCAGTACACTTAGAGTTGACCCCGTCCAACATGATAGAGTTAGATGCTAGGACAAAGAAAATAACAACCCACCTGAAACGTGAAGAAAGTGTGTGGGAACTTCAGTTAAGATGCTCCCACCTTGAGCCCGAAAAGAACTACAGTAAGAAGTATCGTTAATAACATCGTCGGGGTCAAAACACTCAAAAACGGGGCGGAACGGGCCAAAAACGGAGCTTCTGGGCTCTTTGGCAGAAGGCTGGTGCACGGTCCAGGCGTGGACCGGGTCTGCGGCCAAGGGTGGCGGCCCTCACAGACCGGGCGCACACTGTGCGGTGAACCGCCCCATCCTGGGCCGGGCCGCGCACGGGCAAAAAGGCGCGCGCCGGGTTCATCACTTCCCGGTCGCGGCGCAGCACCGGGCGCACACTGTGCGGTGAACCGCGCTTGCGGGCTGGGCCGGCGCACGCAACCGTGCACCGGGTCTGCGCCCCCAGGCCGCGGGGCGTGCGCCGGGTGCACGCCCAGCGTGTGGACTGCGCACTTGCGGCCCGGTCTGGCGCACGCAGCTGTGCGCCGGGTTCACGCCCGCAGGTGGCCGATCCGTGCGCCGGGTGCACGATCGGCCGGTGGACCGCGGCTGAGGGAGCCGTACGGGATGAACAGTAAGTTTCCCGTTTTCGCGTTTTCTCTCCGTTTTCGCTCCCGTGCGGTACCGGCGACGACCCCGCGAACATTGTAACGGCGGCGGCGGCCTCCCGTCTAACAACGGCGGCGGCGGCCTCCCGTTCGACACCACGCCTCGCACGCAACACAACAAGAAGGAAAACCCTAAATCGAAAAAGATAACCGGGAAGGCCCGAACCGTTTACCTTGTTTTCGCCGGTGAGGGAGAAAGGAAGAGGATCGTCCCGCTCTCTTTCGTCGGGTTCCGCAGGGCGTGCGATCGTCCTTCCTTCTCCTCGTCTCCGTCTCGGTTCCTTACGCCCTCGGTTGAAAAGAGAGGAAATATGAATCGGGGTTTTTCCCCTTCCCTTTCTTAAGGGGGCCGCCTTAAACCCTAGCCGTCAAGAGAGAAACCAAGGAGGGAAAAACCCTACGACCCCCCGATTGTAAAGAAACCCTAAAATTGCCAAAATAAAAACCGACGGCTAAGATTGTCTCGAAAAGCGTGTCAAACGCTCGCACGGATCCCGGAGCACACAGAAAGGGGCCCAAACTTCAAAAATTTATTCTGGGAGATCCGGGAGTCGGAATTCGAATCCGATCGCGTCTTCGTTCACCGTTTTGCGAGCTCTAGCACCAAAAATTATCCGCAAGTCCCGATGATCAGCCCAAAAATTCTCGAATTTCTGCCCCACCTTAGTCAACTAAAAAAAATATTAAATTAGGACCCTAAACGAAAAACCGAAAGGTCGAGGCACCACCCAAAAGATAAAATAACCCACTGACATAAAAAAATGAAAAGTCCGATCGCCTCGAAATGTGTACCAGCCACCTAGCACGGATTCCGATGCACCACTCAAAGCAAACGCTTTGACCCCCATTCCGGGAGATCCGTAAGTCGGAATCCGAATCCGTTCGCTTTGCCGCCCTCCGTTCTTCGAGCTCAAACGCAGAAAAATACTAGCGGCCCCGGTCAGTCCATTGCCGAAAGCGGTGAAAAGTTTTCCTACCAGTCCTGTCAAAATAAAAAGGGGGTATACAGGGTAAGGGAACGCCAGGACTCTACATGCGCGCTGTCGCGTGGCTTGATTCGGGTGGCCCTGCTACAGTGCCGTGGCGGCCCGGATGGCCGCCACGTGTCCCGACCCGCGGGGCCGAGCGGGCCGGGCCTGCACTGTAGCAGAGGGAGAGTGGAGGGAGGGGAGCTATTGTGCTTTCTCCTCCTTCTTCTTCTTTTCACCTTCTTCTTCCTCCTCCTTCTTCCTCCTTGGACCAGGGATTTTTGGGGGACTCCCGGCAGAGCTGCACCAGCAACCCTACTACATCTTCATCACCATGGATGGGCGATTGGAGCTCCATGATCATCATTTTCCCCATGATGGAGCACAAGCACCATTGCTGGATTTTCGGAGCTCCACCGTTGCAGTTTAGTACGAAAATTCCCCAGGCTTCATTTCTTGGAATTTCGAGCTCATTCTTGGTTCTATGTTTTCACAAGAGGTAAGGCTACAATCTTTGTATTCAACTCTCCCCTCAGATCCCATGTTTTTATAGAGTTTTAGGGCCATCTTTGGGACCCTTTGTTTCAGTCTGGATTTTTGGGCAGCCTTTAGTATTTTGGTTTTTCTGGATTGTAGGAGTGGAATTTTTGGATGATTCTTGTGAGGAAATTTCCAGGACTCGAAGATCTAAAATATTAGTATGTACAATTTTCCCCAGATCTGAGTTTTATTATGGTTTATGCATGATCTTTGGAGCACCTTGCTGCATTCGTGTACAGATGGAACTTGGTGGATAGTTCAAAGTGTTTATCGGTTTTCTCCTTCATCCGAGCATGAAAATTGTAGTTCTTTAGCTCAATTTGTATCTAATCTCGACAAGAAATCTAATGGTACCTCTCTTGCAGGATTTGGAGCACGTTTGATTAGGTAACTTTAATGATCTTTCCAAGTGCTATTATATGGATTACTGCAGTCCCTGTTTTAGTTTTGATTTGAGCAATGCACCTTGGAATGCAGATAACTTTGTGGATATAAGGTCTTTTTCTGAAATTCAAGTTGGTACTTCTTCTTAACTTCAAGGTGAGCAAATTCTCTTTTATGAGCTATGGATGAGTCCCTTTGGAAAAGCCCCTAATTAAGCTTGGAAATGCTAGCAAGTTTATGTTAGCAATTTTTGGACAGCATTGTGATTCTTGCTACATTTTAATGTTAAGGGAAATTAATGGTGGATTTTTGGGGACTTGAAGATATTTGTATGAAAGAGGAGATCTTTGTTTTACTGTTGGAGACTTCATTTTGAGGTATTTGAGGTTGCACCTACTTTTTATTTAACCTTGTTGCACTTGCTGAAATTCTGGAATTTGAGTGCGTAGTGTGCATTGGATCTTGCTACCATCCAAAATGCTATCGCCGGGTTAGAGATTTAGTCCTATTATATCATTTATATATAGGACTAATCCAAATTCCGGGGGTGTCACATTCTTCCCCCCTTTAAGCCCTGACGTCCACGTCAGGCTCAAGCACACTCACAAGCACCAGGCGATGTGAGACTCGTCTCGCTAGCCTTAGCCGACCTTGTAGGGAGCTGCACTCCACCTACAACGGTCATTAGCCGGGGAGCCACACTCTACCCGCTATATAACCCTGGCTCAGCCGAGACTCATCTCACATTTCCGGCTGGTGAATGTCTCTGATACCAACTGTGACGCCCCACTTCCCACGGGGTCACCCATCCTAGAACTACTCTAGCTCTAGCACGCTTAACTCTCATGTTCCTCTTGGATCTTGCTACCATCCAAAATTCTATAGCCGGGTTAGAGATTTAGTCCTATTATATCATTTATATATAGGACTAATCCAAATTCCGGGGGTGTCACATCGGGCATCGGATCGTCAAGATTCAGGTGGGTGGTTGTGCTTTGCCAAAAACAACGATTTACCCACTCGGGCTATTGGTTTCTCTCATGACATAGTTGGTTGTTGCTCTCTTTTCCTTGATGAACCATGCTAGAATATCTATGTTTAGATTAAGTTAATCGATCCTCAGTGTATACATGAGTGAATGAATAGTTGATTGGTGTTGTATTATCTCATATGAAGCGATTATAAGCGATCATCCTTAAATTTATGGGTATGTGAGAATATTTGGGAAAATTAATCTTTAGCCTACCCTTTATGATGAATGGTTAACTTGATTCATGTGAGAATGATTTTGGTTGATGTATGTGAAGGATTGGCTATTGTATAAAGAAGACTTGCTTAATTTATGCGAGAATAATTTGGTTGCTTTATGCGAATGGTTCATTAACTCGAGTGTGAATGTTGGGTTGGTTGATGTGAGAAGGACATGGTTGCTACGTGAGAAGGGTTCTTATAGCTTTATGTGAATGTCATATGGGCTAAGTGTGAATGGCTATCATGGGTATGTGAGGGTGATCTTGTTGATGATTCTTGAACCTATGTCATGAAAGGTTATATGTTAAATGATTCACAACCTATCTATGTGAGATCAATGAAGGTTGTAAAGCCTTAGACTATTCATTGGTGATACATGATTGAACGTCTATGATTAAGTAATGTTAAATGATCCTAAGAATATTCATGTATGAATGTGAGGTTTGACAAGCGTTGAATCACCTTATGTGATGTTGATTATGAGTGACTCTTGGGTTAGAATGTTGATTACGCATCGTGGATAAAATTGCAGGCTTGGTTGAGATCAAAGCATATCATGTTAGAAAGAAAAGGCCAATTTATACCTGTGAGCATCGTGTATGTGGTATAGGCAGGCATAGGCTATGTTGCACTTAATGATCTTATGCAATTATCAATATGTTGGAATAGCATGCTCTAATAAATGTAAGAACATCGACACCTATTTTCTTTATATCATCTTGGGACATTTTCATGCTTGTATGGTCATCTAGATAGGCCACCTTTTTTTTCTGCTACACTATCATGTTGGAATTTGACTTAGGAGAAACCATGCTTTATACTTTTCTCCTTTTCATTTTAGACTCTGGACATTTGTAGCTCGGGTGCGAGCAGGGGGTTTGGGATAGTGTAGTCAGGTTTCTGGGGATTTGGGACAGGCAGGGCCTGATGGCAGGGATTGGCAAACCGCGAACTGTAGGCGGTTGACCGGATTATTATTATTGCATCAGATTGGAGGTGAGGGATCGGGCTTCCTTAGTGGATGGTTTTTCCCACTTATTTAGAGTCGTGATCTAGTCCTGCTATATCAGGTTACTTATGACTACTTATTTCACTCGTGTGGGTCGCTCCCCTCGAGTGCCACTCCGGAGTGTGTGACCGTGCCGGTCAGGAGCCGGTCTGTTACTTGTTTTGGGTGCGACCGTACCGGTCAGTAGTCGGTCTGTCACCTATTTCGGGATGCGACCGTACCGGTCAGTAGTCGGTCAGCATTCCCGCAGTTGAGTCGGAAGTTCGGTAGGCATGGCAGGCAATACCAGTGTTTACTAGTGAAAAGATTGGGTTTAGTCAGGCAGGCATTTATATTCTGATGCACGTATTTAGCTATCCTTATTAGCTCGACATTTAGAGGCATTTTTGTGGTAGCTCTCTTTTATCAGTAGTTCTGTTTATAGCTTACCACCTCTCTTATTCTTTTTCTTGCCTCTGGTAGACTTGTGGGTACGTCGGGGTTTGAGGCTTTACCCACAGGGGGAGGCTACTGGTTTTACTAGTGGTTCTCACCCCCATTGTTGTTTTTCCCCTTTCCTCCCTTTGTTTTGCAGTGTTTGCTGCGGGAGTTGCAGATCTTCGGTTGACAGTTCGAGGCGAGGGAGTCCCGAGATAGATCCCTACCAGTGTTGATTTCTACAGTGGGATAGATGTACCAACCCGGATTGTGGGTTTCACTGTACTCAGCTGTATTTTATTATTTCAGTTTATCTCCCTTTTTGGATTTATAGATGTTGTATAGGTGGCCTTTACTTGTATTACAGTTTCGGTGGATCGGATTATTGTATCATTTATTTATGGGAGATGGATATTGTACCTTTGTTTTTCAGTTGTACAGTGATTCAGGCTTTTTATTTCAGCAGTTTTTCTTCAGCTCTGATATCTGTTTAGTTGTTAGATGGTACTTTGTAGGTTGGATGCTTCGCCTATGCAGGGTTTTGCATAGGTGGCGGATCTGTTGGCGAGCCCGGGTCGCAGTTTCGACCCCCGGGGCGTGACACACAACACACTCTAACTGCTGTGGACAGGACAACCCCAAGCTCCAAAGTCCCCACAGCTCTATCAGCTCACATAAAAAGAAAACATAAATCACCTACACCCAACAGCACACACAACACACGCACACCCACACACACAGGCCAGACTGCTCAGGTAAAAATCCGCGTGTCGCGCACTCGACCCGGGCTCCGCACAGCACCCCGCTGAAAATCGCCACAGTTGACGCCGTCCTGAGAGAGAAAAGAGAGAGAAGAATCACCAACCCAAGTCAAACTCGGCCCACAAACGATCTCACGACACCCGGGCAACCACCAGCCTCGGCGTGCGCACTCACATCCACCGGCACCGGCCCTCGCTCGCTCGCCAACCGCACACAGCAGCCGCGCCAACAGCGCGCTGCGCTGCTACTGCCCGCGCGGCGCCAATGAGCGCCCACGCATCGCCTGCTGCCGCTGCGCGCGGTGCCCCTGGCACCCGCGCAGCTGCGCGCGGCGCCCTTGGCACCCGCGCAGCGCCCTGGCGCTAGCCACGTGACACCTATGGGCCAGCCGCGCGGCGCCCATGCCCACTGCGCGCGCCCGCAGCGCGCGCCACTGATGCGTGGCGCCCAGGTGTGCCCGCCCTGCTGCGCGGCGCCCTGGTGCGCCCGCTCCTGCTGCGCGCCAGCGCCACCGCACGCGGCACCCTTTGCCCACCCGTGCGGCACCCTCAGCTGCGGCCCCCTTCAACAGATGGACAGTAAGTCCATCCACACACCTCCAACAGTATCACCCTCCTCAACTAAAATTCAAAACAAACAAAACTCCAAAAAAAAAACCCACAAAACCAAGCTTCTAGAAAAACTGCAACATACCTCATTCAAGCTCTTCGCGCGCGCTCCGCTCGGCTCCACGTGGCTACAAGCAGTAAAAACACACCATCACATCTCTCATTCCTTCTTTTACTTCTCCTTTCTACTCTTCTTCTTCTTTATCTTCTTCTTCACTTTTTCCCTCATTCACTCTCTTCCTCTGTTTTTGTTTAAATCCTCTGTTTGCATGGAGAAGAAGATGGTGACGTGGCGGAGGCTAATTATGGTGGGTTAATTAAAGAGGCAGGCTGGGTGCTTGACAGCTAATTAAGTCAAATAATTAAAAATCCAATTAAACCTCCAACACAATTCAAAACTCCAATCCACTTCTTTTTTCCTTTCTTTTCTTTCTTTCTTAATCCTTTACTTCACAGACCAAAATTACAAATTAAATAAATTAATTAATTAATCTCCTTTAATGCCAACTCCAACTCACTTTTTGCCTCCGGGGCCTCCGCATTAGTCTGAAACCTCCCGAACTCCGCTGTAAACTGAAAATACACATGTCCAAAGCTTTTCCCCCCTCAAAAAGCTCAACAGTGGAGTCTGTGTGCTCAATCCAAAAACGGATTCCATTAATTGCCAACTCCAACTCACTTTTTGCCTTCGGGGCCTCCGCATCAATCCGAAACCTCCCGAACTCCACTGTAAACTGAAAATTCACATGTTCCAAACATTTACCAATCTTTCCTGTACACCACGACGGAGTCGGTACTCTATCCAATCCAATACTCTACAGGTACACAATGCCCCGAAAATGCAAATACAAGTTGGGGCTTCCACGTCGATCTGAATCAACCCAAACTCATCTGTAAACACAAATAGAACACGCCCCAGGCGATTTCCCCGCACCACGCCATCATTGCGAGGTCGACGCGCTAAACGAAGTCCCGGTGCTCTACAATAACGCCACAGCATTACAGGCGTCCACAACTTCACCTTACATGTGCTTTTCAGCGACTTCCTCTAGTTCATTATCCAACACCTTAGATGAGAAGAATGCAACGGACGATGAACCGAGCGATTCCGAAGGTGAAGACTTTGCTTTTGCCTACCATAAACTATTAAAGGTGTAGTGTACCGGAACTTTGTTTAGTGCACCGACCTCGCAAGATGGTGTGGTGCGGGGAAAACGCCTGGGGCGTGTTCCATTTGTGTTTACAGATGAGTTTGAATTGATTCGGATCGACGCGGAAGCCTTCGGGTTGAAAAGTGAGTTAGCGGCGTCGAAACTTGGAAGCCCAGTTTGAATCAGTGACTTCGGGGCATTGCGTACCTGTAGAGTACTGGATCGGATAGAGCACCGACTCCGCAGTTGTGCACAGAAAAATTAGAGAATACTTGGAACAAGTGTCTTTTATGTTTACAGTGGAGTTCGGGAGGTTTCAAAGTGATGCGGAAGCTTCCAGGGCAGAAAGTGAGTTGGCCGTGGCATTCCTAAAGCTTCAGAGTTCGTATTGGCCTTTTTGGGAGCTGTGTTCCGGAACTGGGGAGTCGGTTCCGGAACTGTGCATTGAGTTTCGGAACAGAGGAGGGTGTTCCGGAACCAAACCGGTTTGGTACCGGTACCCCACTATGGGTACCGGTACCCAGTGTCACAGAGAGCCCTGATTGAGCTGAGTTTTGGATATTTTGGAAGGCACTTTGGTCTTTTCCTCTCCTACTATTTTTCACCTACGCCACCTTCTATAAGAGCCCCCAACCCCTGCCTTATTCTCCATGACAACCAGAGGAAAAGAAAGAAAGAAAGAAACGAGAGGAAGGAAAAGAGAAAGAGAGTGAGAGAGATTGAAAGTGTTTGTGAGGGAGGTGGCTTTGAGCTCTTGTTGGTTTCTTCTTCGCGCCGAAGCATTGGACACTGATCGCGAGCACGTTGGAGAGCGCGACCGATTTGAGGAGAGCTCGGATGGAGCTCGCATGCGTGAGGACACCGTACGGAGGTTAGTACTGTGCGTTCTAAGTTTTTGGATTTTCGGCTTTTCCGCGGATTTTCTGATTCGGATAGAGATGGATTTTGAGCTTGGGAAATGGATTAATTCCATCTTTTTCTTCTTCCCAGTGATGAGGGGGTGCAGCAGAGTGCTGTCCGGGCCACGAGGAGTGTGCGCGAGGGCCTTGCGCACTGTGCGGAGCCACGGCGGAGCACGGGCAGTGTGCGCAGGTGAGCCAGCAGCTTGGATTTTGTGTTGACCGCGGAGTTGACCGAGAGCTGTTGGAGCATCCTGGAGGCCATTGGAGTGGGTTGTGAGCCTTCGGGGATTTTTCTGGACACTTGGCTGAGGCGCGCGGGGCGCGGTTTTGAAGTTTCGGCAGATTTTGATGCGGCGCTTCCCCGATTTCGGCTTTGCCTACGGAAAGCATTTGAGGTGGGTTGGAAATTCTTCAAAATGTATGGAATGCCTTCTAAAGCTATTGTATGCATGTTTAGCATGTCTAGCTTGATTATTATGATAGTTGGTAAATCTAATAGTTGCCTAGAAAATTGTAGGAAAACTTTCCTGAGCCCCAGATATTTTTAGCATGACCTAGAGGTGATTTGACACTAGACTGCATGATTAGTTGGCATTAGATTGGCATCTGAACCGCTTTAAAAATCGTCGGACCTGTTTTTAATAAAAACTGAGCTTTGAAAATAGTTTTAAAATTTTGAGATCTTCCAGAGGGGTTGAGTAGGTTCAGGATGCATGTGTTCTCGTGCCGGGGGGCCGAGTGGATTTTTAGAGCTCTGTGGGATGAGTTTCTAGTGTCATGTGAGTTCGAGCTTCCTTGTTAGGATTGTTGAGGTTATTCTAGATCATGGGTTGTGCATTTCTGATTTGGTCGTGGATGTGGTTCTCCGACTTAGCTATGAGTTTTGGGCTCTGGCAGATAGAGTCGTGGAGGGTTCCCGACTTAGCCATGGGTTGTGCATTATCAGATTGAGTTGTGGAGGGTTCTCCGACATAGTTGTGAGTGTTTGGGCATTTCCTGATCGAGTCATGGAGGGTTTTCCGACTGAGTTGTGTTATTTGAGTATTGAGTTTCCGATCTGTTGATCGTGGATCATAGCCAGCAGGTGCCGCTTAATGAGATAGTTGAGACAGTTGAGACACGCTTGAGCTCAGTGGGGTCGCTCCCCTCGAGTTACACTCCGGATGCGATGATGATGCGCCTAGTTGATACACTAGAGGTCGCCTTGCGTGATATTGAGATAGTCCGTGTGGGACGCACTACGTAAGTCCAAGTCCTTTGTGGGCGTAGTGGCAGTAGGTTGGCGTAGGCTCGACTGGACCCGATATGGCAGTCAGTGAGATTAGGTGATATGAGCGGGTGGTTGCATATTATGTTCTTAGATGGGTTTTTCCTTTGAGCATTGATACTGAGGCATTTTAGCAGTAGCGAGTGTATGCATAGCATGTTCATAGTAGAGTTTTCTTTGAGTTTGATGTTTGAGACATATTAGTTGTAGTTTTCTTTCAGCTTTCCTATTATCTATCTGCATACCTATCTGTTTGCCTCCAGTAGACTTAGTGGGCATACCGTGGATATTGGTGACGGTACCTACTGGGAACTACCTTCTGCAGTAGTTCTCACACCCGTTGCGGTGACAGGTTTCCTGAGGTTGCTGTTCCGGCTTGGTTCGTGCGGAGACAGCTGATCGAGGTGAGGACGTGGCCGAGTAGCTCCTTACCCATCTTATTTTGAGAGTCAGAGGTAGATGTACCCTGTATTTTCTTGATTTCACTTTTGTACTGGACAGTCTGAGAGATCTGTGAGGATTGTTTTTACTTTTCATAGCTGAGAGACTATGTATTGAGGTTTTTATATTTATTCAGATGTTCAGTTGATTTCTGTAGCTACTGGTTTTGGTTTCAGCTCTGATACATGTTTAGCTATAGATATGACTTGCAGGGTAGACGCTTCGTCTGTGCGGGGGTTTCCGTACAGATGGCGGATCTGTTGGCGAGCCCGGGTCACAGTTTCGACCCCGGGGCGTGACGGATTAGGGTGGTATCAGAGCCTAGGAATATTGGTCGTTGAGGACTTAGAGACCCTAGGCTATTGGTTGGACAGTAGGATGACTGTCGTGAGAGACGTGACTTTAGCGAGAGTCCTGATTGAGTTTGTACCTCCCCCAGGGGATTGGGGCGAGTGATCTTACATGTTTATTCTCTAAAGTGATTATGTTGGCTGCAGACAACATAATGGTTTAGAATAGTTAACATGTTTTAGACTTTTGCTTGATCGGGTCGAGAGTGTTTGAGGTCTTGTTGTTTGGTTGTGGCAGTTGTCTTTGTTGCCTCCGAGACGCCGTGCAGCGACGAGGGTGTTTGGCCTTGGATGAGGAGCCCGAACAGCGGGAGGCTGAATGGACAGAGCAGGGTGAGGTCTGAGAGTTACGGGCCCAGGTGGCCAGATGTTTGCGGCGATGCGGCGCCAGGAAGAGAACATGGAGCGCGTGATGCGCATGCTTGAGCAGAGAGCATCTCCTGTGGTATCGCCAGTAGTACCTCCGGCCGCGACATCGTCGACTTCGACCCAGATCGCACTGTTGATAGTACAGGAGCAGCGAGGGTTGCTGATCAGTTGTTGTACATCCGTCTGTACCATCCCCTGTAGTTTTCAGGGCAGAGTTTGGAGCTTTGGGAGGCCGAGAACTGGATTGCTGCTATGGAAAAGTTGTTTGAGGAATTGTTTATCTAGGAGAAGCATCAGGTGCACTTGGTTATGCACCTTAGGTTAAGGACGCCGAGATTTGATGGCGTCGAGTTCGTCCTGTTGGACCACCGGGAGCGTAGTTGATGACCTGGAGCGAGTTTCGTGCTTGGCTGTTCGGGGCCTTCTTCCCGACAATGTAAAGCAGAAACTGGAAGGGGATTTGAGACGCCTACAACAGGGGAGTCGACCTTTTCAGGAATATGTTCGTGAGTTTCTGCGATTGTTGAGCAGTGTACCCCATGTCGCCCAGGATGAGGCCCAAAAGGTTGATCATGTTTGAGAGGGGACTGTATCGGGATATCTATCTCTTTGTGCATTCTCGGCGAGCGCCGACCTTAGATGCAGTGATTATGCATGATCGATGGATTGACCGAGGATCATTGATTATGTCCGAGAGGGACGGAGAGCGAGGGACCAGCTCCGGAGAGAGACGTCCAGTGTCGCCAGATTTGGGACAGTCGAGTGGATCGAGGTTGCCATGATTCCAGTCTCTGGGTCATGGGCCTCAGAGGAGACAGAGACCAGGAGGTTCTCGATAGTCGAGGCACCAGCAATAGTGTCAGGATGAGTGTGTCTTTTGCGGTGGGCCGCATTCATCGCCACAGTGTGACCTCAGGAAGGGGCGATGTTTTTTTTGTGGATAGTTAGGACATTTTTAGACAAAGTGTCCCATAGTAGTGTTCATGGTCGCGAGGATCGCAGCGGTGATTTTTCTTGATTTTTTCTAAGGACTGGACAGAGGTGAAATTCCTCGATTTCTGTGCTGGTTGTAGCAAACAGCAATACTGTTTTTGGAACTGCTATCTTGATGCTTTGTGTGGTACTTTTTGCTGTAATTCGTAGATTTTGGGTATCTTGCGGAGTGTTGGACTGTGAGTAGGTAATTTCTGTTGTGGAGCGCGCAATTTCCAGGTGGGTGCTTCGTCTGCAAAATTGATGGACTATCTACTAATTCTATTATATAGGGAACATACATGCTATGAGATGGATTAGATTGCATGTTAGAGAGAGAGATATTATCTTTCCTGTGTTATTATTGATATTCTGTTGATTCACGTTTCCCTGATCCTGCTTTACTTAAATTAATTGCTATTTTTGGAACTTGACCTAGCACCCCGTCATATGTTGCATGTGTAACCAGACCAGTAGAAAACCCTCACTTGGGCTAGGGTTATTTATGTTTAGACATCCACACGTCATACTTTATTCCTGGACATAGTGTTTGTTGGGTTATATGTAATAAGGATCTAAATAGGGGAAAAAACACCTAGAGGGGGGTGAATAGGTGTAAACGTATAAACACTCAAAAATCGTTGCGATAAAAACCCAATGCGGAAATAAAAATAATACGCAAGATTTTTACGTGGAAAACTCCATCACCGGAGTAAAAAACCACGGGACCGATAACACGGCAGAAATCCACTAGAATTAAAACACGTACAAGGTGATTTACCGTACACGCTTACGACTCAACCTTTTCCATACGCTCCTAGAGGATCTTCTCCGCTCGCTCCGCGACGCTTCTCGAATCCACGATCTGCGCCCCAACGCCGAATCCACGGCGTCCAACGTCGAATCCACGACGTCCGACCGAATCCACGGTCTTCACCCAATAGCACCCTTCGAATCCACGAACGTGCCTCGCTCCGAATCCACGAGAGCGGTTGAACCTTGAATCCACAAGGACACGCGAATCCACGCGCCGATTTTTGGGGTAAATCGTTGTTTTTGGTGGTGATGATCCGCCGAATACTTAGATCAAAGATAGATCGGAAATACCATCTAAGTATTCATTAGTTTGATTCAACTCAAGATGTGAGTATGAAAACCTAGAATCAAACTAATCAATATAGATGAAGAAACATAAGTATTCTCTAATGATTTCCTTTCTTCTCTATATGTGGATCTAGAGCCGTATAAGATGATATATGAAAATGACGGCTATTTGGATTATCGGCCACCCCATGAAAAAGAGTCATAGGGTCTATTTATAGGTTAGAAACCCTAGGAAGGAGATAAGAATCAAAAACGTAACATTTCTGGAAATTTTACGGACGGCGATCCGGATCGGATTAGCTGTGATCCGGATCGTCGTAACGAGTCAGGCAATTCCAGAAAAACGAAGGTTCGGGATCCGGATCGAAGTGCTTGATCCGGATCGTTCATACAGTTCACCAAACATCAACGTTCGGGATCCGGATTGCGAAGCCTGATCCGGATCGTTCAAGGAAGATGGTAAACTCAGTGTTCGGGATCCGGATCAAGAGAGGCTACGATCCGGATTGAACTGGTGTATGAACGAACCACCTTCGGGATCCGGATCGAACAACCTGATCCGGATCCTGAACATGTCCCAAGTCCAGTTTTTGATTTTTATGCAATGAAAGATTCTTCCAAGTATTTCTACACTACAAGAAGTATTCGGATCACACAAAATCTTTAGTTAAACATACCTGATCCTTTTGAATTCTTCTTTCTTGAGATTGAGTTAAATGATCCAACTTTCTTCACCTTCAATCTTCAAGACTTGAGACTTTCACGAAACTACGCCAACTCAAATTCCGTAACAATCTCCCCCTTTGGCGGTTTCGTGACAAAACACAGATCCACTAAAGAAAATTCAAAAAGATATTTTTGTTGCTATCACCATACAACAAAAATTTACAATGGAGATCCAAAGATTTAAAACATGAGATAAACTCCTAAAACAGACTCTAGACTTAGACATCTGTACTCTCTGCACAAAGAAATCATTCTTGACAAAAAGAGATCGTTAGATACCTCAAGAATATTTAACATTCAAAACCTAGTACAGAGATAGAGTTTATCTGATCATCATGACATTTGAGAATTCAGATATGTAGGAGAATCATAGTCAAAAACCAACATATCTTCTATGCAATCAAAAAACCAAATGTCATGTTAGTGAACATCAACTTGTTAGTTATATTACATGCCCAAATAGTTAGTCGAATAGTTAGTCGAGGCATGCATTCAAACAAATGAAACCAAAAGTTGAAGTTCTACTTACCTTTCAAGTTGAGGTTATACTTACCTCGATGTTCACACATTCACATCATCATTGTTCAAGTTCCCTTGATGTTCACTTACCTTGATGTTCACATCACATCATTGTTCAAGTTCATTGTTCAAGTTTCACTTACCTTGATGTTCACATCACATCATTGTTCAAGTTCATTGTTCAAGTTCTCTCTAAACTCTCTCCCCCTTTTTGTCACAAACAAAGCCAAAATCACAAAAATTAAGGAGAGTTAAATAGAACAAAATAAAGAAATTCCTGAGAACTAAATAAGAACAAAAACTTAAAAACCTGCAAAAGAAACGATAAGAGTTAGAGCATAAGAGATCAAGCCAAATCAGAACTGTCTGAGCTAGTATCGTCAATCTTGTTCAAGATTCCTTTCAGCATTCGCGATAATTTGGAACATTTCTTCTTCATCTGTTTTTGGTCAGCGGCCATTTGTCGGAGTCCTAATCCCAATTTCTCTTGCTCAGCAGAAAGTCTTCGTTGGTCCTGATGAATGGCGGCCAATACAGTAGCTTCTAGAGCGTTTCTCTTGGAAGTCGCTGGACGAGTTGTAGAGGCAGACGATGCATGCTGGTCTTCAGTCCATGCGGGTTCGCTAGGTACCGAGTATGCTCTAGAGAGGGATTCAACAATTTGAATTCCACTTCCCTCTTCATTTTCCTTAATCCTAGTCGAGCTGATAAAGTCTTGAGGAGGTGCTTGGCTAGCAGCTGGTTGCTCAATGGAGATTCCTCGAGCACTCCCTCTCTTGCAAGCAACACTTTTTCTTCTTGTCTTCCCAGAAGTTTCTTCCATTGGAGCTTTCCCTTTTTCAGCAGCAGTAGGCGGAGCCTTCGATGTTTCCGCAGGCGCTTTTCCCTTTGAAGCAGTGGGAACAGTTGTTGCTTCAACTTGCAGTTCATCCCAGTCAATTGATTCTGTCTCTGATTCAGTATCAGAATCATCCTTAGTCTTCTTCGCTTTCTTAGCCTTCTTAGCCCTCTTGGGCTTGACAGTGTCTCTCGTATGTACCATAGCAGCAAGTAGGAAAACAATCCAAGTGATCACCATTGCTAATGGTTTCTTGAGAAAAGAAATCCTGTGGGCAACACTCAAGAACACGAATAATTGTTAACTTTCAAAAATTTGAAAAATTGTACCCAAACAATCATAATCATGTAGAGAGACTAAGAATCAAATTAGTTTTGCAAAAGGACTTTTAAAAATAGATCAATTGCATGATTTTCGAAAATCCTTATTATATGCCCTAAAACCGAAATTTTAGAAATCGAAGCCTAAAAATCCGTTAATCAGGAGAATACCTAGCATATAATCAAAACTAATCTACCCAGAGTTCTTATTTCAAAAGAAATTTGATCAAAAACCATCCACAAACAAAATTGATCCAAGAAATTCATCACGTTTGAGGAGGAATAGAGAAAAAACGGTGAAAAACCGAGATTTTGATCAATAAAACTTACTTGGAACTGAAGAACTTGAGTTTGAAAGCTTCCAAGAAGGATGAAATCTAGAGAGAGACGCTCTGGAAACTTTAGAACAAAAGATTGGAGTAAAAGAAATCAAAACCCTTTTGTTCTTTATAAAACCCTAGCCGCGATCCGGATCATCCCATGCTTGCGATCCGGATCGGCTACCCGCAGTGAGAAACTGCGTTCGGGATCCGGATCGGCAGGTCCAATCCGGATCGTCAGCCCGCAGAAGAATACCTGCGTTCGGGATCCGGATCATCTTGCCCGATTCGGATCGGCTCCAACTTTTTCTTTAGAAAATTTCAGAGAAATTCAAGAAAAACCAGAAAAAGATTGTAAGCACAAATGTGTATCAACTTTAAACAAAAATCATCGTTTCATACAACAAGAATTAGATTATGCCAAATCTATCAATAATATCCAAAAATGAAACGAGAATTTACAAAAATTAAATCCCTTAAAGTTGAACACCTTCAATTACATCTAACTTGATCTTATGAGTAATGCCTTTATCAAATCATCAATTCAGTAAAGAAAATGAAATACAAAGATCAATAGATGTTTGAAATCCCAAATATAGTAGATAATGTATCTAGACAATCTGTTGAAGAGAGTGGCTCTTTGAGCATCTTTCTTTAAAAACCCACCTTATACCAACCTTGAAATTTGACGGAGTCAAGTATTTCAACATGCATTTTACATAATCAAAAATTTGAACAACCATGCTTGGTATACATGTGGTAGCTGCACACAATACTCGGACGACCGAGGTGGTAGCTCTTTCCTCCATGTGGTGGTAGTTTTCACACTCCTCATTGGGATGTAACTCTTTCCACATCTTTTGAGCATTTTACTTTTTCTATGACTCCCCCTCAATTGGCTATCAATTATTTAAGATATAAAGTATTCAACCAAATATTGATCTCGATTTCATACTCGACTAAGCAGTCAATAAGATAATGACTATACCAAGAGATCATTGAGAGAGAGAAATTGACTTTGATCACTTAGAAGATGATTTAATTAACATAAATGATCATTGCAACAGTGAAATATTATGATGGCAAAAGCATAATAAATTTCTAAATGTGCGAAACGATGCAATTAAAGTCAATTATGATCTATGCTCAATTAATGTCCTATGTACAAACATAGATAATGAACAAAACAAAAACAATACAAAACCTATCCTAAGCAAAGGTTTCAAAAAGAAGTTTATTTCAAGGAAAGCATTCCAATTGCTTTTCGTAAATGAATAAAACGTTTTTGATCCAAAGGTTTTGTTAAAAGTCAACCAATTGATCCTCAGTTGAAATATATGAAAGTTGAAGAGTATTTGATTCAACTAGCTCTCTAAGAAAATGATATCTAAGTTCAATATGTTTTGTTCTAGAGTGCAACACAGGGTTTTTAGAAATGTTAATTGCACTTGTGTTGTCACAAAGAATTGTTACCGAAGATGCTGAAATGCGGAAGTCGCTCAATACGCTTTTCATCCAAATGAGTTGAGTTGAGCAACTTCCAGCTGAAATGTATTCCGCTTCGGCAGTCGAGAGTGCTATGCAATTCTGCTTTTTACTGTGCCATGCAACAAGGCAATGGCCAAGATAGAAGCATGCACCACTCGTGCTTTCCGATCATCCACTGATCCTGCCCAATCGGCATCTGAGTATCCAACAATATCCAGACTTGTTCCCATAGGATACCAAATTCCGAAATTAATTGATCCTTTGATGTACCGGATGATCCGTTTCACCGCTTTCAGGTGAACCTCCTTTGGTGCTGATTGATATCTCGCGCAAATCCCAACACTAAAGGATATATCCGGGCGACTAGCCGTGAGGTAAAGTAGACTTCCAATCATACTTCTATACAGTTTCTCGTCTACATTCTCACTATGTGATTCACTTCCAAGTCCCTTGTGGCTAGTTCCCATTGGAGTTGGAAAATCTTTACAATTTTCTAGATCAAACTTTTTGACCAACTCCATTGCATACTTGGATTGACTCAAGTGAATACCTTCATCATTTTGTTTAATTTGCAATCCAAGAAAATAAGTCAATTCGCCCATCATGGACATCTCAAATTCGCTTTCCATGGTCTCCGCGAATTTAGAAGCATCATTATCTCATGTTGCGCCAAATACAATGTCATCGACATAGATTTGTGCTACAATGAAATTGCTTTGATAATGCTTCACAAGAGAGTCCTATCAGCTCCCCCTCGAGTATAGCCCTTCTCCAAAAGGTGCTTTGTTAACCTTTCGTACCATGCTCGCGGTGGTTGTTTCAGACCGTAAAGAGCCTTTTTCAAACGAAAAACATGGTTAGGTTGTTTATGATCTACAAAACCTTTCGGTTGAGCCACATAAACTTCCTCATTTAAAAAACCATTTAGAAATGCGCTCTTAACGTCCATTTGAAATAATTTGATTTTAAAATGACAAGCAATAGCAAATAGTATACGAATGGACTCGAGTCTAGCTACAGGGGCGAATGTTTCGTCAAAGTCTATACCTTCTACTTGAGAGTAGCCTTGAGCAACTAATCGTGCCTTGTTCCTAATGATAGTACCATCCTCATTTTCTTGTTCTTGAAGATCCATTTGGTACCTATCACATTATGTTGCTTTGGAGGCTTCATTAATTCCCAGACTTTGTTTCGCTCAATTGATGGAGCTCTTCCTGCATTGCTTTAATCCAGTAGTCATCCTGAAGAGCTTCATCTATGTTCTTTGGTTCGATTAAAGATACGTAGCAAGCGAATCCACAAACCAACTGCCTCCGAGTTCTAACTCCTTCTTGTGGATCTCCAATGATGTTCGATTCCGGATGATCCTTGGAGATTCGTAACGTTTGTTGAAACGGAGTACTCGGAGATACATGAGATGATTCCTGCACATCAGATAAACTAGAAGAGCCATTAGATGCATCATTAATATTGGAAGTATTATCATGAGAAGATGCACTAGCAGGAGAATCATCATCTAGAGAGATATCGAGGGTAGATTTTCCAGATCCAAAGTGAAAAGCTTCATCTACTTTAACATTTATAGATTCTACGATCGTCTTAGATTCAATGTTAAATACTCGATATGCTCTGCTATTCGTAGAATAACCCAAAAAGATCCCTTCATCACTTCGAGAGTCGAACTTTCCAAGATTTTCACGGTCACGTAAAATGTAACATCGACTCCCGAAGATACGAAAGTATTTGATATCCGGTTTTCTACTAAACCACAGCTCATATGGTGTATTTAAAGTTCCTGGGCGCAAGTAAACTCTATTAATGACATAGACAGCGGTGTTCACGGCTTCAGCCCAAAAATGTAGCGGTAAATTCCGGCTATGAAGCATCACACGCGCCATCTCTTGTACAACCCTGTTTTTGCGCTCAACAACACCATTCTGCTGAGGTGTATAGGGTGCCGAGAATTCATGTTTAATGCCATTTGAAGTGCAAAAATCAATGATTTTGAATTTATGAATTCTCCTCCTCTATCACTTCTAACACGAATGATCTTTCATTCTTTTCAATCATAATACGATGGCAAATCTCATGAAAAGAGTCAAACGTATCAGCTTTCTCTTTTAAAATGCTACCCAAGAAAACCTAGAGAAATCATCAACCAATAAGAAAATGTACCATTTACCTCCCAAAGATGGTTGACGGGTCGGCCAAAAGAAAAAGAAGAAAAGAAAATAGTCTACATAAACTACACAAGATTTAATCGTAGAACGATTAAAGACAAGGAGGGGTTTCACCTTTGCATACCCAAACCTTTTGAGTTTTGGAGTATGTTGGCAATGGTTGAGAAGTTTTCCTTGATGAAGACGTCTTGCATGATTGGTCTTTTTCTTTTGTCATCGTCTTATTTGAAGTACTACCAATGTCCTTTTCTTTAGGAAAATCCTTCTTTGAATTCCGGAGAGTGAACTTATTGGTAGTAGTTGCAAGATGTGGTTGATTTGATCTTTGAGCTCCAATCTTGCAATTTCTTTCAATGTGCCCTGCAAAATTACAACGAAAACATACCTTTGTGCTTGACGATTCTGAAGAGGATGAAGTAGGCTTGTTGTCGTTGGTTGTCATGATTTCCGGTGTCGGAGGAGGAGATACCGACTGAGGCACAAAAACTGTCCCACTCGAACTTGGACTGTTTCCAGTTTGAGTGTATCCGAGGCCGAACCGATTTGATTGACCAAGACCAAGAAGTCTATCCAACTTACTCCTTCCTGAAGAGAATCGCTGTAAGTCATTCTTGAGTTGGAAATGGTCTTTGTCATTCCAGGTTATCCTGTCGAGCCTCGTTGTAGAGCTTTGAGAAGTGATTCGCGTTATCCACCAGATTGTATGTTCCTTCTCAAGTTGCTCATTGGACTCTTGAAGGGAAACATTTGCTTTTATCAGGTTTTCCCTTTCCACTTCAAGAGCGTTTGAGAGAGAAGTCGCTCTTTTTGCTTCTTCTTCGAGATCACGCACTCTCCCTCTCAAACTCTTGTTTTGCTTAGCCACTTTCTTTGAATCCCTCAAAGTCTGTGGTAGGCTATAGCAAAATCTTCACCTTCCGAATCATCCGATTCATTGTCCGTTGCATTCTTTTCAACAGTGGAGTTGGACAACGACTCGGATGTACTTGCCATAAAGCACATGAAGGGTGAAGATACGGATGCGTGGAATGCGGTTGGAGCTCTTTTCTTCATCACTCGAAGACGACTCATTGACGTTGAGTTGTCATCCCAAGTGACGACTTGCATCGCCTTCTTCTTTGCCGGATACTTGTTAGGACACTCCGTTGCAATGTGGCCGTAGCCTCGACATTTGAAGCATTGTAGTTGTCCTTCTGAACTTTCTTATCCTTTGAGAAGTTCTCTTGCTTTCTTGACTTGTAACTTGAAGTACCCTTGCCTTTGTTCGACTTTCCGAAGGATGGAGATTTGCTTGAATTACCCCTTCGAAAGTTGCGGCGAAACTTCCTCGTCAAGAGAGCGAGCTGCTTCTCAAATTCCTCCATAGAAAGGTTCTCGTCATCGTCTGAGGAGGATATATCCGCGCTCTTCTTCCTTAGTTGTTTTCAACGCATAACCTGAAGACTTAGAAGTGGATGAGCCTTTCCAGAAGAATTGTTAGTAGTAAAGTCATTTCATAAGTTTGTAATGAACCAACTAATTCTTCTACACGTATTTCGTCGGGTGTTTAATAGTTTCAATGGCAGTAACCTTTGGGCGAAATCGTTCAGGAAGAGTTCTTAAGATCTTTCTTACAATCTTAAATTCTGGAATCTTCTCTCCCAGTTAGCACATGAGTTTACGATGTCTTGCAATCGTGTATAGTAGTCCGTGAAAGATTCATTTTCTGCCATCAGATAGAGTCAAACTTGCTCGTAAGCATTTGCAGTTTCTGAATCTTCACGAGGTTAGTTCCCTCATGTGTAACCTGAAGAACATCCCAGATTTCTTTCGCAGTCTCACATGCCGAGACGCGAGAGAATTCAGTTTGAGATAAGGCATTAAAAATAGCATTAATTCCCTTGCCATTGTAAGAAGATGAATCTAACTCTTCCTTGGTCCATTTCGACCTAGGTTTTAAGGTGCGACATCACCAATAATTCAGTTGGATTAGACCATCCTAATTCAATTGATTGCCACACCCTTTCGTCGATGGAAATTAAAAAGGCTTTCATCCGTACTTTCCAGTACGCATAATTTGTTCCATCAAGAACGGGGGTCGTTGATGTTCCACCTTCAACCATTGTTTACAACCCTATTCCCTCTCTGATACCACTTGGGGTATATGTAATAAGGATCTAAATAGGGGAAAAAACACCTAGAGGGGGTGAATAGGTGTAAACGTATAAACACTCAAAAATCGTTGCGATAAAAACCCAATGCGGAAATAAAATACTACGCAAGATTTTTACGTGGAAAACTCCATCACCGGAGTAAAAAACCACGGGACCGATAACACGGCAGAAATCCACTAGAATTAAAACACGTACAAGGTGATTTACCGTACACACTTACGACTCAACCTTTTCCATACGCTCCTAGAGGATCTCTCCGCTCGCTCCGCGACGTCTTCTCGAATCACGATCTGCGCCCAACGCCGAACCACGGCGGGTCCAACGTCGAATCCACGACGTCCGACCGAATCCACGGTCTTCACCCACTAGCACCCCCTCGAATCACGAACGTGCCTCGCTCAGAATCCACGAGATGCGGTTGAACCTTGAATCCACAAGGACACGCGAATCCACGAGCCGTTTTCGGGTTACATCGTTGTTTTTGGTGGGAT
>CM055060.1:22864397-22898171 GCA_029204045.2 Tillandsia leiboldiana
CGTGGATATTGGTGACGTTACCGTACTTGGAACTACCTTCTGCAGTATTCTCACACCCGTTGCGGTGACGATGTTTCCTGAGGTTGCTGTTCCGTCTTGTTCGTGCGGAGAACAGCTATCGAGGTGAGGACGTGGCCGAGTAGCTCCTTACCCATCTTATTTTGAGAGTCAGAGGTAGATGTACCCTGTATTTTCTGATTTCACTTTTGTACTGGACAGTCTGAGAGATCTGTGAGGATTGTTTTTACTTTTCATAGCTGAGAGACTATGTATTGAGGTTTTTATATTTATTCAGATGTTCAGTTGATTTCTGTAGCTATGGTTTTGGTTTCAGCTCTGATACATGTTTAGCTATAGATATGACTTGCAGGGTAGACGCTTCGTCTGTGCGGGGGGTTTCCGTACAGATGGCGGATCTGTTGGCGAGCCCGGTCACAGTTTCGACCCCGGGGCGTGACGGATTAGGGTGGTATCAGAGCCTAGAATATTGGTCGTTGAGGACTTAGAGACCCTAGGCTATTGGTTGGACAGTAGGATGACTGTCGTGAGAGACGTGACTTTAGCGAGAGTCCTGATTGAGTTTGTACCTCCCCCAGGGGATTGGGGCGAGTGATCTTACATGTTTATTCTCTAAAGTGATTATGTTGGCTGCAGACAAACATAATGGTTTAGAATAGTTAACATGTTTTAGACTTTTGCTTGATCGGGTCGAGAGTGTTTGAGGTCTTGTTGTTTGGTTGTGGCAGTTGTCTTTGTTGCCTCCGAGACGCCGTGCAGCGACGAGGGTGTTGGCCTTGGATGAGGAGCCCGAACAGCGGGAGGCTGAATGGACAGAGCAGGGTGAGGTCTGAGAGTTACGGGCCCAGGTGGCCAGATGTTTGCGGCGATGCGGCGCCAGGAAGAGAACATGGAGCGCGTGATGCGCATGCTTGAGCAGAGAGCATCTCCTGTGGTATCGCCAGTAGTACCTCTGGCCGCGACATCGTCGACTTCGACCCAGATCGCACTGTTGATAGTACAGGAGCAGCGAGGTTGCTGATCAGTTGTTGTACATCCGTCTGATTACCATCCCCTGTATTTTTCAGGGCAGAGTTTGGAGCTTTGGGAGGCCGGAGAACTGGATTGCTGCTATGGAAAAGTTTGTTTGAGGAATTGTTTATCTAGGAGAAGATCAGGTGCACTTGGTTATGCACTTAGTTAAGGACGCCGAGATTTGATGGCAGTCGAGTTCGTCCTGTTGGACCACCGGGAGCGTAGTTGATGACCTGGAGCGAGTTTCGTGCTTGGCTGTTCGGGGCCTTCTTCCCGACAATGTAAAGCAGAAACTGGAAGGGGATTTGAGACGCCTACAACAGGGGAGTCGACCTTTTCAGGAAGGTATGTTCGTGAGTTTTCTGGTCTTCTGCGAATGTTGAGCAGTGTACCCCATGTCGCCCAGGATGAGGCCCAAAAGGTTGATCATGTTTGAGAGGGGACTGTATCGGGATATCTATCTCTTTGTGCATTCTCGGCGAGCGCCGACCTTAGATGCAGTGATTATGCATGATCGATGGATTGACCGAGGATCAGTGATTATGTCCGAGAGGGACGGAGAGCGAGGGACCAGCTCCGGAGAGAGACGTCCAGTGTCGCCAGATTGGGACAGTCGAGTGGATCGAGGTTGCCATGATTCCAGTCTCTGGGTCATGGGCCTCAGAGGAGACAGAGACCAGGAGGTTCTCGATAGTCGAGGGCACCAGCAATAGTGTCAGGATGAGTGTGTCTTTTGCGGTGGGCCGCATTCATCGCCACAGTGTGACCTCAGGAAGGGGCGATGTTTTTTTGTGGATAGTTAGGACATTTTTAGACAAAGTGTCCCATAGTAGTGTTCATGGTCGCGAGGATCGCAGCGGTGATTTTTCTTGATTTTTTTCTAAGGACTGGACAGAGGTGAATTCCTCGATTTCTGTGCTGGTTGTAGCAAACAGCAATACTGTTTTTGGAACTGCTATCTTGATGCTTTGTGTGGTACTTTTTGCTGTAATTCGTAGATTTTGGGTATCTTGCGGAGTGTTGGACTGTGAGTAGGTAATTTCTGTTGTGAGGCGCGCAATTTCCAGGTGGGTGCTTCGTCTGCAAAATGATGGACTATCTACTAATTCTATTATATAGGGACATACATGCTATGAGATGGATTAGATTGCATGTTAGAGAGAGAGATATTATCTTTCCTGTGTTATTATTGATATTCTGTTGATTCACGTTTCCCTGATCCTGCTTTACTTAAATTAATTGCTATTTTTGGAACTTGACCTAGCACCCCGTCATATGTTGCATGTGTAACCAGACCAGTAGAAAACCCTCACTTGGGCTAGGGTTATTTATGTTTAGACATCCACACGTCATACTTTATTCCTGGACATAGTGTTTGTTGGGTTATATGTAATAAGGATCTAAATAGGGGAAAAAAACACCTAGAGGGGGGTGAATAGGTGTAAACGTATAAACACTCAAAAAATCGTTGCGATAAAAACCCAATGCGGAAATAAAAATAATACGCAAGATTTTTACGTGGAAAACTCCATCACCGGAGTAAAAAACCACGGGACCGATAACACGGCAGAAATCCACTAGAATTAAAACACGTACAAGGTGATTTACCGTACACGCTTACGACTCAACCTTTTCCATACGCTCCTAGAGGATCTTCTCCGCTCGCTCCGCGACGCTTCTCGAATCCACGATCTGCGCCCCAACGCCGAATCCACGGCGGTCCAACGTCGAATCCACGACGTCCGACCGAATCCACGGTCTTCACCCAATAGCACCCTTCGAATCCACGAACGTGCCTCGCTCCGAATCCACGAGAGCGGTTGAACCTTGAATCCACAAGGACACGCGAATCCACGCGCCGATTTTTGGGGTAAATCGTTGTTTTTGGTGGTGATGATCCGCCGAATACTTAGATCAAAGATAGATCGGAAATACCATCTAAGTATTCATTAGTTTGATTCAACTCAAGATGTGAGTATGAAAACCTAGAATCAAACTAATCAATATAGATGAAGAAACATAAGTATTCTCTAATGATTTCCTTTCTTCTCTATATGTGGATCTAGAGCCGTATAAGATGATATATGAAAATGACGGCTATTGGATTATCGGCCACCCCATGAAAAAGAGTCATAGGGTCTATTTATAGGTTAGAAACCCTAGGAAGGAGATAAGAATCAAAAACGTAACATTTCTGGAAATTTTACGGACGGCGATCCGGATCGGATTAGCTGTGATCCGGATCGTCGTAACGAGTCAGGCAATTCCAGAAAAACGAAGGTTCGGGATCCGGATCGAAGTGCTTGATCCGGATCGTTCATACAGTTCACCAAACATCAACGTTCGGGATCCGGATTGCGAAGCCTGATCCGGATCGTTCAAGGAAGATGGTAAACTCAGTGTTCGGGATCCGGATCAAGAGAGGCTACGATCCGGATTGAACTGGTGTATGAACGAACCACCTTCGGGATCCGGATCGAACAACCTGATCCGGATCCTGAACATGTCCCAAGTCCAGTTTTTGATTTTTATGCAATGAAAGATTCTTCCAAGTATTTCTACACTACAAGAAGTATTCGGATCACACAAAATCTTTAGTTAAACATACCTGATCCTTTTGAATTCTTCTTTCTTGAGATTGAGTTAAATGATCCAACTTTCTTCACCTTCAATCTTCAAGACTTGAGACTTTCACGAAACTACGCCAACTCAAATTCCGTAACAATCTCCCCCTTTGGCGGTTTCGTGACAAAACACAGATCCACTAAAGAAAATTCAAAAAGATATTTTTGTTGCTATCACCATACAACAAAAATTTACAATGGAGATCCAAAGATTTAAAACATGAGATAAACTCCTAAAACAGACTCTAGACTTAGACATCTGTACTCTCTGCACAAAGAAATCATTCTTGACAAAAAGAGATCGTTAGATACCTCAAGAATATTTAACATTCAAAACCTAGTACAGAGATAGAGTTTATCTGATCATCATGACATTTGAGAATTCAGATATGTAGGAGAATCATAGTCAAAAACCAACATATCTTCTATGCAATCAAAAAACCAAATGTCATGTTAGTGAACATCAACTTGTTAGTTATATTACATGCCCAAATAGTTAGTCGAATAGTTAGTCGAGGCATGCATTCAAACAAATGAAAACCAAAAGTTGAAGTTCTACTTACCTTTCAAGTTGAGGTTATACTTACCTCGATGTTCACACATTCACATCATCATTGTTCAAGTTCCCTTGATGTTCACTTACCTTGATGTTCACATCACATCATTGTTCAAGTTCATTGTTCAAGTTTCACTTACCTTGATGTTCACATCACATCATTGTTCAAGTTCATTGTTCAAGTTCTCTCTAAACTCTCTCCCCCTTTTTGTCACAAACAAAGCCAAAATCACAAAAATTAAGGAGAGTTAAATAGAACAAAATAAAGAAATTCCTGAGAACTAAATAAGAACAAAAACTTAAAAACCTGCAAAAGAAACGATAAGAGTTAGAGCATAAGAGATCAAGCCAAATCAGAACTGTCTGAGCTAGTATCGTCAATCTTGTTCAAGATTCCTTTCAGCATTCGCGATAATTTGGAACATTTCTTCTTCATCTGTTTTTGGTCAGCGGCCATTTGTCGGAGTCCTAATCCCAATTTCTCTTGCTCAGCAGAAAGTCTTCGTTGGTCCTGATGAATGGCGGCCAATACAGTAGCTTCTAGAGCGTTTCTCTTGGAAGTCGCTGGACGAGTTGTAGAGGCAGACGATGCATGCTGGTCTTCAGTCCATGCGGGTTCGCTAGGTACCGAGTATGCTCTAGAGAGGGATTCAACAATTTGAATTCCACTTCCCTCTTCATTTTCCTTAATCCTAGTCGAGCTGATAAAGTCTTGAGGAGGTGCTTGGCTAGCAGCTGGTTGCTCAATGGAGATTCCTCGAGCACTCCCTCTCTTGCAAGCAACACTTTTTCTTCTTGTCTTCCCAGAAGTTTCTTCCATTGGAGCTTTCCCTTTTTCAGCAGCAGTAGGCGGAGCCTTCGATGTTTCCGCAGGCGCTTTTCCCTTTGAAGCAGTGGGAACAGTTGTTGCTTCAACTTGCAGTTCATCCCAGTCAATTGATTCTGTCTCTGATTCAGTATCAGAATCATCCTTAGTCTTCTTCGCTTTCTTAGCCTTCTTAGCCCTCTTGGGCTTGACAGTGTCTCTCGTATGTACCATAGCAGCAAGTAGGAAAACAATCCAAGTGATCACCATTGCTAATGGTTTCTTGAGAAAAGAAATCCTGTGGGCAACACTCAAGAACACGAATAATTGTTAACTTTCAAAAATTTGAAAAATTGTACCCAAACAATCATAATCATGTAGAGAGACTAAGAATCAAATTAGTTTTGCAAAAGGACTTTTAAAAATAGATCAATTGCATGATTTTCGAAAATCCTTATTATATGCCCTAAAACCGAAATTTTAGAAATCGAAGCCTAAAAATCCGTTAATCAGGAGAATACCTAGCATATAATCAAAACTAATCTACCCAGAGTTCTTATTTCAAAAGAAATTTGATCAAAAACCATCCACAAACAAAATTGATCCAAGAAATTCATCACGTTTGAGGAGGAATAGAGAAAAACGGTGAAAAACCGAGATTTTGATCAATAAAACTTACTTGGAACTGAAGAACTTGAGTTTGAAAGCTTCCAAGAAGGATGAAATCTAGAGAGAGACGCTCTGGAAACTTTAGAACAAAAGATTGGAGTAAAAGAAATCAAAACCCTTTTGTTCTTTATAAAACCCTAGCCGCGATCCGGATCATCCCATGCTTGCGATCCGGATCGGCTACCCGCAGTGAGAAACTGCGTTCGGGATCCGGATCGGCAGGTCCAATCCGGATCGTCAGCCCGCAGAAGAATACCTGCGTTCGGGATCCGGATCATCTTGCCCGATTCGGATCGGCTCCAACTTTTTCTTTAGAAAATTTCAGAGAAATTCAAGAAAAACCAGAAAAAGATTGTAAGCACAAATGTGTATCAACTTTAAACAAAAATCATCGTTTCATACAACAAGAATTAGATTATGCCAAATCTATCAATAATATCCAAAAATGAAACGAGAATTTACAAAAATTAAATCCCTTAAAGTTGAACACCTTCAATTACATCTAACTTGATCTTATGAGTAATGCCTTTATCAAATCATCAATTCAGTAAAGAAAATGAAATACAAAGATCAATAGATGTTTGAAATCCCAAATATAGTAGATAATGTATCTAGACAATCTGTTGAAGAGAGTGGCTCTTGAGCATCTTTCTTTAAAAACCCACCTTATACCAACCTTGAAATTTGACGGAGTCAAGTATTTCAACATGCATTTTACATAATCAAAAATTTGAACAACCATGCTTGGTATACATGTGGTAGCTGCACACAATACTCGGACGACCGAGGTGGTAGCTCTTTCCTCCATGTGGTGGTAGTTTTCACACTCCTCATTGGGATGTAACTCTTTCCACATCTTTTGAGCATTTTACTTTTTCTATGACTCCCCCTCAATTGGCTATCAATTATTTAAGATATAAAGTATTCAACCAAATATTGATCTCGATTTCATACTCGACTAAGCAGTCAAATAAGATAATGACTATACCAAGAGATCATTGAGAGAGAGAAATTGACTTTGATCACTTAGAAGATGATTTAATTAACATAAATGATCATTGCAACAGTGAAATATTATGATGGCAAAAGCATAATAAATTTCTAAATGTGCGAAACGATGCAATTAAAGTCAATTATGATCTATGCTCAATTAATGTCCTATGTACAAACATAGATAATGAACAAAACAAAAACAAATACAAAACCTATCCTAAGCAAAGGTTTCAAAAAGAAGTTTATTTCAAGGAAAGCATTCCAATTGCTTTTCGTAAATGAATAAAACGTTTTTGATCCAAAGGTTTTGTTAAAAAGTCAACCAATTGATCCTCAGTTGAAATATATGAAAGTTGAAGAGTATTTGATTCAACTAGCTCTCTAAGAAAATGATATCTAAGTTCAATATGTTTTGTTCTAGAGTGCAACACAGGGTTTTTAGAAATGTTAATTGCACTTGTGTTGTCACAAAGAATTGTTACCGAAGATGCTGAAATGCGGAAGTCGCTCAATACGCTTTTCATCCAAATGAGTTGAGTTGAGCAACTTCCAGCTGAAATGTATTCCGCTTCGGCAGTCGAGAGTGCTATGCAATTCTGCTTTTTACTGTGCCATGCAACAAGGCAATGGCCAAGATAGAAGCATGCACCACTCGTGCTTTTCCGATCATCCACTGATCCTGCCCAATCGGCATCTGAGTATCCAACAATATCCAGACTTGTTCCCATAGGATACCAAATTCCGAAATTAATTGATCCTTTGATGTACCGGATGATCCGTTTCACCGCTTTCAGGTGAACCTCCTTTGGTGCTGATTGATATCTCGCGCAAATCCCAACACTAAAGGATATATCCGGGCGACTAGCCGTGAGGTAAAGTAGACTTCCAATCATACTTCTATACAGTTTCTCGTCTACATTCTCACTATGTGATTCACTTCCAAGTCCCTTGTGGCTAGTTCCCATTGGAGTTGGAAAATCTTTACAATTTTCTAGATCAAACTTTTTGACCAACTCCATTGCATACTTGGATTGACTCAAGTGAATACCTTCATCATTTTGTTTAATTTGCAATCCAAGAAAATAAGTCAATTCGCCCATCATGGACATCTCAAATTCGCTTTCCATGGTCTCCGCGAATTTAGAAGCATCATTATCTCATGTTGCGCCAAATACAATGTCATCGACATAGATTTGTGCTACAATGAAATTGCTTTGATAATGCTTCACAAAGAGAGTCCTATCAGCTCCCCCTCGAGTATAGCCCTTCTCCAAAGGTGCTTTGTTAACCTTTCGTACCATGCTCGCGGTGGTTGTTTCAGACCGTAAAGAGCCTTTTTCAAACGAAAAACATGGTTAGGTTGTTTATGATCTACAAAACCTTTCGGTTGAGCCACATAAACTTCCTCATTTAAAAAACCATTTAGAAATGCGCTCTTAACGTCCATTTGAAATAATTTGATTTTAAAATGACAAGCAATAGCAAATAGTATACGAATGGACTCGAGTCTAGCTACAGGGGCGAATGTTTCGTCAAAGTCTATACCTTCTACTTGAGAGTAGCCTTGAGCAACTAATCGTGCCTTGTTCCTAATGATAGTACCATCCTCATTTTTCTTGTTCTTGAAGATCCATTTGGTACCTATCACATTATGTTGCTTTGGAGGCTTCATTAATTCCCAGACTTTGTTTCGCTCAAATTGATGGAGCTCTTCCTGCATTGCTTTAATCCAGTAGTCATCCTGAAGAGCTTCATCTATGTTCTTTGGTTCGATTAAAGATACGTAGCAAGCGAATCCACAAACCAACTGCCTCCGAGTTCTAACTCCTTCTTGTGGATCTCCAATGATGTTCGATTCCGGATGATCCTTGGAGATTCGTAACGTTTGTTGAAACGGAGTACTCGGAGATACATGAGATGATTCCTGCACATCAGATAAACTAGAAGAGCCATTAGATGCATCATTAATATTGGAAGTATTATCATGAGAAGATGCACTAGCAGGAGAATCATCATCTAGAGAGATATCGAGGGTAGATTTTCCAGATCCAAAGTGAAAAGCTTCATCTACTTTAACATTTATAGATTCTACGATCGTCTTAGATTCAATGTTAAATACTCGATATGCTCTGCTATTCGTAGAATAACCCAAAAAGATCCCTTCATCACTTCGAGAGTCGAACTTTCCAAGATTTTCACGGTCACGTAAAATGTAACATCGACTCCCGAAGATACGAAAGTATTTGATATCCGGTTTTCTACTAAACCACAGCTCATATGGTGTATTTAAAGTTCCTGGGCGCAAGTAAACTCTATTAATGACATAGACAGCGGTGTTCACGGCTTCAGCCCAAAAATGTAGCGGTAAATTCCGGCTATGAAGCATCACACGCGCCATCTCTTGTACAACCCTGTTTTTGCGCTCAACAACACCATTCTGCTGAGGTGTATAGGGTGCCGAGAATTCATGTTTAATGCCATTTGAAGTGCAAAAATCAATGAATTTTGAATTTATGAATTCTCCTCCTCTATCACTTCTAACACGAATGATCTTTTCATTCTTTTCAATCATAATACGATGGCAAATCTCATGAAAAGAGTCAAACGTATCAGCTTTCTCTTTTAAAAATGCTACCCAAGAAAACCTAGAGAAATCATCAACCAATAAGAAAATGTACCATTTACCTCCCAAAGATGGTTGACGGGTCGGCCAAAAGAAAAAGAAGAAAAGAAAATAGTCTACATAAACTACACAAGATTTAATCGTAGAACGATTAAAGACAAGGAGGGGTTTCACCTTTGCATACCCAAACCTTTTGAGTTTTGGAGTATGTTGGCAATGGTTGAGAAGTTTTCCTTGATGAAGACGTCTTGCATGATTGGTCTTTTTCTTTTGTCATCGTCTTATTTGAAGTACTACCAATGTCCTTTTCTTTAGGAAAATCCTTCTTTGAATTCCGGAGAGTGAACTTATTGGTAGTAGTTGCAAGATGTGGTTGATTTGATCTTTGAGCTCCAATCTTGCAATTTCTTTCAATGTGCCCTGCAAAATTACAACGAAAACATACCTTTGTGCTTGACGATTCTGAAGAGGATGAAGTAGGCTTGTTGTCGTTGGTTGTCATGATTTCCGGTGTCGGAGGAGGAGATACCGACTGAGGCACAAAAACTGTCCCACTCGAACTTGGACTGTTTCCAGTTTGAGTGTATCCGAGGCCGAACCGATTTGATTGACCAAGACCAAGAAGTCTATCCAACTTACTCCTTCCTGAAGAGAATCGCTGTAAGTCATTCTTGAGTTGGAAAATGGTCTTTGTCATTTCCAGGTTATCCTGTCGAGCCTCGTTGTAGAGCTTTGAGAAGTGATTCGCGTTATCCACCAGATTTGTATGTTCCTTCTCAAGTTGCTCATTGGACTCTTGAAGGGAAACATTTGCTTTTATCAGGTTTTCCCTTTCCACTTCAAGAGCGTTTGAGAGAGAAGTCGCTCTTTTTGCTTCTTCTTCGAGATCACGCACTCTCCCTCTCAAACTCTTGTTTTGCTTAGCCACTTTCTTTGAATCCCTCAAAAGTCTGTGGTAGGCTATAGCAAAATCTTCACCTTCCGAATCATCCGATTCATTGTCCGTTGCATTCTTTTCAACAGTGGAGTTGGACAACGACTCGGATGTACTTGCCATAAAGCACATGAAGGGTGAAGATACGGATGCGTGGAATGCGGTGGAGCTCTTTTCTTCATCACTCGAAGACGACTCATTTGACGTTGAGTTGTCATCCCAAGTGACGACTTGCATCGCCTTCTTCTTTGCCGGATACTTGTTAGGACACTCCGTTGCAATGTGGCCGTAGCCTCGACATTTGAAGCATTGTAGTTGTCCTTCTGAACTTTTCTTATCCTTTGAGAAGTTCTCTTGCTTTCTTGACTTGTAACTTGAAGTACCCTTGCCTTTGTTCGACTTTCCGAAGGATGGAGATTTGCTTGAATTACCCCTTCGAAAGTTGCGGCGAAACTTCCTCGTCAAGAGAGCGAGCTGCTTCTCAAATTCCTCCATAGAAAGGTTCTCGTCATCGTCTGAGGAGGATATATCCGCGTCTTCTTCCTTAGTTGTTTTCAACGCATAACCTGAAGACTTAGAAGTGGATGCCTTTCCAGAAGAATTGTTAGTAGTAAAAGTCATTTCATAAGTTTGTAATGAACCAACTAATTCTTCTACACGTATTTCGTCCGGGTGTTTAATAGTTTCAATGGCTGTAACCTTTGGGCGAAATCGTTCAGGAAGAGTTCTTAAGATCTTTCTTACAATCTTAAATTCTGGAATCTTCTCTCCCAGGTTAGCACATGAGTTTATGATATCTTGCAATCGTGTATAGTAGTCCGTGAAAGATTCATTTTCTGCCATCAAGATAGAGTCAAACTTGCTCGTAAGCATTTGCAGTTTCTGAATCTTCACGAGGTTAGTTCCCTCATGTGTAACCTGAAGAACATCCCAGATTTCTTTCGCAGTCTCACATGCCGAGATGCGAGAGAATTCAGTTTGAGATAAGGCATTAAAAATAGCATTAATTCCCTTGCCATTGTAAGAAGATGAATCTAACTCTTCCTTGGTCCATTTCGACCTAGGTTTTAAGGTGCGAACATCACCAATAAATTCAGTTGGATTAGACCATCCTAATTCAATTGATTGCCACACCCGTTCGTCGATGGAAATTAAAAAGGCTTTCATCCGCACTTTCCAGTACGCATAATTTGTTCCATCGAAGAACGGGGGTCGGTTGATGTTTCCACCTTCAACCATTGTTTACAACCCTATTCCCGCTCTGATACCACTTGTTGGGTTATATGTAATAAGGATCTAAATAGGGGAAAAAACACCTAGAGGGGGGTGAATAGGTGTAAACGTATAAACACTCAAAAATCGTTGCGATAAAAACCCAATGCGGAAATAAAAATAATACGCAAGATTTTTACGTGGAAAACTCCATCACCGGAGTAAAAAACCACGGGACCGATAACACGGCAGAAATCCACTAGAATTAAAACACGTACAAGGTGATTTACCGTACACGCTTACGACTCAACCTTTTCCATACGCTCCTAGAGGATCTTCTCCGCTCGCTCCGCGACGCTTCTCGAATCCACGATCTACGCCCCAACGCCGAATCCACGGCGTCCAACGTCGAATCCACGACGTCCGACCGAATCCACGGTCTTCACCCAATAGCACCCTTCGAATCCACGAACGTGCCTCGCTCCGAATCCACGAGAGCGGTTGAACCTTGAATCCACAAGGACACGCGAATCCACGCGCCGATTTTTAGGGTAAATCGTTGTTTTTGGTGGTGATGATCCGCCGAATACTTAGATCAAAGATAGATCGGAAATACCATCTAAGTATTCATTAGTTTGATTCAACTCAAGATGTGAGTATGAAAACCTAGAATCAAACTAATCAATATAGATGAAGAAACATAAGTATTCTCTAATGATTTCCTTTCTTCTCTATATGTGGATCTAGAGCCGTATAAGATGATATATGAAAATGACGGCTATTTGGATTATCGGCCACCCCATGAAAAAGAGTCATAGGGTCTATTTATAGGTTAGAAACCCTAGGAAGGAGATAAGAATCAAAAACGTAACATTTCTGGAAATTTTACGGACGGCGATCCGGATCGGATTAGCTGTGATCCGGATCGTCGTAACGAGTCAGGCAATTCCAGAAAAACGAAGGTTCGGGATCCGGATCGAAGTGCTTGATCCGGATCGTTCATACAGTTCACCAAACATCAACGTTCGGGATCCGGATTGCGAAGCCTGATCCGGATCGTTCAAGGAAGATGGTAAACTCAGTGTTCGGGATCCGGATCAAGAGAGGCTACGATCCGGATTGAACTGGTGTATGAACGAACCACCTTCGGGATCCGGATCGAACAACCTGATCCGGATCCTGAACATGTCCCAAGTCCAGTTTTTGATTTTTATGCAATGAAAGATTCTTCCAAGTGTTTCTACACTACAAGAAGTATTCGGATCACACAAAATCTTTAGTTAAACATACCTGATCCTTTTGAATTCTTCTTTCTTGAGATTGAGTTAAATGATCCAACTTTCTTCACCTTCAATCTTCAAGACTTGAGACTTTCACGAAACTACGCCAACTCAAATTCCGTAACAGTGTTATCCTCGCTCGGGTAGTGGGCCGAGTGGTCAGGATTCCTTTTAGTGTGGGATGCATGTTGCACTCGTGCTTGGGAGCAGAGTGGAGTCTGGTAGATGTAGTTGGTCGTTTATCTGTGGCGGGATGTCTTGTTCTATGTGTTGCCACTGTGTTAGTGGCAATAGTATACCAGTGATAGCAGGACTTAGAACCCAGACTGTTTTTGGACACATATAATTTCTGTAAACTAATATTTTCCCTCCAAACTTCGATCCGGAGCCTGTTCTTGTTTGGTTTGGGTGAAGGCAATAGCCCTTCGGAGTTTGGAAAGTAAAACTTATTTGAACTGATTTTTATTAAAGAACTAAAATATATTAAATTGGGTTTCTCAGATTAAAATAGTTTTCAGTAATAACTGTCATCTTTTTATTACAACTTCCTCACCCGAGAGAGTTTGGATGATCTGGGTTCTAGGTGTCACTCTCCGTGGTCAAAACTGCGACCCGGGCTCGCCAACAGATCTGCCTCCTATACAAAACCCCTCATATGCGAAGCGTCCAACCTGCAAGAAAAGGTGCTACAGCTAAAAGATATTAGAGCTAAAAATAAAAATCTGCTGTAAAACTAAAACCAACCACTGTACAACTGGAAATAAAAATACAATATTCAACTCCCATAAGTGATAATCATACAATGTCCTCAGATACAATAATCCAAACTACAACAGGGAGGTATCTCCAATAAAACATCAGTGTACAGGCTCTCAATACATAACATATCCTCACTACATCTGTCTCTCAAAAGAGGAAAAATAAAATAGCTAATCTACTGAAGATCTCCACTAAAGGGGTACCGCTACTCTACAACGACGGGTAGGGATCTGGCTCCCGACTCCCTCGCCTCGATCAACAACCGCAGAATCAGCAACACCCGCTAACACTCTGCAAAACAATGGAGAGAAAAGAAAGGGAGGGGGAAAACCCCCAACTGGTGTGAGAACTACACCAAAAAGGGAGTTCTCAGTGGGTACCACCGCCAGGCCCGACGATCTGCCCACTAAGTCCACTAGAGGCATAAGATAACCAATGCAGTAAAAACTGAACAAGAAGGCTGGAGACACTCAACAGCTACCATGCCTCTATCTAAATGCTCAAAAGGGGAGAACCAAAGAATGGTATGCAACCACTGGTCCAGTCAAGCCTGCGCCCACCTACAACCACCTCCCACTGCTGGGTAGGAATTACGTAGGGTGTCCAAACGGACTAACTCGCTATCGAATAGTGGCTCATGCAGTCTATAGTCGAAATCCATGCTCTCTCTCAGAACGGATAAACTCAAGATGATCAACCTCTCACACAATGGTCAAATTACTCTCAACGACACAGGACCACCGTCAAACCAACCGGCTCCTAACAACACTAGCACTGATCTAAACACAGCTACTAGACTCCACTCAGCCCCCTGACACGAGTGCAACAATAAAGTAAATGCCTGTAATAAACCCAATCAATGAACCAGTAAGAACTGGTACTGCCTGCTGTGCCTTGCCTGTATCGGGTATGCTGGCCGACGCATAACACCGATGAAAAGGAGTCTCAAGGACTCAAAGCCTGTATATCGCACACTCCGGAGTGGCACTCGAGGGGAGCGACCCACACGAGTAAAGTGCCTCAGTAATAAGTATAATAGTAGTATAAAACAGCAGGACTGGATCATGACACTGATCAAAGTGGGAAAACTCATCCACTAAAGAAAGCCCCGGTCCTCAATCAGATGCAATAGTACTCAATAAGTGGGAAACTCCATCCACTAGAGAAATCTGATACCCAATCTAATGCATAAATAAATATCCGGTCAACCGCCTAATATCCGCGGTTGTCGTAATGCCCCACAAACCATAATCTAAAACCGACCTCTGGTCAACCGCCCAAAGTCCGCGGTCAGCGCAAAACCCTGTCAACCACAATCCAGCACGACCCGCCCCTGACACTAATGTCCCGGCTACACTACCACAAACCCCTGCTCGCACCCGAGCAACACAGACCAGTTGACTAACAAAGAAGGAGAAAGGAATAACATGGTTTCTCCTAAGTCAAGTCCCAATAAGTAGTGCAGCAGTAAAAGATGGCGTAACTATAAGTCCATACAAGCATGCATTTGTCCTCAAGAAAGATAGAAGAAAGTAAACCACATGCCAAAATCACTAATGAACTACACCTATCCAATATCCTTGATCCATAATGACTCCTCAGAGTAATACCCGCACATAGCTACATAATCCTACCCCATCGCATGAACCAATCTCATAAACGGCTATGTGCTAACATGGCATGCTACATAATCACATATAGGGTAACATGAACTTAGGTAAGCTTCCACTAATCACCAACATGACTATCCAAATCTCGCAAGTCCTCATAATATAACATGAATATTAATCTTGCAATTCTTTTATACAATTATCAATACCAAGCTTACCTACCTCTCAATCACATACCATGTACCCTAGACATGCATGCATCCTAACATAAAGAATTAGAGAACCGTCCACCGGTTCTGGAGATGAAGCAACCCACCTGAAACGCTTTCCATAGGCAAAGCTGAAGTCGGTGAAGAGAGTGTGCACTTGCAAGCAAAATCCACTGAACCCGTATCCTCGGTACATGTCGCGCAAGCCTCGGCTGCAAACAACATCACAACACTCTAGTCAAAACCCCACACATACACTTGTTGTTTTTCCAAAACAGCACAAGGAAGGGAATTTCTCACCTCCAAGCAGTGCTCCAAAAAAATCTCAGAAAAATCACGGTTGCGATCCTCGTGACGAGTAGCCCCAAAATGAGTACTTATACGCCCCATTCCGACACATGTAGGCCAAGAAACAAATACAACAATGCCGGAAGCCAATCGATCCACAACCTGCAAAAACTGTGTTGGGTTATATGTAATATAGATCTAAATAGGGGAAGAAACACCTAGAGGGGGGTGAATAGGTGTAAACGTATAAACACTCAAAAATCGTTGCGATAAAAAACCCAATGCGGAAATAAAAATAACACGCAAGATTTTTACGTGGAAAACTCCATCACCGGAGTAAAAAACCACGGGACCGATAACACGGCGAAATCCACTAGAATTAAAACACGTACAAGGTGATTTACTGTACACACTTACGACTCAACCTTTTCCATACGCTCCTAGAGGATCTTCTCCGCTCGCTCCACGACGCTTCTCGAATCCACGATCTGCGCCCAACGTCGAATCCACGGCGTCCAACGTCGAATCCACGACGTCCGACCGAATCCACGGTCTTCACCCAGTAGCACCCTTCGAATCCACGAACGTGCCTCGCTCCGAATCCACGAGAGCGGTTGAACCTTGAATCCACAAGGACACGCGAATCCACGCGCCGATTTTGGGGTAAATCGTTGTTTTGGGTGGTGATGATCCGCCGAATAGTTAGATCAAAGATAGATAGGAAATACCATCTAAGTATTCATTAGTTTGATTCAACTCAAGATGTGAGTGTGAAAACCTAGAATCAAACTAATCAATATAGATGAAGAAACATAGAGTATTATCTAATGATTTCCTTTCTTCTCTATATGTGGATCTTAGGCCGTATAAAATGATATATGAATATGACGGCTCTATCGATTATCGGCTTCTCGGCTTACCGGCTTCCCCTAGAAAAATGAATCATAGGGTCTATATATAGGTTAGAAACATTTGGAAGGAGATAAGAATCAAAAACCTAACATTTCTGGAATTTTTACGGACGGCGATCCGGATCGGATTTGGGCGATCCGGATTGCAGTAGCAAGAAAGACGGTTTCCAGAAAAACAATCGTTCGGGATCCGGATCGGAAGGCCTGATCCGGATCGTTCATACAATTCAGAAAACTCAACGTTCGGGATCCGGATCGTGAGATGCTGCGATCCGGATTGAAGTAATGTATGAAACACAAACCTTCGGGATCCGGATCGCTGGCTCTGATCCGGATCCTGAACATGTCCGAACACCAGTTTTTGATTTTTATGCAATTAAAAGTTCTTCCAGGTGTTTCTACACTACAAGAAGTATTCGGATCACCAATAAACTTTAGTTAAACATACCTGATCCTTTTGAATTCTTCTTTCTTGAGATTGAGTTAAATGATCCAACTTTCTTCACCTTCAATCTTCAAGACTTGAACCTTTCACGAAACTAAGCCAACTCAAATTCCGTAACAATCTCCCCCTTTGGCGGTTTCGTGACAAAACACAGATCCACTAAAGAAAATTCAAAAAGATATTTTTGTTGCTATCACCATACAACAAAAATTTAAAATGGAGATCCAAAAATTTAAAAACATGAGATATAAACTCCTAAAACAGACTCTAGACTTAGACATCTGTACTCTCTGCACAAAGAAATCATTCTTGACAAAAAGAGATCGTTAGATACCTCAAGAATATTTAGCATTCAAAACCTAACAGAGATAGAGTTTATGCTCACCATGACATTGAGTAATTCAGATATGTAATAAGATCACAATCAAACATTGACATATCTTCTAAGCAATAAAATTCCAAATGTCATAACTTTGCTTTGTTAGTAATCAAACAACTTGTTAGTTATACATGTCCAAATAGTTAGTCGAATAGTTAGTAGTAATATGCAAGAAATCACAAGATAAAAACCAAAGTTGTGATACTTACCCTTCACCAAAGTCAAAGTTGAAGTGATACTTACCTTGATGTTCACACATTCACATCATCATTGTTCAATCATTGTTCAAGTTCTCTCTAAACTCTCTCCCCCTTTTTGTCACAAACAAGGCCAAAATTACAAAAACTTAAGGAGAGTTAAGAAGTTTACAATCAAGAAAATCTTGAGAACTAAAAGTAAGAGTAAGTCCTAAAAACTGAAAAACCTGCACAAGAAAAGATTAAAAATCTGCACAAGAAAAAGAATAAAAGGAAGGAATCAGTCATCAGATTCGGAGTCTTCAGAGCTCGTGCAGCCCATCTTAGAGAACATCTTTTTCACCAGCTTGTTCATTGAATTGACCTTCTTAGTTATGGTAATATGAGCTGCCGTGATGAGCTCCAGCTCATTGGAAATTCTCGTCTGTGCCTTCGAAATCTGTTCCTGCTCAAAAGATAATCATTGTTGTTCTTTGTAGATGGATGAGACTGATGCTTCATCTGCTGGTGTGGGTGCTGGTTGTGATGGTGATGCAGAAGTGCCGGTAGTAGGTTTCGTTCCGCATGGAGGAACTGGAGTGACATGAGGCAATTTGTGAAGGGACTTGACAATGGTGGATTCATCGATCATGCCCAAGCAGTGATGATAAGTTGTTGAACTAATATCAACTTGAAATCTCTTTAAGACCCTCATTATAATCAATGGAAATGGGATCCTTTCAGTGGGATGAGGATGCTCAACATATCTCGTCATTCTATTCCAAATAATGTATGGAATGTTGATATTTAATCCCATTGCCTCTGACGGATGTCCTAAGAGATACAAAAACAACATTCGATCCCATCTCAAGACTTTCGTCTGCATATTTGGAAGGATATTGTAACAAGTGATGAAGTTTAGAAACCGGTACTCAAGACGAAGTTCTTTGGATTTGATAGACTTCTCCGTTGATTGAGTTCCCTCCAAACATATTCCCTTTATGACCATTTGCCACATCGTGTTTGTCAAAACCTTTCCCTTCAGGTAATTAACTCCTGTCTTGCTGGCTTGCATTCCCAATACCTCGGCAATTAACTGTGGAGTGATTTTAAACCTTGTGCCTTGGATATTCGTGTAAAACTCCATCGGACCATTTTCATTTTCTCGAAGGTGCCGTGCATTTGTATAGAAGGTCCTCACGTGATGCAGACAGTATCCAAGCATTTCTGGGAATCGGCATATTTGAATAAGGTTTGCTTGTTCAATCAGAACACCAAACTCGGGGGAGTGATCTCGTAGAGCCTCAATATTAACATGCCTCTCGCCAATGCACTCACGATTCTCAAATGCCCTTAGGCGATCCGCATTAACGAACACTTGTTCCTCACGAGGTGGAGAGTCAGGAACTATTGGCGTGTCAATATCAGCGTCTCGTCGTAGTCCAAAACGTCTACTCACTCGTTTTCTTTTCACAGAGATGGTTGGTGTAGCCATAGGCGCTTTTCCTGTGTCCATGGGTCCCTTTCCTTTTGATCCATCGGAATCTTTTCCTTTTGAACCTTCAGACGCCTTTTGTTCAGGCAATGAGTCATCATCATCTGTTAATTCAGTCCAATCTATCTCTTGACAATCTGCTTCCACTTCTGTGTCGCTGATCATAAGAAACTCACCTTTTTGTTGTGTTTTCTTAGCTCTCTTTAATTTGTTTGTGGCCCGAGTGTGCACCATAGTGACCAACAAAAGAATGATCCATGAGAATCCCATTGATCCAAGTGCCTTAAGAAGATTGAAATCCTGCGAAGACCAACTCAAGAACACATGAAAAATTGTTAATTTTCAAAGATTTGAAAAATTGTACCCAAACAATCATAATCATGTAGAGAGACTAAGAATCAAATTAGTTTTGCAAAAGGACTTTTAAAAATAGATCAATTGCATGATTTTCGAAAATCCTTATTATATGCCCTAAAACCGAAATTTTTAGAAATCGAAGCCTAAAAATCTGTTAATCAGGAGAATACCTAGCATATAATCAAAACTAATCTACCCAGAGTTCTTATTTCAAAAGAAATTTGACCAAAAACCATTCAAAAACGAAAAAGATAGAAAAATCTCATCACGTTTTGAAGAAAAAAAAAGAAAAACTGTGAAAAACGGGATTTTGATCAATAAAACTTACTTGTATTCGAAGAACTTGAGTTTGGAAAGCTCCAAGGTGCAATAGTTCTAGAGAGAGAGGCTCTAGAGACTTGAGAACAAAAGATTAAGGTAAAAGAAATCAAAACCCTCTTGTTCTTATTAAAACCCTAGCCATGATCCGGATCGGATCGAGATTTCGATCCGGATCGGCCAGCCGCAGGAAGAAGCCTGCGTTCGGGATCCGGATCAGCTTGCCCGATCCGGATCGGCTCCAACTTTTTCAACAGAAAAATCTAGAAAAAATTTCATAAGATCCAGAAAAAGTATGTAAGCACAATTGTGTATCAACTTTAAACAAAAAACATCGTTTCATACAACAAGAATTAGATTATGCCAAATCTATCAATAATATCCAAAAATGAAACGAGAATTTACAAAAATTAAATCCCTTAAAGTTGAACACCTTCAATTACATCTATCTTGATCTTATGAGTAATGCCTTTATCAAATCATCAGTTCGGTAAAGAAAATGAAATACAAAGATAAATAGATGTTTGAAATCCCAAATATGGTAGATAATTTATCTAGACAATCTGTTGAAGAGAGTGGCTCTTTGAGCATCTTTCTTTAAAATCCCACCTTATACCAACCTTGAAATTTGACGAAGTCAAGTATTTCAACATGCATTTTACTTAATCAAAAATTGAACAACCATGCTTGGTATACATGTGGTAGCTGCACATAATACTCGGACGACCGATGTGGTAGCTCTTTCCTCCATGTGGTGGTAGTTTTCACACTCCTCATAGGGATGTAACTCTTTCCACATCTTTTGAGCATTTTACATTTCTTTGACTCCCCCTCAATTGGCTATCAATTATTCAAGATATAAAGTATTCAACCAAAAATTGATCTCGATTTCATACTCGACTAAGCAGTCAAATAAGATAATGACTATACCAAGAGATCATTGAGAGAGAAATTGACTTTGATCACTTAGAAGATGATTTAATTAACATAAATGATCATTGCAACAGTGAAATATTATGATGGCAAAAGCATAATAAATTTCTAAATGTGCGAAAAGATGCAATTAAAGTCAATTATGATCTATGCTCAATTAATGTCCTATGTACAAACATAGATAGTGAACAAAACAAAACAAAAACAAAAACCTATCCTAAGCAAAGGTTTCAAAAAGAAGTTTATTTCAAGGAAAGCAATCCAATTGCTTTTCGCAAATGAATAAAACATTTTTGATCCAAAGGTTTTGTTAGAATGTCAGCTAATTGATCCTCAGTAGAAATATATGAAAGTTGAAGAGTATTTGATTCAACTAGCTCTCTAAGAAAATGATATCTAAGTTCAATATGTTTTGTTCTAGAGTGCAACACAGGGTTTTTAGAAATGTTAATTGCACTTGTGTTGTCACAAAGAATTGTTACCGAAGATGCTGAAATCCGGAAGTCGCTCAACACACTTTTCATCCAAATGAGTTGGGTTGAACAACTACCCGCTGAAATGTATTCCGCTTCGGCAGTCGAGAGTGCTATGCAATTCTGCTTTTTACTGTGCCATGCAACAAGGCAATGGCCAAGATAGAAGCATGCACCACTCGTGCTTTTCCGATCATCCACTGATCCTGCCCAATCGGCTTCTGAGTATCCAACAATATCCAAACTAGTTCCCATAGGATACCAAATTCCGAAATTAATTGATCCTTTGATGTACCGGATGATCCTTTTCACCGCTTTCAGGTGAACCTCCTTTGGTGCTGATTGATATCTCGCGCAAATCCCAACACTAAAGGATATATCCGGGCGACTAGCCGTGAGGTAAAGTAGACTTCCAATCATACTTCGATACAGTTTCTCGTCTACATTCTCACTTTGTGATTCACTTCCAAGTCCCTTGTGGCTAGTTCCCATTGGAGTCGGAAAATCCTTCGAATTTTCTAAGTCAAACTTTTTAACCAACTCCATTGCATACTTGGATTGACTCAAGTGAATACCTTCATCATTTTGTTTAATTTGCAATCCAAGGAAATAAGTCAATTCGCCCATCATGGACATCTCAAATTCGCTTTCCATGGTCTCCGCGAATTTAGAAGCATCATTATCTCTTGTTGCGCCAAATACAATGTCATCGACATAGATTTGTGCTACAATGAAATTGCTTTGATAATGCTTCACAAAGAGAGTCCTGTCAGCTCCCCCTCGAGTATAGCCCTTTTCCAAAAGGTGCTTTGTCAACCTTTCGTACCATGCTCGCGGTGCTTGTTTCAGACCGTAAAGAGCCTTTTTCAAACGAAAAACATGGTTAGGTTATTTATGGTCTACAAAACCTTTCGGTTGAGCCACATAAACTTCCTCATTTAAAAACCCATTTAGAAACGCGCTCTTAACGTCCATTTGAAATAATTTGATTTTAAAATGACAAGCAATAGCAAATAGTATACGAATGGACTCGAGTCTAGCTACAGGGGCGAATGTTTCATCAAAGTCTATACCTTCTACTTGAGAGTAGCCTTGAGCAACTAATCGTGCCTTGTTCCTGATGATAGTACCATCCTCATTTTTCTTGTTCTTGAAAATCCATTTGGTACCTATCACATTATGTTGCTTTGGAGGCTTCGTTAATTCCCAGACTTTGTTTCGCTCAAATTGATGGAGCTCTTCCTGCATTGCTTTAATCCAGTAGTCATCCTGAAGAGCTTCATCTATGTTCTTTGGTTCGATTAAAGATACGTAGCAAGCGAATCCACAAACCAACTGCCTCCGAGTTCTAACTCCTTCTTGTGGATCTCCAATAATATTCGATTCCGGATGATCCTTGGAGATTCGTAGCGTTTGTTGAAACGGAGTACTCGGAGGTATATGAGATGATTCCTGCACATCAGATAAACTTGAAGAACCATTAGATGCATCATTAATATTGGAAGTATTATTATGAGAAGATGCAATGGCAGGTGAATCATCATCTAGAGAGATATCGAGGGTAGATTTTCCAGATTCAAAGTGAAAAGCTTCATCTACTTTAACATTTATAGATTCTACGATCGTCTTAGATTCCAAGTTAAATACTCGATATGCTCTACTATTTGTAGAATACCCCAAGAATATCCCTTCGTCACTTCGAGAGTCAAACTTTCCAAGATTTTCACGGTCACGTAAAATGTAACACCGACTCCCGAAGATGCCAAAATATTTGATGTTGGGTTTTCTACCACACCATAGTTCATATGGTGTATTTAACGTTCCCGGGCACAAATAAACTCGATTAATTACATAGATTGCAGTGTTCACAGCTTCAGCCCAAAAATGTAGCGGTAAATTCCGGCTGTGAAGCATAACACGTGCCATCTCTTGAACAACCCTGTTTTTGCGCTCGACAACACCATTCTATTGAGGTGTATAGGGTGCAGAGAATTCATGCTTAATACCGTTTGAAGTGCAAAAGTCAATGAATTTAGAGTTAACGAATTCTCCACCTCTATCACTTCTAACACGAATGATCTTTTCATTCTTTTCAATCATAATACGAAGGCAAATCTCGTGAAAAGAATCAAAAGTATTAGCTTTCTCTTTTAAAAATGCTACCCAAGAATATCGAGAGAAATCATCAATCATCAAGAAAATATACCATTTACCTCCCAAAGATGGTTGACGAGTTGGCCCCATTAAATCCATGTGTAAAAGTTCCAAAGGCCGTTTTGTACCAACGTGGTTCAAGTTCTTGTGTGCAGTCCTGGACTGTTTTCCCTTTTGGCAACCACCACACACAATGTTTTGTTTAAATAAAAGTTTTGGAACCCCCCTGACCACGTCCTTGTTTGAAATTCTAGCAAGTTCCTTAAAATTTATGTGACCTAGCCTTTCATGCCAAATTGTTTCATTAATCAAAGAAACTAGATTACATTTTTCTGAAATTTTATTAGGAACAACATAGCAATTGTTTTCAGATCTAACCCCTTTTAAAAAGAAGACATGGTCCTTATCAGTTACAACACATTCAACAGATGAAAAGTTAACTGAAAAACCATTGTCGCAAAGTTGACTTATGCTTATGAGGTTAGTCTTAAGACCATCAACAAATAACACATTATTTAGAACCGGGCCATCTGGAATAGCTACTGTTCCTTTTCCAACAATTTTGGAAGATTGACCATCTCCGAAAACAACGAGTCCTCCGGAGATTTTCTCAAGATTTTGAAAACTATTTTTGTCACCGGTCATGTGACGGGAACACCCGCTATCTAGATACCAAGACGAACTATCATATGCATGCAAGGAAACATTAGTAACAAGACAAGGAAAGATTTCACCTTTGCGCACCCAAACCTTTTTGGAATGCGTCGGTAATGGTCATGAAGTTATATGCCTAGGTGAAAGCGTCTTGTTAAAACGATTGCTGCTCCTTGATGAAGTCGTCTTGCGCGGTAAACTACCAAGGTTCTTTTCCTTCAATTGATTTGCGATTGATTTCCGAGGAATCACCTTTGTGGTAGTCATTGCAAGAGGTGTTTGAGGTGAGCGTTTGACTCCCGTCTTGCAATATCTTCTTATGTGCCCTGAAACACCACAACGAAAACATACCTTAGATCTTGACGATCCTAAAGAGGATGAAGTAGGTTTGTTGTCGTTGTTTGTCTTGAATTCCGGTGTCGGAGGAGGAGATACCGACTGAGGCACAAAAACTGTCCCACTCGAACTTGGACTGTTTCCAGTTTGAGTGTACCTGAGGCCGAACCGATTTGTTTGACCAAGACCAAGAAGCCTATCCAACTTACTCATTCCTGAAGAGAATCGCTGCAAGTCATCCTTGAGTTGGAAAATGGTCTTTGTCATTTCCAGGTTATCCTGTCGAGCCTCGTTGTAGAGCTTTGAGAAGTGATCCGCTTTATCCACCAGATTTGTATGTTCCTTCTCAAAAAGCTCATTGGACTCTTAAAGGGAAACATTTACTTTTATCAGATTTTTCCTTTCCACTTAAAGAGCGTTTGAGAGAGAAGTTGCCCTTTTTGCTTCTTCTTCGAGATCATGCAATCTCCCTCTCAAACTCTTGTTTTGCTTAGCCACTTTCTTTGAATCCCTCAAAAGTCTGTGGTAGGCTAGAGCAAAATCTTCACCTTCCGAATCATCCGATTCGTTGTCCGTTGCAATCTTTTCAACAGTGGAGTTGGACAATGACTCGGACGTACTTGCCATAAAGCACATGAAGGGTGAAGATATGGACGCGTGGAATGCCGTGGTGCTCTTTTCTTCATCACTTGAAGACGACTCATTTGACGTTGAGTTGTCATCCCAAGTGACGACTTGCATCGCCTTCTTCTTTGCCGGATACTTGTTGGGACACTCCGTTGCAATGTGGCCGTAGCCTCGACATTTGAAGCATTGTAGTTGTCCCTCTGAACTTTTCTTATCCTTTGAGAAGTTCTCTTGCTTTCTTGACTTGTAACTTGAAGTACCCTTGCCTTTGTTCGACTTTCCGAAGGATGGAGATTTACTTGAATTACCCCTTCGAAAGTTGCGGCGAAACTTCCTTGTCAAGAGCGCGAGCTGCTTCTCAAATTCCTCCATAGAAAGGTTCTCGTCATCGTCTGAGGAGGATGTATCCGCGTCTTCTTCCTTAGTTGTTTTCAACGCATAACCTGAAGACTTAGAAGAGGATGCTTTTCCAGAAGAATTGTTAGTAGTAAATGTCATTTCATATGTTTGTAATGAACCAACTAATTCTTCTACACGCATTTCGTCCGGGTGTTTAATAGTTTCAATGGCTGTAACCTTTGGGCGAAATCGTTCAGGAAGAGTTCTTAAGATCTTTCTTACAACCTTAAATTCTGGAATCTTCTCTCCCAGGTTAGCACATGAGTTTACGATGTCTTGCAATCGAGTATAGTAGTCCGTGAAAGATTCATTTTCTGTCATCAAGATAGAGTCAAACTTGCTCGTAAGCATTTGCAGTTTCTGAATCTTCACGAGGTAGTTCCCTCATGTGTAACCTGAAGAACATCCCAGATTTCTTTCGCAGTCTCACTTGCCGAGACGCGAGAGAATTCAGTTTGAGATAAGGCATTAAAAATAGCATTAATTCCCTTGCCATTGTAAGAAGATGAATCTAACTCTTCCTTGGTCCATTTCGACCTAGGTTTTAAGGTGCGAACATCAGAGATAATTTCAGTTGGATTAGACCATCCTAATTCAATTGATTGCCACACCCTTTCGTCGATGGAAATTAAAAAAGCTTTCATCCGTACTTTCCAGTACGCATAATTTGTTCCATCAAAGAAAGGGGGTCGATTGATGTTTCCACCTTCAACCATTGTTTACAACCCTATTCCCGCTCTGATACCACTTGTTGGGTTATATGTAATATAGATCTAAATAGGGGAAGAAACACCTAGAGGGGGGTGAATAGGTGTAAACGTATAAACACTCAAAAATCGTTGCGATAAAAAACCCAATGCGGAAATAAAAATAACACGCAAGATTTTTACGTGGAAAACTCCATCACCGGAGTAAAAACCACGGGACCGATAACACGGCGAAATCCACTAGAATTAAAACACGTACAAGGTGATTTACCGTACACACTTACGACTCAACCTTTTCCATACGCTCCTAGAGGATCTTCTCCGCTCGCTCCACGACGCTTCTCGAATCCACGATCTGCGCCCAACGCCGAATCCACGGCGTCCAACGTCGAATCCACGACGTCCGACCGAATCCACGGTCTTCACCCAGTAGCACCCTTCGAATCCACGAACGTGCCTCGCTCCGAATCCACGAGAGCGGTTGAACCTTGAATCCACAAGGACACGCGAATCCACGCGCCGATTTTGGGGTAAATCGTTATTTTGGGTGGTGATGATCCGCCGAATACTTAGATCAAAGATAGATAGGAAATACCATCTAAGTATTCATTAGTTTGATTCAACTCAAGATGTGAGTGTGAAAACCTAGAATCAAACTAATCAATATAGATGAAGAAACATAGAGTATTATCTAATGATTTCCTTTCTTCTCTATATGTGGATCTTAGGCCGTATAAAATGATATATGAATATGACGGCTCTATCGATTATCGGCTTCTCGGCTTACCGGCTTCCCCTAGAAAATGAATCATAGGGTCTATATATAGGTTAGAAACATTTGGAAGGAGATAAGAATCAAAAACCTAACATTTCTGGAATTTTTACGGACGGCGATCCGGATCGGATTTGGGCGATCCGGATTGCAGTAGCAAGAAAGACGGTTTCCAGAAAAACAATCGTTCGGGATCCGGATCGGAAGGCCTGATCCGGATCGTTCATACAATTCAGAAAACTCAACGTTCGGGATCCGGATCGTGAGATGCTGCAATCCGGATTGAAGTAATGTATGAAACACAAACCTTCGGGATCCGGATCGCTGGCTCTGATCTGGATCCTGAACATGTCCGAACACCAGTTTTTGATTTTTATGCAATTAAAAGTTCTTCCGGGTGTTACTACACTACAAGAAGTATTCGGATCACCAATAAACTTTAGTTAAACATACCTGATCCTTTTGAATTCTTCTTTCTTGAGATTGAGTTAAATGATCCAACTTTCTTCACCTTCAATCTTCAAGACTTGAACCTTTCACGAAACTAAGCCAACTCAAATTCCGTAACAAACTGCGGGATACAACCCCAAAGAAGCTCAAATAAACACTTAATCCCAACTACATGCTGTCCACCAAAAATAGTCCCAAAACTGTGCTGTTTTCACCTGCGAGATGAGCTCGGAAAATTCTAGAGAAATTACCACCGCGACCGTCGCGACGAGCCGATTGAAACGAGTACCTGCACGCCCCAAAACGAGTTTTGTAGGTCAAGATACAAAATCGACAAGGTGACTACCTCAAAAACCATAAGTACAGAATCTGTAGAAGTCCGCCCTGAAAAAGGGGGATTTTCACCTTCGGGGAAAACTTAGGAAAATCTAGAGCAAATACGAGGATGTTCCGTGCTATGCGGAGATGCAAAACGAGTACTTGTGCGTCCAAATCCGATGCCCGAGTGCGAAGATATAGCCAAAAAACCGATGTGCTGTCCAAAACTCCGCAGTGGAAAATGGGTCATAAAAAGGCTCGGAAAACTCCAAGAAAAACTCAAAAAGAGGACAAGCTCAAATCACGAGAGTCGTAGCCCTACCTGTCGTGAAGCCAATGGCGCAAGAATCGCCGGAAAAGGTGGTCGGAGTAGGCTGGGTGAGCTCGTGCACCGAAATGCGACAGAAGAGATCACCAAAGAGAAATCGTCGCACTGCGCCGTAAAATTGAAAACCTCAAAGTGTGTGCCACCAAAAATCCCAGGAATCCACAAGTGGAAGCAGCTCTGGAAAAGGAAGAATCTTGCTGAAGGTTGCACTGAGAGAAACCGAGCAGAAAAAGAGCTACAAGTAGTTGTTCTCGGCCTATTTATAGGCTGGGAAAAACAAATCAAATAATCCCCGGGGTGTCCCCGGTTTCGGGCGCCCGAAACTTTCGGGCGCCGAAACCGGATCGAACGGGATCTGTCCGACCGCGCCAGATTGCTGTGGTTGCGCCACGTCACAGCAAAACAGCGCACACCGAAATCGGCCCTAGCTCTGCGCCGCATGGCCCCACGCGGAAGCCGACGCGTGGCGTGCCCACGCGCGGGAACCGCGCGTCAACGCGCCCACGTGCGCGCCTGCGCCCTTTGCACGCACGCATCCCGAGGCACTCCCCATGCACCCCGTGGACCGCGACCACAGCACCAGCAAATCACAAGATGCCATGTGTCCAACCCCAGCGAATAGGAAGATGCCACGTGGCAAACACCACCGCTGCACCGCGCGCCTGCCCGCGTGTTGCCCGCGCACTGCCCGCGCCCATGCGCTGCCCGCGCCTGCTTCGCCGTCTGCCCGAGCCCGCGCTGCCGCACCCCACCGTCGCCAGTGCTGCCCCAGCCGCCGAAAAAATGCCCCTTGCCTCGAAATCCGTGCACGGGCATCCGGGCTCCGAAAAATACAAGTAAATAGTCTGTTTCGATCGTTTTCGCGCGTTGAATCCAAATCCGCTGTCTGTTTTGCCAAATTCCAAACCTCAAATATTCCGAAGGCATCCATGTCACCCCCGGGGTCGAAACTGCGACCCGGGCTTGCCAACAGATCCGCCACCTATGCGGAACCCCGCATAAGCGAAGCGTCTAACCTGCAAAGTATCATCTAACAACTAAATAGATATCAGAGCTGAAGAAAAACTGCTGTAATAAAAAGTCTAAATCACTGTACAACTGAAAAGTAAAAGTACAATATCCATCTCCCATGAATAATGATACAATAATCCGGTCCACCGAGACTGTAATACAAGTAAGGCCACCTATACAACATCTATAAATCCGAAAAGGGAGATAACTGAAATAATAAAATACAACTGAGTACAGTGAAACCCACACTCCGGGCTGGTACATCTATCCCACTGTAGAAATCAACACTGGTAAGGATCTATCTCGCGACTCCCTCGCCTCGAACCTCCAACCGTAAGGTCAGCAACTCCCGCAGCAGACACTGCAAAACAAAGGGAGGGAAGGGGAAAAACAACAATGGGGGTGAGAACCACTAGTAAAACCAGTAGCCTCCCCCTGTGGGTAAGGCCTCAAACCCCGATGTACCCGCTAAGTCTACCAGAGGCAAGAGAAGGAGTAAGAGAGGTGGTAAGCTATAAACAGAAATACTGATAAGAGGAAGCTACCACTAATATGCCTCTAAATGCCGTGCTAAGAAGTATAGCTAAATGTATGCATCAGAATATCAAAGCCTGCCTGAATAAACCCAATCTATACTCCAGTGAACACTGGTACTGCCTGCGGTGCCTGCCAAATCGGGTATGCCAGCCTACGCATAACACCGATAGGGGATAGGAGTCTCAAGGACTCAAGGTCTGTATAACGTGCACACTATACTTGCCAAATCGGGTATGCCGGCCAATACATAACACCGATAGGGGATAGGAGTCTCAAGGACTCAAGGTTGTAGTAACAAGTATCAAAACTAGCAGGACTGGATCACGACTCTGATCAAAGTGGAAAAAACCCATCCACTACATAAGGCCCGACCCCCAATCTGATGCAACTGTAAATACCCGGTCGGCCGCCCAAAGTCCGCGGTCGCCGCAATATCCCACAAATCCCCCAAATCAAGCCCGACCTGTCATCCCTAATCCGATGCACAAGTCACCATCCGGTCAACCGCCCAAGGTCCGCGGTAGCCACAATACCCTGCCCTCAGGCCAGCCTATCCCAGATCTCAAGAATCTGTCTACACTATCCCAAAACCCCCTGCTCGCGCACGAGCTACAAATACTTTGAGCCTAGTATGAAAGGAGAAAAGCAAGAAACATGGTTTCTCCTAAGTCAAGTCCAACATGATAGTGTAGCAGAAAAAGGTGGCCTATCTAAGTGACCATACAAACATGCAAATGTCCCAAAATGATAAAAAGAAAACAGGTGTCGATGTTCTACATTATTAGAGCATGCTATTCCATAATATTGATGATTGCATAAGAACATTAAGTGCAACATAGCCTATGCCTGCCAATACCACGTACACGATGTTCACAAAGTATGAAAATAAGGAAGTGCTACACCTAATCACAATCACATAAGATGGTACAACGCTTGTCAATCCTCACATTCATACAGGAATAAGCCCAAGATCATTTAACATCACATAAACAGGGACATTTAATCAAGTACCACCAATGAATAGACTAAGGTTCAACAACTTTCATGATCTCACATAGGATGAACATAGGATCTACCAACAACATCCAATCTCATTTGGAGGGATTTAGGAGTCATGACAAAGCTTAGTCTCATAAGGAATAGGCCTCAACTCACAATGATAGCCATCTTTTATGAAGGAATTAGGAATCAAAAGCCTAGGTCATTCTCACATCAACTAAATCAACAACCCACATCATCACCCATTTTCATATAAGTTAGATCAATGATCAATCCACTAATTATTCTCACATAGATAGGTTATGCATTAACATCTATGCCCAACATCAAACATTGCAAGTTAAGGATCAACAAAACCAACTACTCTCATATAAGCCATTCTCAAATAATTCAACCAAGTTCTTCTCACATAAGCAACCAAGCACTTCTCACATAACCCCATCAAGTCCTCACCTAAATCAATCAACCATTCGCATATAACCATCACCATCATTCACCATGATTAGGTTAACCATTCATCACAAGGTGTAGGTTAAAGATTAATTTCCCAATTACCCTCACATAGCATAGGTTTAAGAATGATCACTTATAATGAACTTCATATGAGATAATATAACATCAATCAAGCTATTCATTCACTCATGTATACATTGAGGATCAATTAACTCAATCTAGACATGGGTATCCAAGCATATTATACCAAGGAAAAGAGAACATCAACCACAATGCCATGAGGGAAACCAATAGCCCGAGTGGGTAAATCGATGTTTTCGGCTAAGCACAACCACCCACCTGAAACTTGATGATCCGATGCCCGATCTGGCTGAATTTTGGCGTGGGTAATCCTTATCCTCCCAGGAGTCCGATGCCGCGAAAATCATCCAAATCCGCCTCACGGATTGGGCGCAATCAATGAACCAATGCACACTGCGCATATCAAATTCCAGAATTTCGGCATGTGCAACAAGGTTAATTAAAATGTATGTGCAACCACAAATACCTCAAAATAAAGTTCCCAGCAGTAAAGCAAAGATATCCTCTTTCATACAAACATCTTTAAGTCCTCAAAATCTACCATTAATTTTCCTTTGACATTCAAATACAACAAAATCACAATGCTGTCCCAAAATTGCTAACATAAACTTGCTAGCATTTCCAAGCTTAATTAGAGGCTTTCCAACGGGATTCATCCACAGCTCATAAAAGAGAATTTGCTCACCTTGAAGTTAAGAAGAAGTACCAACTTGAATCTCTGAAAAAGACCTTATATCCACGAAGTTATCTGCATTCCAAGGTGCCTTGCTCAAATCAAAACTAAAAACAGGGACTGCAGTAAACCATATAACAACACTTAAAAAGATCATTAAAGTTACCTAATCAAACGTGCTCTAAATCCGGCAAGAGAGGTACCATTGGATTCCTTGTCGAGAGTAGATACAAATTAAGCTAAAGAACTCCAAATTTCATGCTCGGATGAAGGAGAAAACCCAATAAACCACTTGAACTATCCACCAAGTTCCATCTGTGCCTGACTGCAGCAAGGTGCTCCAAAGATCATGCATAAACCCTAATAAAAAACTCAGATCTGGGGAAAATGATACAATACAAATATTGTAGGTCTTCGAGTCTTGGAAATTTTCCCCACAAAAATCATCCAAATATTCCCATCCTACTGCCTAGAAAGGCCAAAACACTGAGGACTGTTCAGGATTCCAGACTGAAATGAAGGGTTCCAAGATGGCCTTAAAACTCTGTAAAAACATGAGATCTGGGGGAAGAATTGAATACAAAAATTGTAGCCTTACCTCTTGTGAGAACGTAGAACCAAAAATGAGCTCAAACTTCCAAGAAATGAGTCCTGGGGAATTTTCGCACTGAAACGCGACGGGAAAGTCCACCAACAGCAACAATGGTGATGCTTGCCTCAAGGAGAAGATGATGGTGATGAAGCCCCTTCTGTCCTTCTCTTTGCTGATGAAAATGGAGGAGAGTTGCCAAAAGTTCCTCTGTAGAAGTCCCAAGGTTGGAAAGATCCAAAAGTGGGAGAAGGAGGAGGTAGGAGCTCTTAAGTGGGAGGAAGAAGAAGATAAGAACACCAAGAAAAGGGGGGGGGGTTTACTGTGCGGTGCACAGTGCTGGGCCAGGCCCGGCTCCCGGCCCAGCCCCGTGCCCAGCGGGTGCACGTGGCGCCCATCGGGCGCCCCGCCCCGGGCGGATGGCCCGGATGGGGCCACGTTGCCCGCCGCGCCCGCCACTGGCGCGGCGACACGCGTCCCGCACAGGGACGCGCGTCGCGCCAGCGGGCGCGCGTGGGCTTTGCCGCGTGGCCCGGACGGGCCTCTCCAGCGCTGACAGCTGGCGCTCCCCCCGAGTCGCTGCGCCTGGTGCACGCCCAAACCGTGGCCGGCCGCCTTAAATAAATCCAGAACTGCTCCAAAAATGCCTTTTTAGCTATTTTCGCGCGCCGAGTCCAATTCCGACCTCCAAAACTCCAAATAATGCAACCAAATAGCGTTTTGATCGTTTTTCCGCGCTGAATCCAAATACGGTGTCCATTTTGCGCGAAAACCACCTCTATTTTTCGACGAAATTCCCAATTAACCAATCTTGATCAATTTCTCGCACTGAGTCCGTTTCCGGGGTCTGATTTGCGCGCAACAAACACTAACCACAGAAATTGGCCTCCACAAGCTGTCGATCACACTGTAATGACCACGAAGATCCGGGTCTTCACAATCCAGATAAGTGTTCCTAACCCAAATTTCGCGCTGAGTCCAAATTTAATATCCGTTTCACGTGAAACCACTTCTAAACATTCGACGCGGTCATCCGATTACTCTCGTGATCCATTTTTAAGCCCGGGTCCATCACTTATGTCCAATTAGTGCACAAACACCGCCGACACGCACATAGGCCTCCAGAAGCTGCTGGTCCAACAATAATCCTTACGTGGGAATTTTGGGTCCTCACACTAGGGTCGTTCCTTTTTCGGGACGAAAGCTACGGGGGCCATGCCTCGACCTGTTCTTGTTTGATAGGGTTGTAGGTGTTGGTCTCCCGAACTTTCGGACCTGGTTGGTGTCTTCCGCATGTTGTATCGAGGTTGTCGTGTTCCCGAACTGTAGGGGGTCGGGAACTTCGATAAGCGGAGCCTGGAGTCTGTTCTTGTTTGATTGGTGTTCTAGGCGCCACCTATCGGGGTTTCGAACCCTTATGGTGTCGGTCCTTTCTGTGTTATTTGTGAGTTTGGTGTTCTGTTGGCAGTCGTTGGGTTGACGGTGGTCCCGGGTGGGTCTTTCAGCCCGTGAGTTAGAGAGGTGATGTCAGTTACTGTCGATCTGTTGATCGTGGATTTGGACTTAGCCTGCCTGAGCATATTGAGCTCGACAGAGATGCGCGAT
>CM055060.1:22898271-22976787 GCA_029204045.2 Tillandsia leiboldiana
CTGGTGTATTTAACGTTCCGGGGCGCAAATAAACTCGATTAATTACATATAGATTGCAGTGTTAACAGCTTCAGCCCAAAAATGTAGCGGTAAATTCCGGCTATGAAGCATCAAACGCGCCATCTCTTGAACAACCTGTTTTTGCGCTCAACAACACCATTCTGCTGAGGTGTATAGGGTGCCGAGAATTCATGCTTAATGCCGTTTGAAGTACAAAAGTCAATGAATTTGAATTTATGAATTCTCCACCTCTATCACTTCTAACACGAATGATCTTTTCATTCTTTTCAATCATAATACGATGGCAAATCTCATGAAAAGAAAGAATCAAACGTATCAGCTTTCTCTTTAAAAATGCTACCCAAGAAAACCGAGAAAGTCAATCATCAACCATAAAAAATGTACCATTTACCTCCCAAAGATGGTTGACGGGTCGGCCCCATTAATCCATGTGCAAAAGTTCCAAAGGCCGTTTTGTACCAACGTGGTTCAAGTTCTTGTGTGCAGTCCTGGACTGTTTTCCCTTTTGGCAACCACCACACACAATGTTTTGTTTAAATAAAAGTTTTGGAACCCCCCCTGACCACGTCCTTGTTTGAAATTCTAGCAAGTTCCTTAAAATTTATGTGACCTAGCCTTTCATGCCAAATTGTTTCATTAATCAAGAAACTAGATTACATTTTTCTGAAATTTTATTAGGAACAACAATAGCAATTGTTTTCAGATCTAACCCCTTTTAAAAAGAAGACATGGTCCTTATCAGTTACAACACATTCAACAGATGAAAAGTTAACTGAAAAACACATTGTCGCAAAGTTGACTTATGCTTATGAGGTTAGTCTTAAGACCATCAACAAATAACACATATTTAGAACGGGCCATCTGGAATAGCTACTGTTCCCTTTTCCAACAATTTTGGAAGATTGACCATCTCCGAAAACAACGAGTCCTCCGGAGATTTTCTCAAGATTTTGAAAACTATTTTTGTCACCGGTCATGTGACGGGAACACCCGCTATCTAGATACCAAGACGAACTATCATATGCATGCAAGGAAACATTAGTAACAAGACAAGGAAAGATTTCACCTTTGCGCACCCAAACCTTTTGGAATGCGTCGGTAATGGTCATGAAGTTATATGCCTAGGTGAAAGCGTCTTGTTAAAACGATTGCTGCTCCTTGATGAAGTCGTCTTGCGCGGTAAACTACCAAGGTTCTTTTCCTTCATTGATTTGCGATTGATTTCCGAGGAATCACCTTTGTGGTAGTCATTGCAAGAGGTGTTTGAGGTGAGCGTTTGACTCCCGTCTTGCAATATCTTCTTATGTGCCCTGAAACACCACAACGAAAACATACCTTAGATCTTGACGATCCTAAAGAGGATGAAGTAGGTTTGTTGTCGTTGTTTGTCTTGAATTCCGGTGTCGGAGGAGGAGATACCGACTGAGGCACAAAACTGTCCCACTCGAACTTGGACTGTTTCCAGTTTGAGTGTACCTGAGGCCGAACCGATTTGTTTGACCAAGACCAAGAAGCCTATCCAACTTACTCATTCCTGAAGAGAATCGCTGCAAGTCATCCTTGAGTTGGAAAATGGTCTTTGTCATTTCCAGGTTATCCTGTCGAGCCTCGTTGTAGAGCTTTGAGAAGTGATCCGCTTTATCCACCAGATTTGTATGTTCCTTCTCAAAAAGCTCATTGGACTCTTAAAGGGAAACATTTACTTTTATCAGATTTTTCCTTTCCACTTAAAGAGCGTTTGAGAGAGAAGTTGCCCTTTTTGCTTCTTCTTCGAGATCATGCAATCTCCCTCTCAACTCTTGTTTTGCTTAGCCACTTTCTTTGAATCCCTCAAAAGTCTGTGGTAGGCTAGAGCAAATCTTCACCTTCCGAATCATCCGATTCGTTGTCCGTTGCAATCTTTTCAACAGTGGAGTTGGACAATGACTCGGACGTACTGCCATAAAGCACATGAAGGGTGAAGATAGGACGCGTGGAATGCCGTGGTGCTCTTTTCTTCATCACTTGAAGACGACTCATTTGACGTTGAGTTGTCATCCCAAGTGACGACTTGCATCGCCTTCTTCTTTGCCGGATACTTGTTGGGACACTCCGTTGCAATGTGGCCGTAGCCTCGACATTTGAAGCATTGTAGTTGTCCCTCTGAACTTTTCTTATCCTTTGAGAAGTTCTCTTGCTTTTCTTGACTTGTAACTTGAAGTACCCTTGCCTTTGTTCGACTTTCCGAAGGATGGAGATTTACTTGAATTACCCCTTCGAAGTTGCGGCGAAACTTCCTTGTCAATGAGCGCGAGCTGCTTCTCAAATTCCTCCATAGAAAGGTTCTCGTCATCGTCTGAGGAGGATGTATCCGCGTCTTCTTCCTTAGTTGTTTTCAACGCATAACCTGAAGACTTAGAAGAGGATGCTTTTCCAGAAGAATTGTTAGTAGTAAATGTCATTTCATATGTTTGTAATGAACCAACTAATTCTTCTACACGCATTTCGTCCGGGTGTTTAATAGTTTCAATGGCTGTAACCTTTGGGCGAAATCGTTCAGGAAGAGTTCTTAAGATCTTTCTTACAACCTTAAATTCTGGAATCTTCTCTCCCAGGTTAGCACATGAGTTTACGATGTCTTGCAATCGAGTATAGTAGTCCGTGAAAGATTCATTTTCTGTCATCAAGATAGAGTCAAACTTGCTCGTAAGCATTTGCAGTTTCTGAATCTTCACGAGGTAGTTCCCTCATGTGTAACCTGAAGAACATCCCAGATTTCTTTCGCAGTCTCACTTGCCGAGACGCGAGAGAATTCAGTTTGAGATAAGGCATTAAAAATAGCATTAATTCCCTTGCCATTGTAAGAAGATGAATCTAACTCTTCCTTGGTCCATTTCGACCTAGGTTTTAAGGTGCGAACATCAGAGATAATTTCAGTTGGATTAGACCATCCTAATTCAATTGATTGCCACACCCTTTCGTCGATGGAAATTAAAAAAGCTTTCATCCGTACTTTCCAGTACGCATAATTTGTTCCATCAAAGAAAGGGGGTCGATTGATGTTTCCACCTTCAACCATTGTTTACAACCCTATTCCCGCTCTGATACCACTTGTTGGGTTATATGTAATATAGATCTAAATAGGGGAAGAAACACCTAGAGGGGGGTGAATAGGTGTAAACGTATAAACACTCAAAAATCGTTGCGATAAAAAACCCAATGCGGAAATAAAAATAACACGCAAGATTTTTACGTGGAAAACTCCATCACCGGAGTAAAAAACCACGGGACCGATAACACGGCGAAATCCACTAGAATTAAAACACGTACAAGGTGATTTACCGTACACACTTACGACTCAACCTTTTCCATACGCTCCTAGAGGATCTTCTCCGCTCGCTCCACGACGCTTCTCGAATCCACGATCTGCGCCCAACGCCGAATCCACGGCGTCCAACGTCGAATCCACGACGTCCGACCGAATCCACGGTCTTCACCCAGTAGCACCCTTCGAATCCACGAACGTGCCTCGCTCCGAATCCACGAGAGCGGTTGAACCTTGAATCCACAAGGACACGCGAATCCACGCGCCGATTTTGGGGTAAATCGTTATTTTGGGTGGTGATGATCCGCCGAATACTTAGATCAAAGATAGATAGGAAATACCATCTAAGTATTCATTAGTTTGATTCAACTCAAGATGTGAGTGTGAAAACCTAGAATCAAACTAATCAATATAGATGAAGAAACATAGAGTATTATCTAATGATTTCCTTTCTTCTCTATATGTGGATCTTAGGCCGTATAAAATGATATATGAATATGACGGCTCTATCGATTATCGGCTTCTCGGCTTACCGGCTTCCCCTAGAAAAATGAATCATAGGGTCTATATATAGGTTAGAAACATTTGGAAGGAGATAAGAATCAAAAACCTAACATTTCTGGAATTTTTACGGACGGCGATCCGGATCGGATTTGGGCGATCCGGATTGCAGTAGCAAGAAAGACGGTTTCCAGAAAAACAATCGTTCGGGATCCGGATCGGAAGGCCTGATCCGGATCGTTCATACAATTCAGAAAACTCAACGTTCGGGATCCGGATCGTGAGATGCTGCAATCCGGATTGAAGTAATGTATGAAACACAAACCTTCGGGATCCGGATCGCTGGCTCTGATCTGGATCCTGAACATGTCCGAACACCAGTTTTTGATTTTTATGCAATTAAAAGTTCTTCCGGGTGTTACTACACTACAAGAAGTATTCGGATCACCAATAAACTTTAGTTAAACATACCTGATCCTTTTGAATTCTTCTTTCTTGAGATTGAGTTAAATGATCCAACTTTCTTCACCTTCAATCTTCAAGACTTGAACCTTTCACGAAACTAAGCCAACTCAAATTCCGTAACAAACTGCGGGATACAACCCCAAAGAAGCTCAAATAAACACTTAATCCCAACTACATGCTGTCCACCAAAAATAGTCCCAAAACTGTGCTGTTTTCACCTGCGAGATGAGCTCGGAAAATTCTAGAGAAATTACCACCGCGACCGTCGCGACGAGCCGATTGAAACGAGTACCTGCACGCCCCAAAACGAGTTTTGTAGGTCAAGATACAAAATCGACAAGGTGACTACCTCAAAAACCATAAGTACAGAATCTGTAGAAGTCCGCCCTGAAAAAGGGGGATTTTCACCTTCGGGGAAAACTTAGGAAAATCTAGAGCAAATACGAGGATGTTCCGTGCTATGCGGAGATGCAAAACGAGTACTTGTGCGTCCAAATCCGATGCCCGAGTGCGAAGATATAGCCAAAAAACCGATGTGCTGTCCAAAACTCCGCAGTGGAAAATGGGTCATAAAAAGGCTCGGAAAACTCCAAGAAAAACTCAAAAAGAGGACAAGCTCAAATCACGAGAGTCGTAGCCCTACCTGTCGTGAAGCCAATGGCGCAAGAATCGCCGGAAAAGGTGGTCGGAGTAGGCTGGGTGAGCTCGTGCACCGAAATGCGACAGAAGAGATCACCAAAGAGAAATCGTCGCACTGCGCCGTAAAATTGAAAACCTCAAAGTGTGTGCCACCAAAAATCCCAGGAATCCACAAGTGGAAGCAGCTCTGGAAAAGGAAGAATCTTGCTGAAGGTTGCACTGAGAGAAACCGAGCAGAAAAAGAGCTACAAGTAGTTGTTCTCGGCCTATTTATAGGCTGGGAAAAACAAATCAAATAATCCCCGGGGTGTCCCCGGTTTCGGGCGCCCGAAACTTTCGGGCGCCGAAACCGGATCGAACGGGATCTGTCCGACCGCGCCAGATTGCTGTGGTTGCGCCACGTCACAGCAAAACAGCGCACACCGAAATCGGCCCTAGCTCTGCGCCGCATGGCCCCACGCGGAAGCCGACGCGTGGCGTGCCCACGCGCGGGAACCGCGCGTCAACGCGCCCACGTGCGCGCCTGCGCCCTTTGCACGCACGCATCCCGAGGCACTCCCCATGCACCCCGTGGACCGCGACCACAGCACCAGCAAATCACAAGATGCCATGTGTCCAACCCCAGCGAATAGGAAGATGCCACGTGGCAAACACCACCGCTGCACCGCGCGCCTGCCCGCGTGTTGCCCGCGCACTGCCCGCGCCCATGCGCTGCCCGCGCCTGCTTCGCCGTCTGCCCGAGCCCGCGCTGCCGCACCCCACCGTCGCCAGTGCTGCCCCAGCCGCCGAAAAAATGCCCCTTGCCTCGAAATCCGTGCACGGGCATCCGGGCTCCGAAAAATACAAGTAAATAGTCTGTTTCGATCGTTTTCGCGCGTTGAATCCAAATCCGCTGTCTGTTTTGCCAAATTCCAAACCTCAAATATTCCGAAGGCATCCATGTCACCCCCGGGGTCGAAACTGCGACCCGGGCTTGCCAACAGATCCGCCACCTATGCGGAACCCCGCATAAGCGAAGCGTCTAACCTGCAAAGTATCATCTAACAACTAAATAGATATCAGAGCTGAAGAAAAACTGCTGTAATAAAAAGTCTAAATCACTGTACAACTGAAAAGTAAAAGTACAATATCCATCTCCCATGAATAATGATACAATAATCCGGTCCACCGAGACTGTAATACAAGTAAGGCCACCTATACAACATCTATAAATCCGAAAAGGGAGATAACTGAAATAATAAAATACAACTGAGTACAGTGAAACCCACACTCCGGGCTGGTACATCTATCCCACTGTAGAAATCAACACTGGTAAGGATCTATCTCGCGACTCCCTCGCCTCGAACCTCCAACCGTAAGGTCAGCAACTCCCGCAGCAGACACTGCAAAACAAAGGGAGGGAAGGGGAAAAACAACAATGGGGGTGAGAACCACTAGTAAAACCAGTAGCCTCCCCCTGTGGGTAAGGCCTCAAACCCCGATGTACCCGCTAAGTCTACCAGAGGCAAGAGAAGGAGTAAGAGAGGTGGTAAGCTATAAACAGAAATACTGATAAGAGGAAGCTACCACTAATATGCCTCTAAATGCCGTGCTAAGAAGTATAGCTAAATGTATGCATCAGAATATCAAAGCCTGCCTGAATAAACCCAATCTATACTCCAGTGAACACTGGTACTGCCTGCGGTGCCTGCCAAATCGGGTATGCCAGCCTACGCATAACACCGATAGGGGATAGGAGTCTCAAGGACTCAAGGTCTGTATAACGTGCACACTATACTTGCCAAATCGGGTATGCCGGCCAATACATAACACCGATAGGGGATAGGAGTCTCAAGGACTCAAGGTTGTAGTAACAAGTATCAAAACTAGCAGGACTGGATCACGACTCTGATCAAAGTGGAAAAACCCATCCACTACATAAGGCCCGACCCCCAATCTGATGCAACTGTAAATACCCGGTCGGCCGCCCAAAGTCCGCGGTCGCCGCAATATCCCACAAATCCCCCAAATCAAGCCCGACCTGTCATCCCTAATCCGATGCACAAGTCACCATCCGGTCAACCGCCCAAGGTCCGCGGTAGCCACAATACCCTGCCCTCAGGCCAGCCTATCCCAGATCTCAAGAATCTGTCTACACTATCCCAAAACCCCCTGCTCGCGCACGAGCTACAAATACTTTGAGCCTAGTATGAAAGGAGAAAAGCAAGAAACATGGTTTCTCCTAAGTCAAGTCCAACATGATAGTGTAGCAGAAAAAGGTGGCCTATCTAAGTGACCATACAAACATGCAAATGTCCCAAAATGATAAAAAGAAAACAGGTGTCGATGTTCTACATTTATTAGAGCATGCTATTCCATAATATTGATGATTGCATAAGAACATTAAGTGCAACATAGCCTATGCCTGCCAATACCACGTACACGATGTTCACAAAGTATGAAAATAAGGAAGTGCTACACCTAATCACAATCACATAAGATGGTACAACGCTTGTCAATCCTCACATTCATACAGGAATAAGCCCAAGATCATTTAACATCACATAAACAGGGACATTTAATCAAGTACCACCAATGAATAGACTAAGGTTCAACAACTTTCATGATCTCACATAGGATGAACATAGGATCTACCAACAACATCCAATCTCATTTGGAGGGATTTAGGAGTCATGAACAAAGCTTAGTCTCATAAGGAATAGGCCTCAACTCACAATGATAGCCATCTTTTATGAAGGAATTAGGAATCAAAAGCCTAGGTCATTCTCACATCAACTAAATCAACAACCCACATCATCACCCATTTTCATATAAGTTAGATCAATGATCAATCCACTAATTATTCTCACATAGATAGGTTATGCATTAACATCTATGCCCAACATCAAACATTGCAAGTTAAGGATCAACAAAACCAACTACTCTCATATAAGCCATTCTCAAATAATTCAACCAAGTTCTTCTCACATAAGCAACCAAGCACTTCTCACATAACCCCATCAAGTCCTCACCTAAATCAATCAACCATTCGCATATAACCATCACCATCATTCACCATGATTAGGTTAACCATTCATCACAAGGTGTAGGTTAAAGATTAATTTCCCAATTACCCTCACATAGCATAGGTTTAAGAATGATCACTTATAATGAACTTCATATGAGATAATATAACATCAATCAAGCTATTCATTCACTCATGTATACATTGAGGATCAATTAACTCAATCTAGACATGGGTATCCAAGCATATTATACCAAGGAAAAGAGAACATCAACCACAATGCCATGAGGGAAACCAATAGCCCGAGTGGGTAAATCGATGTTTTCGGCTAAGCACAACCACCCACCTGAAACTTGATGATCCGATGCCCGATCTGGCTGAATTTTGGCGTGGGTAATCCTTATCCTCCCAGGAGTCCGATGCCGCGAAAATCATCCAAATCCGCCTCACGGATTGGGCGCAATCACTGAAACAATGCACACTGCGCATTCAAATTCCAGAATTTCGGCATGTGCAACAAGGTTAATTAAAATGTATGTGCAACCACAAATACCTCAAAATAAAGTTCCCAGCAGTAAAGCAAAGATATCCTCTTTCATACAAACATCTTTAAGTCCTCAAAATCTACCATTAATTTTCCTTTGACATTCAAATACAACAAAATCACAATGCTGTCCCAAAATTGCTAACATAAACTTGCTAGCATTTCCAAGCTTAATTAGAGGCTTTTCCAACGGGATTCATCCACAGCTCATAAAAGAGAATTTGCTCACCTTGAAGTTAAGAAGAAGTACCAACTTGAATCTCTGAAAAAGACCTTATATCCACGAAGTTATCTGCATTCCAAGGTGCCTTGCTCAAATCAAAACTAAAACAGGGACTGCAGTAACCATATAACAACACTTAAAAAGATCATTAAAGTTACCTAATCAAACGTGCTCTAAATCCTGCAAGAGAGGTACCATTGGATTCCTTGTCGAGAGTAGATACAAATTAAGCTAAAGAACTCCAAATTTCATGCTCGGATGAAGGAGAAAACCCATAAACACTTTGAACTATCCACCAAGTTCCATCTGTGCCTGACTGCAGCAAGGTGCTCCAAAGATCATGCATAAACCCTAATAAAAACTCAGATCTGGGGAAAATGATACATACAAATATTGTAGGTCTTCGAGTCTTGGAAATTTCCCCACAAAAATCATCCAAATATTCCCATCCTACTGCCTAGAAAGGCCAAAACACTGAGGACTGTTCAGGATTCCAGACTGAAATGAAGGGTTCCAAAGATGGCCTTAAAACTCTGTAAAAACATGAGATCTGGGGGAAGAATTGAATACAAAAATTGTAGCCTTACCTCTTGTGAGAACGTAGAACCAAAAATGAGCTCAAACTTCCAAGAAATGAGTCCTGGGGAATTTTCGCACTGAAACGCGACGGGAAAGTCCACCAACAGCAACAATGGTGATGCTTGCCTCAAGGAGAAGATGATGGTGATGAAGCCCCTTCTGTCCTTCTCTTTGCTGATGAAAATGGAGGAGAGTTGCCAAAAGTTCCTCTGTAGAAGTCCCCAAGGTTGGAAAGATCCAAAAGTGGGAGAAGGAGGAGGTAGGAGCTCTTAAGTGGGAGGAAGAAGAAGATAAGAACACCAAGAAAAGGGGGGGGGGTTTACTGTGCGGTGCACAGTGCTGGGCCAGGCCCGGCTCCCGGCCCAGCCCCGTGCCCAGCGGGTGCACGTGGCGCCCATCCGGGCGCCCCGCCCCCGGGCGGATGGCCCGGATGGGGCCACGTTGCCCGCCGCGCCCGCCACTGGCGCGGCGACACGCGTCCCGCACAGGGACGCGCGTCGCGCCAGCGGGCGCGCGTGGGCTTGCCGCGTGGCCCGGACGGGCCTCTCCAGCGCTGACAGCTGGCGCTCCCCCCCGAGTCGCTGCGCCTGGTGCACGCCCAAACCGTGGACCGGCCGCCTTAAATAAATCCAGAACTGCTCCAAAAATGCCTTTTTAGCTATTTTCGCGCGCCGAGTCCAATTCCGACCTCCAAAACTCCAAATAATGCAACCAAATAGCCGTTTTGATCGTTTTTCCGCGCTGAATCCAAATACGGTGTCCATTTTGCGCGAAACCACCTCTATTTTTCGACGAAATTCCCAATTAACCAATCTTGATCAATTTCTCGCACTGAGTCCGTTTCCGGGGTCTGATTTGCGCGCAACCAACACTAACCACAGAAATTGGCCTCCACAAGCTGTCGATCACACTGTAATGACCACGAAGATCCGGGTCTTCACAATCCAGATAAGTGTTCCTAACCCAAATTTCGCGCTGAGTCCAAATTTAATATCCGTTTCACGTGAAACCACTTCTAAACATTCGACGCGGTCATCCGATTACTCTCGTGATCCATTTTAAGCCCTGGGTCCATCACTTATGTCCAATTAGTGCACAAACACCGCCGACACGCCACATAGGCCTCCAGAAGCTGCTGGTCCAACAATAATCCTTACGTGGGAATTTTGGGTCCTCACACTAGGGGTCGTTCCTTTTTCGGGACGAAAGCTACGGGGGCCATGCCTCGAACCTGTTCTTGTTTGATAGGGTTGTAGGTGTTGGTCTCCCGGAACTTTCGGACCCTGGTTGGTGTCTTCCGCATGTTGTATCGAGGTTGTCGTGTTCCCGAACTGTAAGGGGGTCGGGAACTTCGATAAGCGGAGCCTGGAGTCTGTTCTTGTTTGATTGGGGTTCTAGGCGCCAACCTATCGGGGTTTCCGAACCCTTATGGTGTCGGTCCTTTCTGTGTTATTTGTGAGTTTGGTGTTCTATTGTGGCAGTCGTTGGGTTGACGGTGGTCCCGGCTGTGGGTATTTCCAGCCCGTGAGTTAGAGAGGTGATGTCAGTTACTGTCGATCTTGTTGATCGTGGATTTGGACTATAGCCTGCCTGAGCCATATTGAGCTCGACAGAGATGCGCGGATACTTTCCTCGGTGGGGTCGCGCCCCTCGAGTGCCACTCCGGAGTTGGGCCTGTTACTTTGCTATCGCGACTTGTCGACGCAGTCCCTCTGGCTAGGCCAGTTTTGGCAGTCACGGACACCCTACGGTAGACCCGTCCTCTTGTGGATGTGCGGCAGTAGGTGGGCGCAGGTTTGACTGGACCCTATGTGGCAGTCGGTGTAGATTGGGTGACTATACTTGAGAGTTAGTAGATGCATCATGTTTCCATCTGTTCCACTTCTTGAGCATCTAGATAGAGGCATAGTAGCTGTAGAGTTATTTTTCCATCTCTTTTCTTTTAGTATTACATTTGTTACTTTATGCCTCTATTAGACTTAGTGGGCAAACCATCGGGCTTGGTGGCGGTACCCACTGAGAACTACTGTTGGTTGTAGTTCTCACACCCGCTGGGGGTTTTCCCCTTTCCTTTTCCTCTCCTTGTTTTTGCAGAGCCTTCTGCTGGAGTTGTTGTCCCTTCTGTGGCTGATCGAGGTAAGGGAGTCACGAGCTAGTTCCCTACCCGTCATCTGAGTATAGTTGTACCCCCTTTTATTTTGGAGCTTGTTGTACAGTCTGCTGGACTTTTAGTCATTAGTTACTGTTGAGAATTGTATTTTGAGAGACTTATGTAGTGAGGTTCAGACTTGTACTTTTTGGCAGTTGTATTACTTTTTATTTATTTCAGTAGTTCACTTTCAGCTCTGATATCTGTATAGCTATAGTATCCTTCTTTTTGCAGGTTAGACGCTTCGTCTATACAGGGTTCACCGTATGGGCGGCGGATCTGTTGGCGAGCCCGGGTCGCAGTTTCGACTCCGGGGCGTGACAATTTTCTTAGAGAGCTAGTTGAATCAAGTACTTTACAACTTTCTTATGTTTCAACTGAAAATCAATTAGCCGATATTTTGACAAAACCTTTGGATCAAAAACGTTTTATTCATTTACGAAAAGCAATAGGAATGCTTTCTTTGAAATAACAATTTTTGAACCTTTGCTTAAATTAGGTTTTGTTTTGTGTTTTTGTTCTTTCTTTTTGTTGGTATATAGAACATTAACTGAGCATTAGTTAATTGACTTTAATTGGATTCTTTCATATTTTGAGAAACCTATTATGGTTTAGATATCATGATAATTCATTTGATGCATTGATCATTTATATCAATTATTTCATCTTTAATTGATCAAAGTCAATTTCTCTCTCAATGATCTCTTGGAATAGTTTTTATCTTATTTGATAATTGAGTTAAGTATGAACACGAGATCAATTTTTGGTTGAATACTTCATATCTTAAATAATTGATAGCCAATTGAGGGGGAGTTTAGTATTAAAGTTTCATGCTCAAAAGATATGGAAAAAGTTACATCCTTAAGTGAAGTGTGAAAACTACCACCACATGGAGGAAAGAGCTACCACCTCGGTTGTCCGAGTACTGTGTGCAGCTACCACATGTTTACCAAGCATGGTGAATATTGTTTATTAAAATGCTTTTTGGAATACTTGACTTTGTCGAATTCCAAGGTTGGTATAAGGTGGGATTTTTATTGAAAGATGCTCAAAGAGTCACTCTCTACAATAAATTGACTAGATACATTATCTAATTTATTTGGGATTTCAAACATCTATCGATCTTTGTGCTTCATTTTCTTTACTAAATTGATGATTTGATAAACGCATTACTCTTTAGATCGTGGTTGATGTTTTGAACTTGTTCAACTTTAAAGGATTTAATTTTTATAAATTTTCGTTTCATTATTTGGATATTATTGATAGATTTAGCATAATCTATTTTTTTTGATGTGAAACGATAATTTTTGTTTAAAGTTGATATACAAAAATGCTTACATTCATTTTCTGGATTTTCTGGAATTTTTATAAGTTTTTCAGGATAAAAAGTTGAATCCGATCCGGACTGGATGAATCCGATCCGGATCCCGAACGAGGGATTTTCATGCGCATAGCCGATCCAGACTGAACTCCAACCCGATCCGGACTGCGGCTAGGTTTTAATTGAAACGAAAGGGTTTTTCGAATTCTATTCTCTTCAATCTTTTGTTTCTAGCTTCCTAGAGTTTCTCTCTCTAGAATCCAGGAGGTTTGGATTTTTCTCAACTTGATTTCTCTCGATTCAATTCTTGTTCACAGGTTCAGTTTCTTCAAATCCTCAACCAAAATGATTTTTAGTTGGATAATTGTGCTTGTTATCGGTATGGTTGGTACGCGAGCAACAAACAAGCTGAAGAGGGCAAGAAAGCCTCAAGCTGAAGGAGAATATGTTTCTCTTGAAGATTCAGACACTGAGTCTGAAGACTAGGAGAAAATATGTGAAGAAGCTGCGGCTAAGCCTTCATCAGCATTGAAAGGGAAAACCCCTGCTTCATCAAAGGCGAAGACTCCGCCAACAGCCGCTGAGAAAGGAAAAGCTCCCATGGAGCAAGTATCGATGAAGAGAAAGAGTGTTGCTCGGAAAAGGGGACGAGCACGAGGAATTGAAATTAATGAACCATTAGCAAGCAGACCACCTCTAGAGGAATGCGTGCATATTAGCACAGATCGGATGAAAGCGTTTGAGAACCGAGAGTGCATTGGCGAACGACACGTCAATATTGCAGCGCTTCGAGATCGATCTGCAGTTTTCAGAAATCTGATTGATCAAGCCAATCTCTCTCAAATTTGCCATTTTCCGGAGTCATCTGGATATTGTTTACACTTAGTAAGAACATTTTACACGTGTGCACAGCAGCTTCAAGAAAACGAAGGAGGACCTATGAAGTTTATCACTTCAGTTCGAAACAAGAAACTTATCATTACGCCTCAGTTAGTTGGAGAGGTGTTAGGGATGTCAGCAAGTTTGATAGGGACCAACTATCTGAAGGGTTGTCCCTTGACCAATTTAGATTGGCGACGAGTTGTGGATGGCATCTGCATGCCGGAAACTCGGTCAGCAGGAAACTCGGTATTATCAAAAGAACTTCGCCCAGAATATCGATTCCTCAACTTTATCGTTTGCTACAACATTTTGCCGAATATGCAGACGAAGGTGTTACGATGGGATAGGATGCTATTCTTATATCTTTTAGGACATCCAAGAGATGCACGAGGATTGAATATCAATATTCCTTACGTCATCTGGAATAGGATGGCTCGATATGTGGAGCATCCTCATCAAACTGAGAGACTTCCATTTCCTATGATTATTATGCGAATTTTCAAGAAGTTTGACATAGACATCCGATCGTCAGCTTATTTGCATAGTTTGGGAACGATTAATGACTCAACGGTTGTCAAGTCACTCTCCACAAAACCAGATGACACTCCAACACCTCCTCGAGGCAAAAGACCAGCAACGCCAACAGCACCAGCAGCACCAGCAGCATATACAACACCAACAACACCTGCAGCACCAGCAGCATATACAGCACCTACAGCACCAGCAGCAGCACCGATGGAGACATCAGATGATGACGCATCTGTAACATCCATCTATAGGGAACAACAAAGGTTATCTTCCGAACAGGAGCGCATCGCGAAAGAGCAAGGACGTATTTCTCAGGAATTAGAACTGATAACTGCAGCTCAAGTTACTTTGACAAAGAAGTATAACTCACTTACAAAATTGGTGAAAAAGATTTTCACAAAAATGGGTTGCAGCAGCTCAGAAGAGTCCGACTCAGAGAATTGATGGAAGTATGTCTGTCTCTAACATTTGTGTTGTTTTGCAGGTTTCTATTCTTCGTTGGCACTGACAAACTTTTTGAACTTCACCCTTTTATTTCCCTCTTATTTTATTTTTTTTTGGCGTCTTTCTTGACAAAAAGGGGGAGAGAATATTGAAACTTAAGAGAACTTTGTAAGGTAAGTTGATATTGAAACTTAAGAGAACCTTTGTAAGCTTGAACTTGAACTTGAACAGGTGAGTAAGTTCTAAGTTGAACTTGAGTACATGCCTCGACTAACTATTTTGGCATTTAATATTACTAAGAAGTTGTTTGATAACTGATATATCCGTTAACTTGTTAAGTTTTTTTTGACATGACATTTGGTTTTTTAATGGTTAGGGATATGTGAATCTTTGTTTGCTAAATTTTCATACATATCTAATAATTAATGTCATGATGAGTATAAACTCTATCTCTGTAATTGTTTATTTGAATTCTTGAGGTATCTAACGATTTCTTTTGTCAAGAATTATTTTTTTTTCAAAGAGTACAAACGTCTAAGTCTAGAGTCTGTTTTAGGAGTTTATCTCTTGTATTCTTTTAATTTGGATCTTTCATGTAAATTTTTGTTGTATGGTGATAGCAACAAAAATATCTTTTTTATTTTTTAAGTGGATTTTGTTTTGTCACGAAACCGCCAAGGGGGGAGATTGTTAAGGATTTTGTATTGGCGTATTTCATGAAGTGGTATAAATCTTGAAGATTGAAGATGAAGAATTGTGGATCAACTACATCAATCTCAAGAAGAATGGATTCGAAATGATCAGGTACGTTTAACTAAATAATTTTGGTGATCCGAATACATTTGTATAGTTTAGAAACACTTGGATAAGTTTTCATTGCATAAAAATCAAAAACTGGACAAGTTGGATGTTCAGGATCCGGATCAGACCAATCCAGTCCGGACCTCGAATATAGTTTAGTTCATACGGTTTTCCAGTTCGGACCACCCCTATTCCAGTCCGGACCCCGAACCTTAATTCTGCAAAATTGCATGAACAGTCCGGACCTCCCCTGTTTCAGTCCGAACCCCGAACTGTGTTTTTTCAGAAAATCTTCTGAAAAAGACGACAGTCCGGATCATACTTAATCCAGTCCGGACCGTCGTGCGGGAAAAATTCTGTTAAGTCAATTTTTTGATTCTTATCTCTTTCCAAAGGTTTCTAACCTATAAATACAACCTATATTCATCGTTTAGGGTTAATCCAAGAACCAAGAATTAATCGAGATAATCGAAAGATTATAGAAAAATCCACAAATATAGAGAAGAAAGGAAAACACGATTAAATTCATGTTTCTTCATCTATATTGTTCAATTTGATTCTAGGTTTTTCAAACTCCTATTTTTCGTAGAATCAAATTGAAGAATACTTAGATGGTATTTCGTTATCTATCTTTGATCTAAGTATTCGGTGGATCATCGCCAAACAAAAACAACGATTTTACCAAGAATCGGCGCGAGGATTCGCGTGGCCTTGTGGATTCAAGGTGTGACCGCTCTTGTGGATTCGGAGCGAGGTGCGTTCGTGTGATCGAGGCGTGCCGCATTGGTGAAGACCGTGGATACGGTTGGACGTCGTGAATTCGATGTTGGACTTCGTGGATTCGAAGTTGGACGCAAATCGTGGATTCGAGGCGAGTTGTGGAGCGAGCGCAGAAGATCAACTAGGAGCATATGGAAAAGGTTGAGTCATAGGTTTACGGTAAATCACCTTGTACTTGTTTTAATTCTAGTGGATTTCGCCGTGTTATCGGTCCTGTGGTTTCTTACTCCTGTGACAGAGTTTTCCACGTAAATCTTGCGTACTTTATTTATTTTCCACATTTGGTTATTTTTACGCAACGATTTGGTGTGTTTATTGTCTTCACCTATTCACCCCCCCCCTCTAGGTGGTTTTTCCCCTATTTAGATCCATATAATTCATAACCCACATGATCGAGGTAAGGGGATCGCTGAGTAGTTAGATCTCCTGTGAGGCTGAGCATTTTGCGAGATAGTTGCTGTACCCACCACTCAGACTATTGTACTTTTCTTTTACCTTGGGTATGGCTTTTGCCAGCTAGTTGTATTATTTTGCTGAGCTTGGAGAGACTGATGTATTTATTACTGTTGTATTTTACTTTTCCAGTTCAGTTTATAGTCTGAGATACTTTAGTTTCTAGTTCAGCTCTGTACTGGGCTCTTTTATTGCTTATCTTATATTTGAGCAGGTTTTTGGCGCTTCGTGTCCGCGGGAAATTCCGTGTGCACGGAGGATCTGTGGACGGGCCCGGGTTCTGGTTTACACTCGGGGCGTGATAGATTAGGTTGGTATCGGAGCTTAGGGATAGGTCAGTTGGGACTTAGGAAACCCTAGGCTTTTGGTGGACCCTAGGATGGTAGGGCGTGAGAGGCGTGATATTTTGCGAAAGTCGGTGATTTATTCATTTGACTCTTCCAGTGTGTGAAGAGGGATTGACATATTCTATTTCTATTGGACAATTATGTTGGCTGCAGACAACATAAATTTACGGAAATAGGGTGATGTCTTTGACTTTCGCTAGATTGGGTCGAGTGTGATTGTGTTGTTGATTTGTGGTTTCTTGTGGCAGGATGCCTCCCTAACGTCGGATTCCTACCCGGGGGACCCCTACGCCCCCGGATGAGCCGGAGCAGTCTGGACCTTCCGAGATGAGTGAGTTGAGGGCCTTGGTGGCCCAGTTGGCCGAGAGTACCTGTCACGCCCCGGAGGTTCTAGAAGAGAGGAAAACATATCAATTTTTTTTTTCTTAAATGAACCTCGCCTTCGGTGCGCACCAGACCCGCCACATATACGAATTCACTCCCCAAACGGGTGGAGCCTCCTTTGTATATGCACGGCGTTCCGAACACGACAAACACTTTAAAACAAGCCGCAATTACACATCTTACATTCACATATAAGAGAAGATAATTCTACATGGAATCCTCATTCCAACATCCACAAGAAACCATGCCCAAGTAATCACAGCTAGACTAACCAAACACAATAAAAGATAACCATAACTGTAAAGTTTAATAGCCTCAAGGGCTGGGGTCCTCTAACCGTTGCCTCACCGTCGTCCCGGTTCCCACCCCTGCTTGGACCTGTCACAGCGTGGGTAGTCAGTGACTGATAAAGTAGATATAAACAGTAAATGCAATCACTGAAAAGACAAACCGATACACCGGAGCATTTACTTCCCCCTTATGTACCGCTAAATCCCTGTCACAAAACAAGCTGGGCACCAACCCCAGAATACCGTACTCATTTTCTTGGTGCCTCCAACCCCTCCACTGCCCAAGTAGCAGTCGCTTCTCCTTGAGGGGTCCCCACTAACCTCTCCTTGTGGGGTACACGGGTAAAACAACTTACCATCTTTCTAGAAAAATACACCGTGCGGTGGCCAAGCCGCCGGTGTGCATGTAAGCAATATGAGTCTAAACATGTTGCGACCTCAGCCGCTTTGATCAGAATAATAAAAGCATCCTGCGACCGCAGCCGCCTCAATGAGAATAGAATATGGGATTTACATGCAATGGGGTTAGTCACTTTTACCAAAACTATCTACTTTATCAAACGAAATACTCGGGAATGACCCTGCACCGAAATTAATCAAAAGTACCCACCTCACATTGCGTCGACCGAAACTCCGACGATCGATCCGCGCCTTCGGACGACACCCGGTGTAGAATACCGGATTATTGGTTTGAGCTTACCGACTCCACCGACGAGCTTTTTGACTGAGGAAAGCGGCGAGCGCGTGTATTTTTAAATTACAGCGGAGTTCGAGAGGTTCCGGACGGCGGCGGAGGGCCCGAAGGCGAAAAGTGAGTTGGAGTTGGGATTTTCGGATTATTTTATTAATTTAATTAACTAATTTTGCTAATTTGGACTTCTCTTTGTTTGGTTACAGTGAGAGTGGATTGAGGGGATTTGAGGGAGGTAAGTGAACTTTTGGTTTTAATTAAGCTTTTTGGTTACCTTTAATTAAGTTTTATTTATTTTAATTAAATGCCAGCTGTTAGCAACCTTGCTAATTGTCACTTTATTATTTAAGTGCTGAGTCCCCACCTCCCAAGCCACTTTTCCTGTTGGTTTGAGTGAAGCAGAGAAGAGAAGAAAAGAAAGAAAAGAGACGAAGAAGAAGGAGAAGTAGAGGTTGAAGGAGGGTTTTCGAAGATGAGCTAGTCGTGGTCCTCCTGTTGGTGGCCGAGAGGAACACGTGCGCGCGCATCGAGCGACGGCGAGGTAGGCGATCGTTCAGTTTTGGGTTTTTTTGAGTTAATTGGGTTTTTGATTGTAATTATTTATTTTATTTTTTTGGGTAGAACCTTGCTGCGGACTGGTTGTCCGAAGGGTGTGTGCCGCGGGGTGAGCCGCGCGTGCGCAAAGGCGGCGCGCGGCTGAGGCGAATCGCTGCGGGGGCGCGCTGGGCGCCACGCGCAGCAGGCCCATGCTGCCGCAGGCACGCAGCAAAGCGCTGCGCAGCCTGCGGAGGGCGCGCCCTGGGCGCCGCGCAGCTTGTGCGGGCGCGCCAGGGCACCGCGCCTTGAGGGGCGACCGCGCAATGATGGGGCGGGCCGCGCGCAGGGCGCGCGGCACCGCAGGCTGCGCGCGGGCCACTTGAAGGGCTGCGGACCGCGCGCGAGGCGCGCCCGGCGCCGCAGGCCCCGTGCGGGCCGTGCGCTGCGCCGCGGGCCCCGCGCGGATCGCGCGCAGCATTGCGTGCTGCCCGGCTGGCCCTCGCGCGCGGCTCTCCAGGGCGCCGCGCGGCAAGGGCTAGCGCCGCGCGGCCGAGCCCCAGCGCCGCGCGGCAGGCTTGCTGGAGCCGCGCAGCATGCGCGCTAGCTGCGTGCGGCAGGGCGTGGTGCCGAGCGGCTGCCTACGCCGCGCTGAAGCCGCACTGGTCGCGGCATGGCGAGCGCGCCGCGCGCGTTGCACGAGCAGTTTTTTCGTGCAGGCGCGGCTTTTTCGTCGGCATAATGTGTTTTTTCGCCGTCGATTTCGAGGATTTTTAGCCGAGTTTTTGCTGATTTTTGGGAGTACTCTGTTCCTTGCAGATCTGGGTCTACTTGGCCTGATTCAAAGGTTTTCGCCGCGCGGAGAGCCGAGGGTGCTTGATTTCTCAGATTGTGCTACGGTTGGGCCTTGGGTAAGTCGGTGTGCGCGCGAATTTATCCGTAGTTCTCAGGTGGGTTGGATTTGGCTTCCAAAAATCACGGTATGCCCTCTAATGCTTAAGGAAACACTTTGATCATGTTAAAATTGCATATTTTAGCTGTTAATGGATCTGATAGTTGCCTGAAAAATTACAGAAAAATTATTTGAACCCCGGATTATTTTTAGTAGATTCTTGGCACTATATGACACTTGGCTGCAGGCTTAGTTGGCCTTACTTAAGCTCCTGAACTATTGTAAAAATCCGAAAACCCATTTTGTTGGAAAAATTAGCTTTCAAAAATGGTTTAAAAATTCCTGAGGTGTCCAGAGATGTGACATGGGTTCGGGGTGCATGTTCTCTCGTGCCGGGGGGGCGAGGAGATATTCTTATGAATTTTAGAGATATACTAGTATCGTTGGGGGTTTTATGAGAGCACTTCAGATTGAGTCGTGGAGTTTACTCCGACCTTGACATGAGAGTGAGTTGTCTGTTCACTCTGTTTCCGATCTATTTGATCGTGCATTATTGCCTGCTGAGCCTGGATTTATGCCAGTTGTGAGATACTTGAGTTCGCGGGGTCGCTCCCCACGAGCTATGCTCCGGATGCGATGATGATACCGAGCCTGACGAGGCTGCGATGTGGTTACTAAGATAGTCCTTGAGGGACACCCTACGTAAGACCAAGCCCTGTTTGGGCATGAGTGGCAGTAGATGAGCGCAGGTTTGATTGACTGGTCCAAAGTGGGACAGTCATTGTGATTGTGTGACATGGGTGAGTGAGGTACATTGCATGATTCATAGTTCAGTATTTCTTTGAGCATTTAGTTGTAGATTTACAGCTTTCCTTATCTATCTATCTACTTGTTGTTTACCTTACTTGTGTTCTCGGTGGACTTAGTGGGCATACGGTGTGCTTTGAGGACGGTACCCACTGAGAACTACCTTCTGCAGTAGTTCTCACACCCACTGCGGTGCAGGTTTTCCTGAGGCGACTGTTCCGACTCCTTCCCGTGCGGAGTCTTCAGATTGAGGTAAGGGCGTGGCCGGCTAGTCGCTTACCCGAGTCTGTTTAGTAGAGAGATAGCAGTACCCTTTTGAGTTTCCACTTTTGTAGAGTGAGATTTTGAGAGATGTTATATATGCATCTTGAGGACAGCTTGTATTTGGATTTTATTTACTTTAGTATAGTTATTCTGTTTCCTTTCTATAGCTTGTAGTTACTTTTGCTCTGATATCTGTTAGCTATAGATTTCCTTGCAGGGTAGAAGCTTCGTCTGTACGGCAGTTTCCGTACAGATGGTGGATCTCTTAGCGAGCCCGGGTCGCAGTTTCGACCCCGAGGCGTGACACCCGGACCTAAAAGAAAGTCCCCAAGGGCATAACAGGCAAGATACATCTCTCATAAGGAAACACGACTCCGAAGGCGCAACCAAAAAGACTAAAGAAACGCGATGGCAGCGGCGACGACGGTGGCGACGAAACGGCCCCTCGTGCGGCACGCGCGCCGCATGCAGTGCAGCCGCGCGGGCACAAACCCCGCGCGGCGTAAGCGGCGGCCGCGGGGCACCTCCCCCGCTAGGCGCAAACGACGCACCCGCGTGGGCCCCAGCCCCGCGCGGCGCAAACGGCGGTTGCGCGGGCTCCAGCCCGGCGAGGGGCAAACGACGCGCCCGCGCGGGCTCCGGCCTCGCGCGGCGCGCGCGCGCGCTGGCCACACGGGCACCAACCCCACGCGGCGCAGCGGTGCCGCCGCGTGGGCCCTAGCCCCGCGCGGCGTGCACGTTGGCCGCGCGGGCGCTAGCCCCGCGCGGCACCGCGGCGCCGCCGCGCGGACGCCAGCCCCGCGCGGCGAGCGCGTGTGGCACAGAAGCGACGCCGCGCGGGCGCTTGCCCCGCGCGGCACGCGCGTTGTCCGCGCGGCACAGCAGCGCCGCCGCGCGGGTACTTGCCCTGCACGGCGCGCGCGTTAGCCGCGCGGCACAGCAGCGCCGCCGCGCGGGTATTTGCCCCGCGCGGCGCGCGCGTTGGCCGCGCAGGCCCCAGCCCCGAGCGGCACAGCAGCGCCGCCCCGCAGGCGCTTGCTCCGCGTGGCGCGAGCGTTGGCTGCGCGGCACAGCAGCGCCGCCGCGCGGGCATTTGTCCCGCGCGGTGCGCGCGTCGGCCGCGCGGGCACCAGCCCCGCGCAGCAAAGCCGCGCCGCCGCGCAGGCACTAGCCCCGCGCGGCGCGCACGTTGGCCGCGCGGGCACCAGCCCCGCGAGGCACGGCGGTGCCGTCGCGCGGGCACTAGCCCCGCGCGGCACAGCGGCGCCGCCGCGAGGGCACTAGCCTCGCGCGGCGCGTGCGTTGGCCGTGCGGGCGCCAACCCCGCGCGGCGCGAGCGGCTCGTCCGCGCGGGCACTAGCCTCGCGCGGTGTGCGCGTTCCGCGTGCTGTGCGGCCGCGGCGGCGATGCCCTAGGGTTTCCGCGACCGCGGCGGCGATAAACGCAACAAAAACGGCGAAAGACCCAAAACACTAAACCCAATGACGACGGAAACGTACGAACAACGGTACTAACCTCAATCCATCGGGAACGATGATCCGATCCTCTCCTTCGCGGCGCTGGGGATCCGGATCCGCTCCCTCTAGATGATGATGCCTCGTTCCCCGGCGCTGGGGATCCGCTCTCTCCGGTTAGGGTTTCCTTTTTCTTTTCTTTTTCTCTCTTTTCTCTCCGGTTAGGGTTTCCTTTTCCTTTTCTTTTTCTCTCCGGTTAGGGTTTCCTTTTCCTTTTCTTTTTCTCTCTTTTCTCTCTAGTTAGGCTTTCCTTTTCCGTTTCTTTTTTTCTCTCCGGTTAGGGTTTCCTTTTCCTTTTCTTTTTTTCTCTCCGGTTAGGGTTAATTTGTATGTACATTAAACCCACATCCGGATATTAATAATTAATTAATAATTATTAAGTCATAAGAGATAATTTCTTATCTCTTCGAAAAGCGTGCCCGATCTTTTGCACGGATTCCGATGCACACTACGTTTACCACGATTCTCAAAACCCTATTCCGGTGAATCCATACGTCGGATTCCAATATCTAATTAATTATTTAATTAATCTTTGGAGATAATTCCTTAGAGATAATTCTTTAAAGATAATTCCTTTAAGATAATTCCCTAGAGATAATTCCTTAAAGATAATTTCTTAAAGATAATTCCTTTAAGATAATTCCCAAGAGATAATCCCTTATCTCCTCGAAAAGCGTGCACGATCACTTGCACGGATTTCGATGCACATTACGGTTACCGCGATCCTCAAGAACCCCGTTCTGGGGGATCCGTAAACCGGAATCCGGATCCGGTCGCACCGCTGTTCACCGTTTTTCGAGCTCTATCACAGAAAAATACCCGCACCTCAAGATCATCAACTTTAGTAACCCATTAATTTTGTTTCCCATAACTTGAGCTTTATTAGCAGGAGGGTAAAACGTTACAAGAAAACTGTGATATTACACCACACACCCCTTAAAAGAAGTTTCGTCCCCGAAACTTAACCTCAACCCTCTCTAAATAACTCAGGGAAACACTCCCTCATTTTTGTCTCAAGTTCCCACGTCGCCTCGCGCTCCTCGTGGTTACTCCATTGCACCTTTACGTAGGGGATCGTCCGGTTACGAAGTTCTTTTTCTTTTTCTTTTTCTTTTTCTTTTTTTCTTCTCTTGCCAAGATCTGAATCGGCGTTTTCTCGAAGCTCAAATCCTCCCGCGATTAGACGGCCGAGGCGTCGAGGACGTGCGACGGGTCGGGTAGGTATTTCCGGAGCATCGAGACGTGGAATACATTATGCACCCGTTCAAGATTTGGCGGTAAGGCCAACCGGTACGCCACCGGCCCAACGCGCTCCACAATCTCGAACGGTCCCACATACCGTGGGCTCAGCTTCCCTCGTATGCCGAACCGTCTTGTCCCCTTAGACGGTGATACGCGTAGTGTCACGCCCCGGGGTCGAAACTGCGACCCGGGCTCGCCAACAGATCCGCCACCTACGCCAAACCCCGCATAGGCGAAGCGTCCTACCTGCAAGAAAAGTACTACAGCTAACAGATATCAGAGCTATAAATGAAAATCTGCTATATAACTAGAATCAACCACTGTACAATTGGAAATAATACAACAATGTCCATCTCCCAAAAATGATAATCATACAATATCCTCATATACTAAGCTCAAAACTCAACAGGGAGATATCTCCAATAAATACATCTGTGTACAGGCTCTCAATACATATCATCCTCACTACAACAGTCTCTCAAAAGAGGAAAAATAAAATAACTAATCTAAAGAAGATCTCCTCTAAAGGGGGGGGGGGTACCGCTACTCTCCAACGACGGGTAGGGATCTAGCTCGCGACTCTCTCGCCTCGATCAACAACCGCAGAATCAGCAACACCCGCTAAGACTCTGCAAAACAAAGAAGAGGAAGGAAAAAGGAGGGGGAAAACCCCAAGAGGGTGTGAGAACTACACCAAAAAGGGAGTTCTCAGTGGGTACCACCGCCAGACCCGACGGTCTGCCCACTAAGTCCTCGAGAGACAAAAACTAACCAAAGCCGTAAAGACTGAAATAAGGAAGCTGGAGACTCTCAACAGCGATCATGCCTCTATCTAAATGCCCAAAAGGGGAGAACCAAAGAGTGGTATGCAACCACCAGCACATGAACTGCACAATCGACCCAATCGATAGACCAGTAATCACTGGCACTGCCTGCTATGCCTACTATGCCTGCTATGCTTGCCATGCTTGCTATGCCTGCTATGCCTGCCATGCCTGCTATGCCTGCCATGCCTGTCATGCCTGCCATGCCTGCTATGCCTGCCATGCCTGCTATGCCTGCCATGCCTGCTATGCTTGCCATGCCTGCCATGCCTGCCAGAACTACTATGCCTGCTATGCCTGCCAAGCCTGCCATGCCTGCTATGCCTGCCATGCCTGCTATGCCTGCCATGTGTCTCGTACAATGGTCAACAACTCACAATGACCTTGGGACAACCGTCGATCCCCAAACGGTTCCCAACAACACTAGCACTAGTCTAAACACGGCTACTAGACTCCACTCGGTCCCCCTGACACGAGTGTAACAGTAAAGTAAACATCTGTAATAAACCCAATCTAGTGACGCCAGAAATACTGGTACTGCCTGCTGTGCCTGACGAATCGGGTATGGTGGCCAATGCATAACACCGATAAGGGATAGGAGTCTCAAGGACTCAAAGTAAGTAACAGATCGACAACTATTATCGTCCGATCGCAAACAAAAGTAAGTAACAGATCGGCCACTCTAACCGTCCGATCGCACACTCCGGAGTGGCACCCGAGGGGAGCGACCCACACGAGTAAAGTATCAGGGATAGGAGTCTCAAGGACTCAAAGTAAGTTACAGATCGGCAACTATTGTCGTCCGGTCGCAAACAAAAGTAACAGATCGGCCACTCTAACCGTCCGATCGCACACTCCGGTGTGGCACTCGAGGGAAGTGACCCACACGAGTAAAGTATCACCGGGCAATATCCGCGCCGGTGTGATAAGTAACAAAAGCAGGACTGGATCATGACTCTGATCAAAGTAGGAAACTCCGTCCACTAGGGAAATCAGATACCCAATCTGGTGCATAAATAAATATCCGGTCAACCGCCCAATATCCGCGATTGCCGCAAAGCCCCACAACTAATCCAACCTGTCCCAGACACCAAGTCCCGACTACACTACCCAGAACCCCTGCTCGAACCCGAGCAACACAGACCACCTGACTAACAAAGAAGGAGAAAAGGATAACATGGTTTCTCCTAAGTCAAGTTCCAAAAGTAGTGCAGCAGTAAAAGATGGCCTAACTACATGTCCATGTAAGCATGTTTTGTCCTCAGAAATAATAAAAGTGGGTGAAACATATATTAGTAAAGCATGCTAAAATATTCCTACTATGGTATACCAATCTCACCCAAGTAGGCCATTCCTCTCTTACCTCTCGCTCATATCGGTTGTACAACAAATATGCCTGTTATCAATCATAGAGGGGTGATATCCCCACATGTGCACTTACATTCACCATGATATAAAAACCTTATACAGTTACCAAATTAAGCTTACCCACCTGAAGTGCTCAATCAAAGGCAAACCTGGGGTCGGCGAAGAGCGTGGCCACTTGCAAGCACGATCCTCTGAACCCATATCCATGGTACATGTCGCGCCAACCTCCGCTCCTAGCAGTGTTTCAAAAACATTCGCGAACCTTCCTGGGTACCACAAAAGGTCCAAAGTTACACTTCAATTCCCAAAATTAACCACGAATAAACACACTGAAAATTAGTCCCAAAGATACGCTTATTTCACCTGCTGAAAGTGCCCAGAAAAATCCAATAAAAATATCACAGCGATCCTCGCGTCGAGACCTTCGAAACGGGTACTTACACGCCAAATTCAGAGGCCCGTAGGCCGAGTTACAAATTCCACAGTACAGGCGCGCAAAAACATACAACCACACAACTGTAGAATCTTGCACAGATAAAAGGGGAAAAGTATACCTCCGGGAACGTCTCGGAAAAATCCAAGAAAAATACGATGATGATCCTCGCGACGCGTAGATGCAAAAAGTGTACAGGAACATCTCCATCCGATGCCTGAGCGCGGAGATATCCTCGAGACAACCCGCTGTCCTCATGAAAACACTCACAGCAAAAGACCCCCAGTAAGCGTGGAAAAACTCCTCGAAAAGCGCGAAACTAGGGAATGCTGAAATTACCTAGATCGTAGCCCCGTCCGTCGCGGATCCAGCGGCGAAAAAATCGCTCGAAAAGGTGGTCGGAGTAGGCCGGGGGAGCTCGCGCACCGAAACGCGACGTAGGGGAACACAAATGGACGAGCGTCGCGCCGCGCCGTAAAAAAGGAAACCTCGGGATGCGTGCCACATAAAATCTTCGAATTCCGCAGATGGATGCAGTGCTGCGCGAGGAAGAAAGTTGCTGAAGGCGCCGCGGCGAGGGGAGGCTCGGAAATGGCGGAAAAAGGGAGAGGAAGAAGGCTCGGATCGCTTAAATAGGCTCCAGAAAACAAATCGCGAAATACCGGATATGTCCCCACTTCCGGGCGCCCAAAAAATCCAGGCTGCTACAGTGTTGGGCCCGGCCAACCACTGTGCAGGCCCGAATCCCCCACGGGCCTCCATGTCACCCGCCAAACAGGCAACAGCCGTGCGGGGCCATCCCCCGCACGACACGTGGCCCAACGGGGAGCCGAAACGTGGCCGGCTCCAGTCAACGCGCGCCCACGTGCGCGACAGTGCCGCCGCCCGCCATCTCTGCACGCACGCGCCCCGAGGCAGCCAGCACCCGCTCCGTGGACTCGGCGCACAACACCGCACGCTGCCACGTGTCACCCTCCGGTCCACCGTACACCCATGCCTTCCCGTGGGCCGCGCCTGCTGCGCCGACCAATCCTACGCGGCCACGTGTCCCTAGGCAACCCAATGAGAACCCGACACGTGGCACGCCACTCCCGTGCACCGCGCGCCCGCGCGCCTGCCCGCGCCCGCGCCGCCGCAATCCGCCGCTGCGCACCGCCGCGATCCGCCGCTGCCCGCCGCCGCCCGCCGCCCGCCGGAACAGTAAAAGGTGCCTCGAAATCCATGCACGGCATCCGAGCTCCGAAAAATACAAGTGAATAGTCCATTTTCATCATTTTCGCGCGCTGAATCCAAATCCGTTGTCCGATCTGCCAAATTCCAACTCTAAAAATTGCCGAAGGCATCCGGAAAGGTGTTCTTTTGTCCAAACTTCGCGTTGAGCCCAATTTTAATATCCATTGTGCGCAAAACCACTTCTAAGCATTCGACGGGGTCATGTGACTACTCTCGTGATCCATTTAACACACCGAGTCCATCACTAGTGTCCAATTGGTGTACAAACGCCACCGACACGCCACATAGGCCTCCAGGAGCTGCTGATCAACCAGTAATCTCGTCGTGGGGATCCAGGTCCTCACACGTAGCAACACATGGTCCCCTGCCTCAAATTCCAATCCTCGTCGCCTTTGGTCCGCGTAACTTTTCTGCCGGTTATGGGCGGTCAACAACCGCTGCCTGATAAGGCGCACCTTTGCCTCCGTTTCCTCTATGAGGTCTGGCCCCAAGAACTTTCGCTCCCCTAAGTCGTCCCAGCAATTAGGCGATCGACACCGGCGTCCATACATGGCTTCGTACGGGGCCATCTGAATACTAGCTTGATGGCTATTATTGTAGGCGAATTCCACGAGGGGTAGGTAACGTGACCATCCCTCACCCAGATCAAGCACACAAGCTCGAAGCATATCTTCGAGAATCTGGATCACTCGTTCCGATTGCCCGTCCGTCTGTGGGTGAAATGCCGTGCTAAACTGCAGCTTGGTCCCCAGTGCCTGCTGCAGACTCCGCCAAAAGTTCGACACGAAGCACGTGTCCCTATCAGAAGTTATCGATGATGGTATTCCATGCAGTCTCACCACCTCGTCGTTATAGGTCTGCGCCCGCCGATCTCCGCTCCACGTCGTGTGAATCGGTAGGAAGTAGGCCGATTTCGTCAGACGGTCCACAATGAGCCATATCACGTCATGTCCTTGTTGCGATCGCGAAAAACCGGTTACAAAATCCATGGTGATCCTTTCCCATTTCCACTCCGGTATGGGCAATGGTTGTAGTTTTCCTGCCGGTCGCTGATGCTCTGCTTTCACCTGTTGGCACACCAAACATCGTGCCACGAATTGCGTCACATAACTCTTTAACTTGGGCCACCAAAAGGTCTGCCTCGAGTCTCTGTACATTTTTGAACCTCCGGGATGCGCAGCGTAGGGGAATTATGCGGTTCCGCCAGAATTTCTTTCCTTAACGCGGACTCGTCCCCGGAACCTCATCACGTCATTAGTGCCGATCACAAAATCTCCACTTGGTTTCGAGGATAATCCGTTCCGTACCAGCTGTAGTTGCGTGTCCGTTGCTCGGCCTTCCTCGATCCACTCTATCAGCATAGGCTTTGTCACTAAGCACAGAAATTTTGCATTTGCAACTGCTCCTGTCGGCTCTACATCCAGTCTCAGTTGCGAAAATTGTGCAACTAGCCGATCTTGTGGGTAAGGGCGCACAGCGCCGTTTCCCCCGTGTGCCCCTTCCGGCTCAAGGCATCAGTCACCACGTTTGCTTTTCCAGGTGGAAATAGATGGACAAAACGTAGTCCTTTAATAGTTCCAGCCATCGCCTTTGCCGTAAGTTCAGTTCCTTTTGTGCAACCAGGTCTTTGAGGCTCTGGTGATCGGAAAACACGTTACAATGTGCCCCGTAGTGGTAGTGTCTCCTGAGCTTCAAAGCAAACACGACTGCCGCGAGCTCCAGGTCGTGTGTCGGGGAGTTCTGCTCATAATCCTTGAGCTGTCGTGATGCATATGCTATGACCTTCCCCTGTTGCATCAATACGCTTCCCAGTCCGCTTCGAGATGCGTCACAATAGATCTCGTAGTCCTCACCGGGCTTTGGCAACGCGAGTACCGGTGCCCGCATGAGTCTGTCCTTAAGCTCCTCGAAGCTCTTCTGGCATTGAGCCGTCCAGACGAACCCCTCCCCTTTCCGGGTTAGTCGAGTAAGGGTAGTGGCTATCTTTGAGAAGCCTTCCACGATGCGTCGGTAGTATCCTGCTAGCCCGAGAAAACTTCGGATTTCTGTCCCCGTCATTGGCTGTGCCCAGTCGGTCACGGATTCTATCTTCCTCGGGTCCTCCACTATTCCCGACACTGAGACTATGTGTCCCAACAAGTCTACCTCGCGGAGCCAGAACTCACCCCTTTTGAGTTTGGCATACACTTTCTCGTACCGGAGGGTCTGGAGGATCACTCGCAAGTGTTCCTCGTGCTCTTTGTCTGTGCGAGCGTAGATCGGGATGTCATCTAATAAGACCACTACAAACTGGTCTAAGAAAGGTTCCATGATCCTGTTCATCACTTTCATGAACACCGCTGGAGCGACAATGAGTCCAACAGTATAACCGTAAACTCGTAATGACCATACCGAGTTCGAAGGACTATTTTCGGTATGTCATCTCTCCAGACCCTAACCTGACGATTGCCGGACTGCAGATCAGTCTTTGAAGACGCCGTCGCTCCTGGTAGTTGGTCGAATAGGTCCTCCATCCGAGGTGAGGGTACTATTCTTTACTATGACCTTATCCATTCCCCTATTGTCGATGTACAATCGTAGACTCCCGTCCTTCTTCCGTTAGAATAGAACGGGTGTACCCCAAGACGGCACGCTCGGTTTCTCGCAATCGACTAGCACCTGTTACTCGGTAAGCCCATACCGTCCGAGTATCCCCTCGAATTCTCTTAGCAGTGACACCACTAAGTCACAAATGTCGGATCGTTGGCGCTAACCATTAACTCCAAAAGCTCGAGCTTTTAGAGGTACGCAACCGATTCACTTAAAGCGTGCATACACAGCGCCACATATCTCGACCGGACTCAACCCACCTGGTCGTTGGGTCTATTGTTGGGCCTCTTGCCGTTAGGTCTATTGTGGACCGCAGCCCACTCAACTTATTGGGCTCACCCAATTCAACTTACTAGTCCCCTGGGCCTATTGTCTCAAGGCAGGAAGTTGGACCTATTTGACCCATAAATAAATGGCCAACACCAAAGACAACTAAGTCTTCGCATCCTTATTGGGCAGGAAGGTACAAAGTATTTGCTTCCAAGGGTTTCTCCTGGGGTCAAGACCAACATTACTCTTCGTAAGGAGTCTTTCCTGCTACTACTTCCCTCGGGTAGTGCGTCCTTTGTCGTGTCGTCGCATAAGACCTCTCACCCGTGTTGCGACTCCGAAGAATCGTTCCCGGGTTCGGGGCAGTTAAAGCGGAACTGTCCTAGTTTGTCATATTAGAAGCAATGGTCGTGCTTCCTGAAACGAATAATTTCCCCCGGGGTGCTCCTCTGTAGATGATGTAAGGCCGGTCCCTGCTAGAAAATCTTCCTCCGAAGAAGGGCTGGGGTCGTTTATTGTCCTTGTTGTACTCCGAGTCCTCTCGTCGGGCGCACGTCACCACGAATCCGCGCTCCACTATGGTGGCCCTATCCACCACTTTCTGGAAGGTGTGAAGTTCCACCGCTTGCACAACTTCGAAAATATTGCTCCGCATTCCGTCTACGAAGAGGAGGGCTTTGTGAGCTTCATCCCTTATAACCAAGGAAACGCAATTGGCCAACCTTATATATTCTTGTCGATACTCCATGACGTATCGATTCCCTTGTCTGATTTGTTTCAGGTTCCTTGCGGTGTCTTCGGATACTGGGGTGGTCGGCTCCCGTTGGGAAAGTCATTCCCGGGTTATGGCTGGGGTCGTTTCGGCCCCCGGCAGGCTCATAATCCTTCTGCCGGGTGCGTGGAACGGCCAATTCCCGCCCCACCATAGTGGTCCTGTCGATCACTTCTCGGTAAGCGGGTAAACCCACCGTCGGTATTACCCGAATAGTGTCGCTATGTAGACCATCCTTGTGAAGGCGAGCCGTGTGGGGTTCGTCTTTCCTAACAAAAGGGAAAGCGCTAAGCCATGTTGCGTAATACATTGTTGGAGTAGCCGATTCTCCACTATTGCCGGAACCGTCGTATCCTCTTTTGCACCATCGATTGAAGAGCGGTTTCGGGCCATTATCCGGGTCATACAAAGAAAACAAGTTAGTCCTAGACTTAATTAGTCTACACCTTGACTTACGAACACTGGGACTCTATCCCTTTTTCCCCCGCACTCACGTTCGTACTTTACACACCTATACTTGGTTATCGAATTGGTTAGTACTTGTGGTATTACACTCTGTGGATGCTGGTCACTGATCACCATGGTTAAAGTCGTTTTCTCTGATACCATATAATCTATCACGCCGCGGAGGTTCTAGAAGAGCGGAAAACGTATCCATTTTTTTTTTCTTAAATGAACCTCGCCTCCGATGCGCACCAGACCCGCCACATATACGAATTCACTCCCCAAACGGGCGGAGCCTCCTTTGTATATGCACGGCGTTCCGAACACGACAAACACTTTATAACCAGCCGCAATTACACATCTTACATTCACAGAAAAGAGAAGATAATTCTACATGGAATCCTCATTCCAAAATCCACAAGAAACCATGCCCAAGTAATCACAGCTAGACTAACCAAACACAATAAAAGATAACCATAACTGTAAAGTTTAATAGCCTCAAGGGCTGGGGTCCTCTAACCGTTGCCTCACCGTCGTCCCGGTTCCCACCCCTGCTTGGACCTGTCACAGTGTGGATAGTCAGTGACTGATAAAGTAGATATAAACAGTAAATGCAATAACTGAAAAGACAAACTGATACACCGGAGCATTTACTTACCCCTCATGTACCGCTAAATCCCTATCACAAAACAAGCTGGGCACCAAACCCAGAATACCGTACTCATTTTCTAGGTGCCTCCAACCCCTACACTGCCTAAGTAGCAGTCGCCTCTCCTTGAGGGGTCCCCACTAACCTCTCCTTGTGGGGTACACGGGTAAAACAACTTACCATCTTTCCGAAAAAATACACCCCGTGCGGTGGCCAAGCCGTCGGTGTGCGTGTAAGCAATATGAGTGTAAAGATGTTGCGACCTCAGCCGCTTTAAACAAAATAATAAGGCCCCGTTTGGAATTGGTCCAGAACCGGGAATAGCGGGTTTATCTCCCTTATTCTCCCAAACGCTCCGGAACCATCTGGTATTGCTTAACCCAGAACAAGTAGAATAGCTGGTATAACAAATCCCAACCTATTATTTTAATATTAAAATTTTTACCATATTACCCTTCTCCCCTACTTTATCTCCTCCCAACATATTATTTTAATAAAAACTCTCTCCTTTCTCTCTCTCCTCTCCCCTCCTTTCTCTCTTCCCAATACACCCTCATCATCACAAATCCCTCTCTCTCCTCTCTCTCTTTTCCTTCATCCCACCTCCTTTCTCTCTTCCCAATACACTCTCATCATCACACATTAATATTATAAAATTTTAAATTTTAAAATTTAAATGTTGAAATTTTATGTTTGAAATTTTAAATTTAATTTGAAAAAATAAAATATTAAATTAAATATTATTTTTAAATAATATAATTTAATTATGATTATAATTTTATTTCTATTTTTTTATACCATTAATCCATTAATTAAAACGAGAAAAACGATTTTAGAAAATTTTAATCACATAATAAAGCTTGAGGGCAAAAATTTACAAATATACGATTTTTCCAAATTTTTAAAAAATTTTATGTTGATATTGAAACTTAAGAGAACCTTTGTAAGCTTGAACTTGAACTTGAACAGGTGAGTAAGTTCTAAGTTGAACTTGAGTACATGCCTCGACTAACTATTTTGGCATTTAATATTACTAACAAGTTGTTTGATAACTGACATATCTGTTAACTTGTTAAGTTTTTTTTGACATGACATTTGGATTTTTAATGGTTAGGGATATGTGAATCTTTGTTTGCTAAATTTTCATACATATCTAATAATTAATGTCATGATGAGTATAAACTCTATCTCTGTAATTATTTATTTGAATTTTTGAGGTATCTAACGATTTCTTTTGTCAAGAATTATTTTTTTTTCAAAGAGTACAAACGTCTAAGTCTAGAGTCTATTTTAGGAGTTTATCTCTTGTATTCTTTTTATTTGGATCTTTCATGTAAATTTTTGTTGTATGGTGATAGCAACAAAAATATCTTTTTTATTTTTTAAGTGGATTTTGTTTTGTCACGAAACCGCCAAAGGGGGAGATTGTTAAGGATTTTGTATTGGCGTATTTCGTGAAGTGGTATAAATCTTGAAGATTGAAGATGAAGAATTGTTGATCAACTACATCAATCTCAAGAAGAATGGATTCGAAATGATCAGGTACGTTTAACTAAATAATTTTGGTGATCCGAATACATTTGTATAGTTTAGAAACACTTGGATAAGTTTTCATTGCATAAAAATCAAAAACTGGACAAGTTGGATGTTCAGGATCCGGATCAGACCAATCCAGTCCGGACCTCGAATATAGTTTAGTTCATACGGTTTTCCAGTTCGGACCACCCCTATTCCAGTCCAGACCCCGAACCTTAATTCTGCAAAATTGCACGAACAGTCCGGACCTCCCCTGTTTCAGTCCGAACCCCGAACTGTGTTTTTTCAAAAAATCTTCTGAAAAAGACGACAGTCCGGATCATACTTAATCCAGTCCGGACCGTCGTGCGGGAAAAATTCTGTTAAGTCAGTTTTTGATTCTTATCTCTTTCCAAAGGTTTCTAACCTATAAATACAACCTATATTCATCGTTTAGGGTTAATCCAAGAACCAAGAATTATTCGAGATAATCGAAAGATTATAGAAAAATCCACAAATATAGAGAAGAAAGGAAAACACGATTAAATTCATGTTTCTTCATCTATATTGTTCAATTTGATTCTAGGTTTTTCAAACTCCTATTTTTCGTAGAATCAAATTGAAGAATACTTAGATGGTATTTCCTTATCTATCTTTGATCTAAGTATTCGGTGGATCATCGCCAAACAAAAACAACGATTTTACCAAGAATCGGCGCGAGGATTCGCTTGGCCTTGTGGATTCAAGGTGTGACCGCTCTTGTGGATTCGGAGCGAGGTGCGTTCGTGTGATCGAGGCGTGCCGCATTGGTGAAGACCGTGGATACGGTTGGACGTCGTGAATTCGACGTTGGACTTCGTGGATTCGAAGTTGGACGCAAATCGTGGATTCGAGGCGCGTTGTGGAGCGAGCGCAGAAGATCAACTAGGAGCGTATGGAAAAGGTTGAGTCATAGGTTTACGGTAAATCACCTTGTACTTGTTTTAATTCTAGTGGATTTCGCCGTGTTATCGGTCCCGTGGTTTCTTACTCCTGTGACAGAGTTTTCCACATAAATCTTGCGTACTTTATTTATTTTCCACATTTGGTTATTTTTACGCAACGATTTGGTGTGTTTATTGTCTTCACCTATTCACCCCCCCCCTCTAGGTGGTTTTTCCCTTATTTAGATCCATATAATTCATAACCCACATGATCGAGGTAAGGGGATCGCTGAGTAGATAGATCTCCTGTGAGGCTGAGCATTTTGCGAGATAGTTGTTGTACCCACCACTCAGACTATTGTACTTTTCTTTTACCTTGGGTCTGGCTTTTGCCAGCTAGTTGTATTATTTTGCTGCGCTTGGAGAGACTGATGTATTTATTACTGTTGTATTTTACTTTTCCAGTTCAGTTTATAGTCTGAGATACTTTAGTTTCTAGTTCAGCTCTGTACTGCGCTCTTTTATTGCTTATCTTATATTTGAGCAGGTTTTTGGCGCTTCGTGTACGCGGGAAATTCCGTGTGCACGGAGGATCTGTGGACGGGCCCGGGTTCTGGTTTACACTCGGCGCGTGACAGATTAGGTTGGTATCAGAGCTTAGGGATAGGTCAGTTGGGACTTAGGAAACCCTAGGCTTTTGGTGGACCCTAGGATGGTAGGGCGTGAGAGGCGTGATATTTTGTGAAAGTCGGTGATTTAGTCATTTGACTCTTCCAGTGTGTGAAGAGGGATTGACATATTCTATTTCTGTTGGACAATTATGTTGGCTGCAGACAACATAAATTTACAGAAATAGGGTGATGTCTTTGACTTTTGCTAGATTGGGTCGAGTGTGATTGTGTTGTTGATTTGTGGTTTCTTGTGGCAGGATGCCTCCCTAACGTCAGATTCCTACCCGGGGGACCCCTACGCCCCCGGATGAGCCGGAGCAGTCTGGACCCTCCGAGATGAGTGAGTTGAGGGCCTTGGTGGCCCAGTTGGCCGAGAGTACCTGTCACGCCCCGGAGGTTCTAGAAGAGAGGAAAACGTATCTATTTTTTTTTTCTTAAATGAACCTCGCCTTCGGTGCGCACCAGACCCGCCACATATACGAATTCACTCCCCAAACGGGTGGAGCCTCCTTTGTATATGCACGGCGTTCCGAACACGACAAACACTTTAAAACGAGCCGCAATTACACATCTTACATTCACATAAAAGAGAAGATAATTCTACATGGAATCCTCATTCCAACATCCACAAGAAACCATGCCCAAGTAAACACAGCTAGACTAACCAAACACAATAAAAGATAACCATAACTGTAAAGTTTAATAGCCTCAAGGGCTGGGGTCCTCTAACCGTTGCCTCACCGTCGTCCCGGTTCCCACCCCTGCTTGGACCTGTCACAGCGTGGGTAGTCAGTGACTGATAAAGTAGATATAAACAGTAAATGCAATCACTGAAAAGACAAACCGATACACCAGAGCATTTACTTCCCCCTTATGTACCGCTAAATCCCTGTCACAAAACAAGCTGGGCACCAACCCCAGAATACCGTACTCATTTTCTTGGTGCCTCCAACCGCTCCACTGCCCAAGTAGGAGTCGCCTCTCCTTGAGGGGTCCCCACTAACCTCTCCTTGTGGGGTACACGGGTAAAACAACTTACCATCTTTCCGGAAAAATACACCGTGCGGTGGCCAAGCCGCCGGTGTGCATGTAAGCAATATGAGTCTAAACATGTTGCGACCTCAGCCGCTTTGATCAGAATATTAAAAGCATCCTGCGACCGCAGCCGCCTCAATGAGAATAGAATATGGGATTTACATGCAATGGGGTTAGTCACTTTTACCAAAACTATCTACTTTATCAAACGAAATACTCGGGAACGACCATGCACCGAAATTAATCAAAAGTACCCACCTCACATTGCGTCGACCGAAACTCCGACGATCGATCCGCGCCTTCGGACGACACCCGGTGTAGAATACCGGATTATTGGTTTGAGCTTACCGACTCCACCGACGAGCTTTTTGACTGAGGAAAGCGGCGAGCCCGTGTATTTTTAAATTACAGCGGAGTTCGGGAGGTTCCGGACAGCGGCGGTGTCACGCCCCGGGGGTTCGAATCGCGCGGAAGGGGAGCCACCGATGCTCCTAATTCAGCCATATATTTTTTTTTGTAAACCAATGCTCCCCGGTGCGTGTCCAGACCCGCCGCATACACAAATTCACTCCGCAAACGGGCAGAGTCTCCTTTGTATATGCACGGCGTCTCAATTACAAAATGTCTCACAAGGTGTAGCACATACAATCTCTAGCCACATCAGTTGGGGTCTCGTTCACATACAACCAAACAACTCACATGATATTCTAATATTCACTTAGAACATAGAGGCCGATGTTTTGAAAGGATAAATAATCACAAGGTTTTGAAAGCGGCATCCACACGATGCCATCGTTTTAGGAAAGTCCGTTTGAAAGACACATAAATCCACAGGGTTTGAAAATTCGGTGCCCACACGACACCCACGTTTTAAAAGTAGTTTTCGCAACCGGTTTTCTTTGCTTTTCATTGTTTGAAACGGCCAAGTAAGAAAGAATGTAACAATCATTCGTTTATTCAAAAGGAAGAGGCAACATCCACTTCGACCCCACGGGGGTGTCGCAATCCACAAACTAGCTAACATGAGTAATAAAAGAAAAAGGAGAGAAGAGTCACTGTATCTGAAGTCACTAAAAAAATCAGGACAGCACTCTCGCGGCCTCACCGGTGCCCTAGCACTCGCCCCTGGACGAACCTGTCACGGAGTGGGTAGTCAGTGACTAGAAATAGCATGATAAGCATAAGAGAAACAAAAATAGGGCAAACCACAAAACCGGAGCAACCATCCCTCTCATGTATCATCCGCATTAACCACACCCTGTATCATACAACATCGGGCACCTTTCCCGATGTCCACCGCCGAGCACCTGCCTCGGCCGCCGAGCACCTTCCTCGACATCACCGCTCACACCCTGTATCAAAATAACATCGGGCACCTTTCCCGATGTCCACCGCCGAGCACCTGCCTCGGCCGCCGAGCACCTGCCTCGACATCACCGCTCACACCCCCCACCCATGGGGGCCCCCATTCCTAACGCCACCGTCGCGTGGGGTACACGGGTCAACGTACCACTTTTCCGAAAAAGCACACCCTTGCGGCGGCCAAACTGCTGGTGTGCGTGTAGCAATCTCGAGCCTCAACCGAGCACCAACCTCGGCGAACCAGACCGAGCACCTGCCTCGGCAATCAAATATCCACACAATAGCTTTAACAGGGTTAGCAAATGTAAACATGCAATTACTAAGATTTTACACCTTTTCCCATAACCAGACCGAGCACCTGCCTCGGCAATCAAATATCCACACAATAGCTTTAATATTCTGAAAGGTCACGTCGATCCCCGTCCCCAACGCTCGTATGCCCCGAACAACCCTACCTTTGTTGGGGGGGGGGGGGGCGAACTGCCCGCCCGGTCTTCTACCGCGACAGTCGTAAATCCGGAGGTCCGCATCACCCACCGAACCCCTTAACAAAATAAACATAGCAACAACGAAACTGTGCATAAAGAGGTTCTAAGGGGTACCCACCTGGGACGCGAAGGAAAGGGTGTGCGGAAAAATTCCAGTCAGAAGTCCTCCCACCTTGCGCCCGGAAAACTAAAGTAGGAAAAGTAACGTTAAAAACATCGTCGTGGTCAAAAACACTCAAAAACGGGGCGAATCGGGCCAAAAACGGAGCTCCGGGGCTTCCGGGCTGCAGTCTGGTGCACGGGTCCATGCGTGGACCGGGTTCACCGCTCAGAGGAAGCGGCAGCGTAAACCGGGCTCACCCCGGGGGCGTGCACCAAACGGAATGGGCCGGGCCGGTGCACGACAGAGCGCGCACCGGGCTCACGCGCTCCCTGCCGAGGCGGCAGCGCCGGGTGCACGCCTGGCGCGTGCACCGCGCGGCCTGGGCCCGGCTGGTGCACGCGCCCGTGAGCCGGGTCCTCACTACCGGGCTGCGGGGGTGTGCGCCGGGTGCACGCTTGGCGCGTGCACCGCGCAGCCTGGGCTGGGCTGGTGCACGCGCCCGTGCACCGGGTCCGCCCCTCCTGGCCGTGCGGGCGTGCGGCGGGTGCACGGGTGGCCTGGTGGACTGCGCGGCCTGAAGCCGTACGGGAGGGAACAGTAAACCCTAATTTCACCCCCCCGCGGCTCCGGTTTCGCGATTTCAACTCCGTTTCCGCTCCCGTGCGACTCCGGCGACGACCCCGGGGGCATGATAACGGCGGCGGCGGCCTCCCGTTCAACGACGGCGGCGGCGGCCTCCCGTTCAACACCAAGTAATGCCCAAGACAACCACAAAAGGAAAACCTCACATAGAAACAATAACCGGGGAGACCCGAACCGCTCACCTTGTTTTCGCCGGTGGGGAAGAAGGAGGAAAGAGGGTCGCCCGTTCCTCGCTCGATCAATCTCGCAGGAAGGCATCTCCCCATCTCTCGTCTCGTTTGCGCCGCTTCTTAAAAAGAGAGGAAATATCGATTCGGGTTCCTCTTTTTCTTTCTTAAAAGCGCCACCTTAAATCCTAGCCGTCAAGAGAGAAAACCAAGAGGGAAAAACCCTACGACCCTCGGTTTTAAGGAAACCCTAAAAACAACCGACGGCTAGGATTGTCTCGAAAAGCGTGTCATCCACTCGCACGGATCCCGGAGCGCCTAAAGGGGTCCGAACTTCAAAATTTTATTCTGGGAGAACCGGGAGTCGGAATCCGAAACCGATCGCGTCCCCATTCTCCGTTTCGCGAGCCCTTCCGCCTAAAAATGTCCGCGAGTCCCGACGGACTTTCCGGAAAAACACCAAAAATTGTCCCACAGTCGGACAGTCATAAGAAAAGGGGTAACGGGAAGGGTCAAGGAAAGGCCAGGTCTTACACCACTCACCAATAAAAACAAGTTTCGTCCCCGAAACTTAACTCCCGCCTGCGGCGAAGAGGTCCGGGTAGCACTCCCCCATCTTTGACTCTGGTTCCCAAGTTGCCTCACATTCTTCCTGGTTGCTTCACAGCACCTTCCCATAGGGGGATCGTCCGGTTGCGCAACCTTTTTGTCCTCTCGTGCTAAGATCCGCATCGAGGTTTGGCAGTAAAGCCAACCGGTATGTCACCGGGCCTACGCGCTCCAAAATCCCGAATATCGGGTCATTGACTCCAACCAACAATCCCAAAAGCTCGGATTATAAGAAATACGCAACCCATTTACTTAAGGCGTTCTGTCACACCGCCACCGATCTTGACCTGACTCAACCCACCTGGACGTCTAAGGCGTACTGTTACAACGCCTCGGGTCTTGGCCCGACTCACCTCACCTGGACGTCTAAGGCGTACTGTTACAACGCCTCGGGTCTTGGCCCGACTCACCTCACCTGGACGTCTAAGGCGTACTGTTACAACGCCTCGGGTCTATTGTCACAAGGCCGGAAGTTGGACCAATCTAACCCTTAACTAAATAGCCAACATAAAAGACAACTAAGTCTTCACCTCCTTATTGGGCAGGAGGGTACGAAGCATTACTTCTAAGGGTTTCTCTGGGGTCGTGGCCAAAATTTCTCTTGTAAGAGGTCTTCCTTGCTACTACCTCCCTCGTTTCTAGCTTATCGGGCACACGAATTCATCCCCGGAACCTTATTACATCATCCGAGTCGCTCGTAAAAATTTCCGCCTTGCTCCGAGGACATTCTGTCTCGCACCAGTTGTAGTTACGTGTCCGTCGTTTGGTCTCCCAAGATCCCCTTGGAGATTCGTCAGACTAGATCTTATAGTCCTTTCCGGGCTTCGGCTGTATGAGCACTGGCGCCTGTGTGCGTCTGTCTTTAAGTTCTTTGAAACTCTTTTGGCACTGGGCTGTCCAGACGAATCTCTACCCTCTTTGGGTTAGTCGATTTAGAGAAGTGGCCTCCCACGAAGCGTCTGTAGTAGCCTGCCCGTCCTAAGAAGCTTCGGATCTCCGTCACCGTTGTTGGCCGGGCCCAGTTGGTCACTGACTCGATCCTCCTCGGATCCGCTGCAATTCCAGACGTCGAAACGACATGCCCCAAAAAGTCCACTTCACGGAGCCAAAACTCACACTTTATGAGTTTGGCATAAGGTTTCTGATCTCGGAGGGTCTAGGGGATCACTCGCGAGTGCTCCCCATAGCCCTCGTCTGTGTGAGAGTAGATCGGAACGTTCACTATAAGACCATTACCGGCTGGTCTAAGAAGGGCTTGAGTATCCTATTCATCATGCCCGTGAATACCGCTGGTGCGTTAACGAGTCTAAACGGTATGACCGTGAACTCATGTCGACCACTCCGAGTTCGTAAGGCTGTTTTTCGGTAAGTCCGGTTCCCGGAGATGCACTTGGAACTTCAAGCAGTCAACTACCACTTAAAGATCGCCGCGACTGTCGGCCCCAAGCGTTATGCCGTTAACCTTTAACGGGAACCTCATTAGTTCTTAGAGACTAAGAACCTGTCTCACCCTCGCTGGGCAGGAAGGAGTACAGCCGCCTGCCTCGAGGGGTAGCCGGAGGATCCGACCGAACTTATTTCTACGATGGGATTTCTTCTAATATCTATGGTAAGGAGAAAACATGAAGCGAGGTGGAAGAGTGGGATGCTTAGGTGTTGACACAAACGTTCTAGCACGATGATCTGAAACTCGAGTATCACCTGCTGCATCGTGCTCTGTGGGTCCGTCCCCTGGTGGGTCTTCGTATAGACTCTCCCTCCTCCCGATTGCGGAGACGAAGGTGGAGATGCTGCTACGGGTGATGTCCCCGTTTCCGAGGGGCAGTTGAAACAATAGTGCCCCGGTTTGCCACATCAAAAACAGTGGTCTTGCTTCTGGGGACATTCGGTCACTTGGTGTATTCCACCGCAATTGATGCAAGACTTGTCCACCGGCCATTGTCCTCCCGTCGACGCATTCTTGGTTCCTTGTTGCCATCTCAGGTATTTAGGAGGCCGGCTCCTCTTGGTATGCTCTTTTCCAAAACAAGGTCGAGCTCGTTTCTTATCCCCGCTGTGATCTGAGCTCTCCCGTCGGGCTCGTGAAATCGCAAATTCGTGCTCCACTGAGGTGGCTCTATCGACCACTTCCTAGAAGGTGTGCAAATCCGCCGCTTGCACCACCTTGTAGATGTCGCTTCCTAAACCATTCACAAACAGACGGGCTTTGTGAGATTCATCTCTTATAATAGGGGGAACACATTTGATCAACCTCACAAATGCCCGTTGATATCCCGTAACTGTCTGACTTCCTTTCTTGATGTGCTTCAGGTCATCTTCCATCTGCTGTTTGTTGCTGTCGGAGAGAAATGCCTCAAACAGTTTTTCTCGGAACGTGGTCCAAGATGGAAGGGCGGTGCCCCCCGAGGGGTCCGGGCACACCGTCCTCCACCACCTGCGGGCGTTTCCCTCAAGAAAGTGGACTGCCAAAGGGACCCGTTCATGTTCCTCCATCAATAGGTCTTCAAAAAGCTTCTCCATGGTATCCACCTATTTTTCCACGACCCAAGGGTCGGTCGTCTCTCCCTCAAACACGGGTTGGTCGTACCTCTTGAAACTTGCCAAGTTCGCTGTCACCCCATCCCATTCGGTTTGCCGGATAAGGGCTTCCCCCGCAGCATCGGCGGTCATTCTGGGGATAGGTGTCACCACGGTCTCTCCCAAGGGGGCTCCAACAGTGGCTCCCGGCGTAAGTCCCGAAGTTGCTGGTGCTAGTGCTACTGAAGGCGTCGTCGGATGAACCGACGGTATCTCGGTCACCGTTGTCGGAGAAGGGGCAACCGTAGTCTCGCTGACCGCCACCGGCGGTCTCGTCACTGGAGCGGTTGGTCCGGGCAAAGAAGCCTGGGCGACATCCATTGGTGTTGTCGACTGTTGCGCCCACTGCCGCATTTGTTCCATAAGGGTTGCTAACTGCCCGGCCACCTCTTGTAGTTGTTGTCGGAGCAGCTGATACTCCGCCGCTATTGGCACCTTACTTTCTGCCCCTGCGTTCTCCGCTAATAACCCATTTCGGGCCATTATTCGCTATATACAGAGAAACCAAGTCAACCCTAGACCTAACGGGTCTAGCACCACGACCTACAGACGCACCGAAATTAAATCCCCCTTTTTCCCTCGCACACTCACGATCTACTGGTCTACCCCAAGTTCACTTTATTAATCAGTAGTTAGTGTATTGCGTCCCGTGGATGTTGGGCCCCGACTGTTGTGGTTAAAGTTTACCGCTCTGATACCATCTTAATCGGTCACGCCCCGGGGGTTCGAATCGCGCGGAAGGGGAGCCACCGATGCTCCTAATTCAGCCATATATTTTTTTTTGTAAACCAATGCTCCCCGGTGCGTGTCCAGACCCGCCGCATACACAAATTCACTCTGCAAACGGGCAGAGTCTCCTTTGTATATGCACGGCGTCTCAATTACAAAATGTCTCACAAGGTGTAGCACATACAATCTCTAGCCACATCAGTTGGGGTCTCGTTCACATACAACCAAACAACTCACATGATATTCTAATATTCACTTAGAACATAGAGGCCGATGTTTTGAAAGGATAAATAATCACAAGGTTTTGAAAGCGGCATCCACACGATGCCATCGTTTTAGGAAAGACCGTTTGAAAGCCACATAAATCCACAGGGTTTGAAAATTCGGTACCCACACGACACCCACGTTTTAAAAGTAGTTTTCGCAACCGGTTTTCTTTGCTTTTCATTGTTTGAAACGGCCAAGTAAGAAAGAATGTAACAATCATTCGTTTATTCAAAAGGAAGAGGCAACATCCACTTCGATCCCACGGGGGTGTCGCAATCCACAAACTAGCTAACATGAGTAATAAAAGAAAAAGGAGAGAAGAGTCACTGTATCTGAAGTCACTAAAAAAATCAGGACAGCACACTCGCGGCCTCACCGGTGCCCTAGCACTCGCCCCTGGACGAACCTGTCACGGAGTGGGTAGTCAGTGACTAGAAATAGCATGATAAGCATAAGAGAAACAAAAATAGGGCAAACCACAAAACCGGAGCAACCATCCCTCTCATGTATCATCCGCATTAACCACACCCTGTATCATACAACATCGGGCACCTTTCCCGATGTCCACCGCCGAGCACCTGCCTCGGCCGCCGAGCACCTTCCTCGACATCAACGCTCACACCCTGTATCAAAACAACATCGGGCACCTTTCCCGATGTCCACCGCCGAGCACCTGCCTCGGCCGCCGAGCACCTGCCTCGACATCACCGCTCACACCCCCCACCCATGGGGGCCCCCATTCCTAACGCCACCGTCGCGTGGGGTACACGGGTCAACGTACCACTTTTTCGGAAAAGCACACCCTTGCGGTGGCCAAACCGCTGGTGTGCGTGTAGCAATCTCGAGCCTCAACCGAGCACCAACCTCGGCGAACCAGACCGAGCACCTGCCTCGGCAATCAAATATCCACACAATAGCTTTAACAGGGTTAGCAAATGTAAACATGCAATTACTAAGATTTTACACCTTTTCCCATAACCAGACCGAGCACCTGCCTCGGCAATCAAATATCCACACAATAGCTTTAATATTCTGAAAGGTCACGTCGATCCCCGTCCCCAACGCTAGTATGCCCCGAACAACCCTACCTTTGTTCGGGGGGGGGGGGGCGAACTGCCCGCCCGGTCTTCTACCGCGACAGTCGTAAATCCGGAGGTCCGCATCACCCACCGAACCCCTTAACAAAATAAACATAGCAACAACGAAACTGTGCATAAAGAGGTTTTAAGGGGTACCCACCTGGGACGCGAATGAAAGGGTGTGCGGAAAAATTCCAGTCAGAAGTCCTCCCACCTTGCGCCCGGAAAACTAAAGTAGGAAAAGTAACGTTAAAAACATCGTCGTGGTCAAAAACACTCAAAAACGGGGCGAATTGGGCCAAAAACGGAGGTCCCGGGCTTCCGGGCTGCAGTCTGGTGCACGGGTCCAGGCGTGGACCAGGTTCACAGCTCAGAGGAAGCGGCAGCGTAAACCGGGCTCACCCCGGGGGTGTGCACCAAACGGAATGGGCCGGGCCGGTGCACGACAGAGCGCGCACCGGGCTCACGCGCTCCCTGCCGAGGCGGCAGCGCCGGGTGCACGCCTGGCGCGTGCACCGCGCGGCCTGGGCCGGGCTGGTGCACGCACCCGTGAGCCGGGTCCTCACTACCGGGCTGCGGGGGTGTGCGCCAGGTGCACGCTTGGCGCGTGCATCGCGCAGCCTGGGCTGGGCTGGTGCACGCGCCCGTGCACCGGGTCCGCCCCTCCTGGCCGTGCGGGCGTGCGGCGGGTGCACGGGTGGCCTGGTGGACCGCGCGGCCTGAAGCCGTACGGGAGGGAACAGTAAACCCTAATTTCGCCCCCCTGCGGCTCGGGTTTTGCGATTTCAACTCCGTTTCCGCTCCCGTGCGACTCCGGCGACAACCCCGGGGGCATGATAACGGCGGCGGCGGCCTCCCGTTCAACAACGGCGGCGGCGGCCTCCCGTTCAACATCAAGTAATGCCCAAGACAACCACAAAAGGAAAACCTCACATCGAAACAATAACCGGGGAGACCAGAACCGCTCACCTTGTTTTCGCCGGTGGGGGAGAAGGAGGAAAGAGGGTCGCCCGTTCCTCGCTCGATCAATCTCGCAGGAAGGCATCTCCCCATCTCTCGTCTCGTTTGCGCCGCTTCTTGAAAAGAGAGGAAATATCGATTCGGGTTCCTCTTTTTCTTTCTTAAAAGCGCCGCCTTAAATCCTAGCCGTCAAGAGAGAAAACCAAGAGGGAAAAACCCTACGACCCTCGGTTTTAAGGAAACCCTAAAAACAACCGGCGGCTAGGATTGTCTCGAAAAGCGTGTCATCCACTCGCACGGATCCCGGAGCGCCTAAAGGGGTCCGAACTTCAAAATTTTATTCTGGGAGAACCGGGAGTCGGAATCCGAAACCGATCGCGTCCCCGTTCTCCGTTTCGCGAGCCCTTCCGCCTAAAAATGTCCGCGAGTCCCGACTGACTTTCCGGAAAAACACCAAAAATTGTCCCACAGTCGGACAGTCATAAGAAAAGGGGTAACGGGAAGGGTCAAGGAAAGGCCAGGTCTTATAGGCGGAGGGCCCGAAGGCGAAAAGTGAGTTGGAGTTGAGATTTTTGGATTATTTTATTAATTTAATTAACTAATTTTGCTAATTTGGACTTCTCTTTGTTTGGTCACAGTGAGAGTGGATTGAGGGGATTCGAGGGAGGTAAGTGAACTTTTGGTTTTAATTAAGCTTTTTGGTTACCTTTAATTAAGTTTTATTTATTTTAATTAAATGCCAGCTGTTAGCAACCTTGCTAATTGGCACTTTATTATTTAAGTGCTAAGTCCCCACCTCCCAAGCCACCTTTCCTGTTGGTTTGAGTGAAGCAGAGAAGAGAAGAAAAGAGAGAAAAGAGACGAAGAAGAAGGAGAAGTAGAGGTTGAAGGAGGGTTTTCGAAGGTGAGCTAGTCGTGGTCCTCCTGTTGGTGGTCGAGAGGAACACGTGCGCGCGCGTCGAGCGACGGCGAGGTAGGCGATCGTTCAGTTTTGGGTTTTTTTGAGTTAATTGGGTTTTTGATTGTAATTATTTATTTTATTTTTTTTGGGAGAACCTTGCTGCGGACTAGTTGTCCGAAGGGTGTGTGCCGCGGGGTGAGCCGCGCGCGCGCAAAGGCGGCGCGCGGCTGAGGCGAATCGCTGCGCGGGGGCGCTAGGCGCCACGCGCAGCAGGCCCTTGCTGCCACAGGCACGCAGCAAAGCGCTGCGCAGCCTGCGGAGGGCGCGCCCTGGGCGCCGCGCAGCTTGTGCGGGCGCGCCAGGGCACCGCGCCTTGAGGGGCGGCCGCGCACTGATGGGGCGGGCGGCGCGCGGGCCGCTTGAAGGGCTGCGGACCGCGCGCGAGGCGCGCCCGGCGCCGCAGGCCCCATGCGGGCCGTGCGCTGCGCCGCGGGCCGTGCGCTGCGCCGCGGGCCGCGCGCAGCATTGCGTGCTGCCCGGCTGGCCCTCGCGCGCGGCGCTGCAGGGCGCCGCGCGGCAAGGGCTAGCACCGCGCGGCCGAGCCCCAGCGCCGCGAGGCGGGCCCAGCGCCGCGCGGCAGGCTTGCTGGAGCCGCGCAGCATGCGCGCTAGCTGCGTGAGGCAGGGCGTGGCGCCGAGCGGCTGCCTACGCCGCGCTGAAGCCGCACTGGTCGCGGCTTGGCGAGCGCGCCGCGCGCGTTGCACGAGCAGTTTTTTTCGTGCAGGCGCGGCTTTTTCGTCGGCATAGTGTGTTTTTTCGCCGTCGATTTCGAGGATTTTTAGCCGAGTTTTTGCTGATTTTTGGGAGTACTCTGTTCCTTGCAGATCTGGGTCTACTTGGCCTGATTCAAAGGTTTTCGCCGCGCGGAGAGCCGAGGGTGCTTGATTTCTCAGATTGTGCTACGGTTGGGCCTTGGGTAAGCCGGTGTGCGCGCGAATTTATCCGTAGTTCTCAGGTAGGTTGGATTTGGCTTCCAAAAATCACGGGATGCCCTCTAATGCTTAAGGAAACACTTTGACCATGTTAAAATTGCATATTTTAGCTGTTAATGGATATGATAGTTGCTTGAAAAATTACAAAAAAATTATTTGAACCCCGAATTATTTTTAGTAGATTCTTGGCACTATATGACACTAGACTGCAGGCTTAGTTGGCCTTACTTAAGCTCCTGAACTGTTGTAAAAATCCGAATACCCATTTTGTTGGAAAAATTAGCTTTTAAAAATGGTTTAAAAATTCCTGAGGTGTCCAGAGATGTGACATGGGTTTGGGGTGCATGTTCTCTCGTGCCGGGGGGCCGAGGAGATATTCTTATGAATTTTAGAGATATACTAGTATCGTTGGGGGTTTTATGAGAGCACTTCAGATTGAGTCGTGGAGTTTACTCCGACCTTGACATGAGAGTGAGTTGTCTGTTCACTCTGTTTCCGATCTATTTGATCGTGCATTATTGCCTGCTGAGCCTGGATTTATGCCAGTTGTGAGATACTTGAGTTCCCGGTGTTGGTTTTTATAATATTAACGATCCACAAGGATCTAAATAGGTACTATCAAACAACTAGAGGGGGGGTGAATAGGTGTAATACTTATAAAACCAATCTCAGTGCAAAATAAAAACCAATGCGGAAAATAAAAATAGCACACCGAGATATACGTGGAAACTCCAATTCAGGAGAAAAACCACGGGACCAACACGCAATAACAACAATCCACTAAGAAAAGAAGAATAACAAGGTGATTACCGACTCCACGGACTCAAACCCCTCCTTCAACTTCTTCGGACCTTGCGCTCACCGATTGCACGTCCACTGCACACGTTCGAATCCACGAACGCCACTCGAATCCACGAGCACACGTTTCGAATCCACGAAACGCCTTTAGCACACCGAATCCACGATGCCACGTCGAATCCACGACGCAAACTCAGCCGGTAAGAATATTGGCTTCGATGGTGATCCTTTTCTTAGATTCTCATTGAGGAACCGTAAAAGAAATCTCTAAGCAAAGATTAGATCAATTAGACAAAAGATATGTTCTTTAAAGAACCGTCGAATTGACCTAAAAGAGGCTATAAAGAAGAACGATAAAAACCTAGCCTCTAGGGTTGCTCTCAAGTGTTTAATTAATCAATCGGTCGTGCTCCCCACGTTTTTGAGAAACCCTAAATGTCTATTTATAGTTTAGAAACCTTTGGAAAGAGATAAGAATCAAAAACTTACCTTATCTGGAAATTTTCAGGACGGCGATCCGGATCGGAGTTACTGTGATCCGGATCGTCGTAACGAGTCAGGCTATTCCAGAAAAACAGGGTTCGGGATCCGGATTGAAATGCCCGATCCGGATCGTTCATATATTCCAGCAAAAACCCATGTTCGGGATCCGGATCGAAATGACCTTTGATCCGGATCGGATTTGCCAATGAACAAGCACCCTTCGGGATCCGGATTGGACTGTCTGATCCGGATCCTGAACATGTCCCATGTCCAGTTTTTGATTTTTATGCAATTAAAAATTCATCCAAGTGTTTCTACACTATAAGAAAGTATTCGGATCACCAAAATTATTTAGTTAACCATACCTGATCCTTTTGAATACTTTCTTCTTGAGATTGATGTAACTGATCCACAATTCTTCAACTTCAATCTTCAAGACTCAAGACACTGAGTGTCAACTTGAGCTCTTGTTGAATCTTCTCTAAGTCTTTGATTGCTGATTGACAATTTGATCCCTTTAAGACTCCGACTCAACTCACTGACTTGACTCACGAAATATGCCAACACCAAAATGCCGTAACAATCTCCCCCTTTGGCAATTTCGTGACAAAACCCAAAAAAACATAAAAGCGCTCAAGTCACTCATCTTAAACCAAAAAATCGAAACTCAATGTCATCACCAAAACATTGACTTTCTTTGCGTGAAAGATCCAATAAACAAAAATACATTTGAACCAGTCTTAGAACAAACTCTATGACTTAGGACTTGGAGTCTTAAGGTGATGTAGATCCTGCAAAAACAAAACTCCAAACAAATCAAAAGTCAGTCGTTAGAAATTAAATGTAAATCCTACATTTGATTCGTCCTTTTGGTTCTTTTGTTTTTCGGCTCCTTTTACTCATCTCCTTTCTTTTTCTCGATGATCTCATCTCCGTCTCTCCCTATATCGATGATCTCATCTCTGTCTCCCCCTATCTCGATGATCTCTTCTCCCCTATTTCTCTCTTCTCCCCTATTTCTCTTCTCCCTCTTTTTGTCACAAATTGTCAAACAGTGAACATACTAGACAAAAGGAAATCACTAAGAGCATTAGTCCATAGTGAAAGAGAGATAAAAGCTCAGTTCCGGTATATAACAAAAACATAGATTGCGTACCGGTACTCGAACGCAAAAATCAAATAATTTCTTGAAACAAATCCAGATTTTGAAATATTTGAATTACCGATTTGTATTCCATCAAGAAAACAATTTAAGTGCTTGAGAATAATATGAGATCACATAGATGTCATTCAATCCAATTAATTTCACAAAAATTAAAAAGATTTACTCCGAAATCATGAAAAACAAAGATAAAACATTATAAACCGTTTTTCACATTATATACGTCAAACACAAGTCATCAAAAATAATCTTGAGATCCAAAGTCTATCAAGATGTAACGGATGTACAAAGATGACTTAAAGAGATTTCCAAATGACATCAATTTGATTTCTTACCCTTTCAAATTTGAGATAAGCACTAAAATACCTAAGGGTGGCTCTTTGAGCATCTTTCAACTATCCCACCTTATACCAACCAGGAGATTGTTCAGAATATAAGAACTTTGAATATGAATCTCCGAATGCTTCAACTAAACAAAATTTCATAAAATATTTTTCAAGCATCCAAAACATGTGGCAACTTTTTCCAACATGTGGTGGTAGTTTTCACACTCCTTTCGGATGTAACTCTTTCCACATCTTTTACAATTTATTTATTTACCCTTGTAAGAATGCAATCTCTTACGTGAAAGAATTAAATCCCAAATTTTAGTCTATCGGTTGTCTCACGTTTATCAAAATGAATTCACACAACAGAGATAGAATAATCATCTAAAGATCACACATGATTTCTAAAATTTGATGAATATAATTATCAAAAACTCCTATAATGAAATATCTTCAAGAATTATGATTATGGAGTAAAGTTGATAATTCAAATAAAATTAAATTGGAGTGATTGAAAGTGAAAACCCTTTTTATTCAATGCACTTGTTCGTTAAAATCCTTTTGTTTAAAAAAAAAAAAAATAAAAAAAATAAAACATAAAAACGAAGAGCATTGAAAACATGTAATGCAGAGATTCAGAAAAATATGAAAGGAAAACCAATCAAAGCATTACATACAGTCATAAGCTATTTAGAACTTAAGACAAGGAAAGATATCACCTTTCCGAATCCAAAATTGTCGAATTTTGGGTTGTCTTGATTCATTGTGGTTGGGAGATGATAGCTTTGACTGTTGATCCACCTTAGGTCTTTGCCTCGCAGTGATCCACTTGTATGATTGATGTTGTGGCTCGGACCTTTGGTGGTTTGAGTGAACTCCATTGACTTGATGTGTCTTTTGATTCCGTTGAGTTCGCTCCGTAGATGAAGTTGCCGAAGGACTCTTCTTTCTTTTTTTCGGGCAATTCTTCACCAAATGTCCTTCAAGTCCACATAAGTGACAAGTTCTTCCTTTCAATTTCATTGTGGAACTTGAAGCATGCACAGTTTGGTCCTTTTTGAATCCCAAACCAACCTTGCTTGTTTGACCTAATCCGGACATACAATCTAGTTTCTTGGAACCGGTTGAAAGCCTTTGTATGTCGAATTTGAGTTCATGAACTTGCTTGGTCAAAACTTGGTTGGTGACATGAATCTCCTCAAACTGTTTTTCTAGAAAATCAATCTTGTTAATATGGGAATTAACGATCGTTTCCGATTGATTTATCTTTTCCTGGAGGATTTTATTATTATCCAATAAAAGCTCTCGTTCCTCCTCGAGATCATGAAGTTTGATCTTTAAAGCATGATTCTCGTCTTGATTCTCAAGTCGTTGCTTCCTCAACTTCTTGATATGCTTGGCCATCTTCTTAGATTCGGCAAGAAGTTGTTGATATGCCTCAACGAGTTCTTCTTCGTCCGACCCCCCCTCACTTGATGACTCTCCGTTGGATGTTGATGTTTCATGCAAAATCAAAGGAATAGAGTCAGTGATTAAACATGATAAACAAACATTAGAAGAGGGAATTTGAGAAGCATGTAAGGCAACGACTTTTTCCTCTTTACTTGAGGTCGATTCATTAGAAGTAGAATCGTCCCAAGTTTTCGCTTGCAAAGCCTTCTTTTTATATGATTTCGGAGAAGGACATTCCGTTGAAAAATGGCCGTAGCCTTTGCATCTATAGCATTGGATTTCCCCTTCGAAATCATCTTTTTCTTTTTCTTTAGAAGGTTTTGCAAAGCTTTTGAGGTTAGAGGATTTAGAACCCGATGATCCTTTAGAAGGTTTCGTGGATGAAGATCCATCGGTTCGATTCTTCCAAAACTTCCGACGAAATTTCTTTGTGATCCGCGCCAATTGTTCTTCAAAATCGGCAAAAGAGATTTCATCGTCGGAACTCGATTCGCTATCTTCTTCCTTTGTTGATTTGAATACAATACCTGTAAGCTTAGAAGAAGACTTGGAAGAAACTTGATTAGTAGGAAAAGTCATTTCATAAGTTTGCAAAGCGCCTACTAATTCCTCTACACTCACCTCATCCGGATGACAAATGGTTTCAATGGCGGTAACCTTTGCCCTAAACTGTTCCGGAAGAGTCCGAAGTATCTTTCTTACAATTCTCGACTCCGGGATCTTTTCTCCTAAATTAGCACAAGTATTGATTACATCTTGAAGTCTAGTGTAATAATCTGTAAACAATTCAAGCTCTTCCATATGAATAGAGTCAAATTGACTTGTAAGCATCTGGAGCTTTTGAATTTTTACAAGATTAGTATCCTCATGTGTAATTTTGAGAATATCCCAAATTTCCTTCGCGGTTTCACACGCGGAAATTCGTGTGAACTCAGTCGAGGAAAGAGAATTAAATAAAGCGTTCATACCTTTCCCATTGTAAGAAGATCTTTCAAATTCCTCTTTGGACCATCTAGAGCGAGGTTTTGGGGTAGTAGAATTTCCTACTTCCTCAACAGGATGCACCCAACCGTATTCCACGGATTGCCATACCCGCTCATCAATTGCGATGAGAAAAGCTCTCATCCGCACTTTCCAATAAGCATAATTAGTCCCATCAAAAAGAGGAGGTCTATAAATATTACCACTTTCACCCAACATGATAGATAAACCTAAAACCCGCTCTGATACCAATTGTTGGTTTTTATAATATTAAGGATCCACAAGGATCTAAATAGGTACTATCAAACAACTAGAGGGGGGGTGAATTGGTGTAATACTTATAAAACCAATCTCAGTGCAAAATAAAAACCAATGCGGAAAATAAAAATAGCACACCGAGATATACGTGGAAACTCCAATCCAGGAGAAAAACCACGGGACCAACACGCAATAACAATCCACTAAGAAAAGAAGAATAACAAGGTGATTACCGACTCCACGGACTCAAACCCCTCCTTCAACTTCTTCGGACCTTGCGCTCACCGATTGCACGTCCACTGCATACGTTCGAATCCACGAACGCCACTCGAATCCACGAGCACACGTTTCGAATCCACGAAACGCCTTTAGCACACCGAATCCACGATGCCACGTCGAATCCACGACACAAACTCAGCCGGTAAGAATATTGGCTTCGATGGTGATCCTTTGCTTAGATTCTCATTGAGGAACCGTAAAAGAAATCTCTAAGCAAAGATTAGATCAATTCGACAAAAGATATGTTCTTGAAAGAACCGTCGAATTGACCTAAAAGAGGCTATAAAGAAGAACGATAAAAACCTAGCCTCTAGGGTTGCTCTCAAGTGTTTAATTAATCAATCGGTCGTGCTCCCCACGTTTTTGAGAAACCCTAAATGTCTATTTATAGTTTAGAAACCTTTGGAAAGAGATAAGAATCAAAAACTTACCTTATCTGGAAATTTTCAGGACGGCGATCCGGATCGGAGTTACTGTGATCCGGATCGTCATAACGAGTCAGGCTATTCCAGAAAAACAGGGTTCGGGATCCGGATTGAAATGCCCTATCCGGATCGTTCATATATTCCAGCAAAAACCCATGTTCGGGATCCGGATCGAAATGACCTTTGATCCGGATCGGATTTGCCAATGAACAAGCACCCTTTGGGATCCGGATTGGACTGTCTGATCCGGATCCTGAACATGTCCCATGTCCAGTTTTTGATTTTTATGCAATTAAAAATTCATCCAAGTGTTTCTACACTATAAGAAAGTATTCGGATCACCAAAATTATTTAGTTAACCATACCTGATCCTTTTGAATACTTTCTTCTTGAGATTGATGTAACTGATCCACAATTCTTCAACTTCAATCTTCAAGACTCAAGACACTGAGTGTCAACTTGAGCTCTTGTTGAATCTTCTATAAGTCTTTGATTGCTGATTGACAATTTGATCCCTTTAAGACTCCGACTCAACTCACTGACTTAACTCACGAAATATGCCAACACCAAAATGCCGTAACACGCGGGGTCGCTCCCCACGAGCTATGCTCCGGATGCGATGATGATACCGAGCCTGACGAGGCTGCGATGTGGTTACTGAGATAGTCCTTGAGGGACACCCTACATAAGACCAAGCCCTGTTTGGGCATGAGTGGCAGTAGATGAGCGCAGGTTTGATTGACTGGTCCAAAGTGGGACAGTCATTGTGATTGTGTGACATGGGTGAGTGAGGTACATTGCATGATTCATAGTTCAGTATTTCTTTGAGCATTTAGTTGTAGATTTACAGCTTTCCTTATCAATCTATCTACTTATTGTTTACCTTACTTGTGTTCCCGGTGGACTTAGTGGGCATACGGTGTGCTTTGAGGACGGTACCCACTGAGAACTACCTTCTGCAGTAGTTCTCACACCCGCTGCGGTGCAGGTTTTCCTGAGGCGACTGTTCCGACTCCTTCCCGTGTGGAGTCTTCAGATTGAAGTAAGGGCGTGGCCGGCTAGTCGCTTACCCGAGTCTGTTTAGTAGGGAGGTAGCAGTACCCTTTTGAGTTTCTACTTTTGTAGAGTGAGATTTTGAGAGATGTTATATATGCATCTTGAGGACAGCTTGTATTTGGATTTTATTTACTTTAGTACAGTTATTCTATTTCCATTCTATAGCTTGTAGTTACTTTTGCTCTGATATCTGTTAGCTATAGATTTCCTTGCAGGGTAGAAGCTTCGTCTGTACGGCAGTTTCCGTACAGATGGCGGATCTGTTAGCGAGCCCGGGTCGCAGTTTCGACCCCGAGGCGTGACACCCGGACCTAAAAGAAAGTCCCCAAGGGCATAACAGGTAAGATACATCTCTCATAAGGAAACACGACTCCGAAGGCGCAACCAAAAAGACTAAAGAAACGCGATGGCAGCGGTGACGACGGTGGCGACGAAACGGCCCCTCGTGCGGCACGCGCGCCGCATGCAGTGCAGCAGCGCGGGCACAAACCCTGCGCGGCGCAAGCGGCGGCCGCGGGGCACCAGCCCCAGTCGGCGAAATTGACGCGCTCGCGCGGGCACCTCCCCCGCTAGGCGCAAACGACGCACCCGCGCGGGCCCCAGCCCCGCGCGGCGCAAACGGCGCTTGCGCGGGCTCCAGCCCGGCGTGGGGCAAACGACGCGCCCGCGCGGGCTCCGGCCTCGCGCGGCGTGCGCGCGCGCTGGCCACACGGGCACCAACCCCACGCGGCGCAGCGGTGCCGCCGCGCGGGCCCTAGCCCCGCGCGGCGCGCACGTTGGCCGCGCGGGCGCTAGCCCCGCGCGGCACCGCGGCGCCGCCGCGCGGGCGCCAGCCCCGCGCGGTGAGCCCGTGTGGCACAGAAGCGACGCCGCGCGGGCGCTTGCGCCGCGCGGCTCGCGCGTTGTCCGCGCGGCACAGCAGCGCCGCCGCGCGGGTACTTGCCCCGCACGGCGCGAGCGTTAGCCGCGCGGCACAGCAGCGCCGCCGCGCGGGTATTTGCCCCGCGCGGCGCGCGCGTTGGCCGCGCAGGCCCCAGCCCCGAGCGGCACAGCAGCGCCGCCGCGCGGGCGCTTGCTCCGCGCGGCGCGCGCGTTGGCTGCGCGGCACAGCAGCGCCACTGCGCGGGCATTTGTCCCGCGCGGCGCGCGCGTCGGCCGCGCGGGCACCAGCCCCGCGCAGTAAAGCCGCGCCGCCGCGCGGGCACTAGCCCCGCGCGGCGCGCGCGTTGGCCGCGCGGGAACCAGCCCCGCGAGGCACGGCGGTGCCGTCGCGCGGGCACTAGCCCCGCGCGGCACAGCGGCGCCGCCGCGAGGGCACTAGCCTCGCGCGGCGCGTGCGTTGGCCGCGCGGGCGCCAACCCCGCGCGGCGCGAGCGGCTCGTCCGCGCGGGCACTAGCCTCGCGCGGTGTGCGCGTTCCGCGTGCTGTGCGGCCGCGGCGACGATGCCCTAGGGTTTCCGCGGCCGCGGCGGCGATAAACGCAACAAAAACGGCGAAAGACCCAAAACACTAAACCCAATGACGACGGAAACGTACGAACAACGGTACTAACCTCAATCCATCGGGAACGATGATCTGATCCTCTCCTTCGCGGCGTTGGGGATCCGGATCCGCTCCCTCTAGATGATGACGCCTCGTTCCCCGGCCTCCCGGCACGTCGATCGGGGCGATCGGGTCTCTCCGCTTTCTCCTTTTTCCCTTCTTTTCTCTCCGGTTAGGGTTTCCTTTTTCTTTTTTTTTTCTCTCTTTTCTCTCCGGTTAGGGTTTCCTTTTCCTTTTCTTTTTCTCTCCGGTTAGGGTTTCCTTTTCCTTTTCTTTTTCTCTCTTTTCTCTCTAGTTAGGCTTTCCTTTTCCGTTTCTTTTTTTCTCTCCGTTTAGGGTTTCCTTTTCCTTTTCTTTTTTTCTCCCCGGTTAGGGTTAATTTGTATGTACATTAAACCCACATCCGGATATTAATAATTAATTAATAATTATTAAGTCATAAGATATAATTCCTTATCTCTTCGAAAAGCGTGCCCGATCTTTTGCACGGATTCTGATGCACACTACGTTTACCACGATTCTCAAAACCCTATTCCGGAGAATCCATACGTCGGATTCCAATATCTAATTAATTAATTATTTAATTAATCTTTGGAGATAATTCCTTAGAGATAATTCTTTAAAGATAATTCCTTTAAGATAATTCCCTAGAGATAATTCCTTAAAGATATTTTCTTAAAGATAATTCCTTTAAGATAATTCCCAAGAGATAATCCCTTATCTCCTCGAAAAGCGTGCACGATCACTTGCACGGATTTCGATGCACATTACGGTTACCGCGATCCTCAAGAACCCCGTTCTGGGGGATCCGTAAACCGGAATCTGGATCCGGTCGCACCGCTGTTCACCGTTTTTCGAGCTCTATCACAGAAAAATACCCGCACCTCAAGATCATCAACTTTAGTAACCCATTAATTTTGTTTCCCATAACTTGAGCTTTATTAGCAGGAGGGTAAAACGTTACAAGAAAACTGTGATATTACACCACACACCCCTTAAAAGAAGTTTCGTCCCCGAAACTTAACCTCAATCCTCTCTAAATAACTCAGGGAAACACTCCCTCATTTTTGTCTCAAGTTCCCACGTCGCCTCGCGCTCCTCGTGGTTACTCCATTGCACCTTTACGTAGGGGATCGTCCGGTTACGAAGTTCTTTTTCTTTTTCTTTTTCTTTTTCTTTTTTTCTTCTCTTGCCAAGATCTGAATCGGCGTTTTCTCGAAGCTCAAATCCTCCCGCGATTAGACGGCCGAGGCGTCGAGGACGTGCGACGGGTAGGGTAGGTACTTCCGGAGCATCGAGACGTGGAATACATTATGAACCCGTTCAAGATTTGGCGGTAAGGCCCGGGCTCGCCAACAGATCCGCCACCTACGCCAAACCCCGCATAGGCGAAGCGTCCTACCTGCAAGAAAAGTACTACAGCTAACAGATATCAGAGCTATAAATGAAAATCTGCTATATAACTAGAATCAACCACTGTACAATTGGAAATAATACAACAATGTCCATCTCCCAAAAATGATAATCATACAATATCCTCATATACTAAGCTCAAAACTCAACAGGGAGATATCTCCAATAAATACATCAGTGTACAGGCTCTCAATACATATCATCCTCACTACAACAGTCTCTCAAAAGAGGGAAAATAAAATAACTAATCTAAAGAAGATCTCCTCTAAAGGGGGGGGGTACCGCTACTCTCCAACGACAGGTAGGGATCTAGCTCGCGACTCTCTCGCCTCGATCAACAACCGCAGAATCAGCAACACCCGCTAAGACTCTGCAAAACAAAGAAGAGGAAGGAAAAAGGAGGGGGAAAACCCCCAGAGGGTGTGAGAACTACACCAAAAAGGGAGTTCTCAGTGGGTACAACCGCCAGACCCGACGGTCTGCCCACTAAGTCCTCAAGAGACAAAAACTAACCAAAGCCGTAAAGACTGAAATAAGGAAGCTGGAGACTCTCAACAGCTATCATGCCTCTATCTAAATGCCCAAAAGGGGAGAACCAAAGAGTGGTATGCAACCACCAGCACATGAACTGCACAATCGACCCAATCGATAGACCAGTAATCACTGGCACTGCCTGCTATGCCTACTATGCCTGCTATGCTTGCCATGCTTGCTATGCCTGCTATGCCTGCCATGCCTACCATGCCTGCCATGCCTGCTATGCCTGCCATGCCTGCTATGCCTGCCATACCTGCCATGCCTGCCAGAACTACTATGCCTGCTATGCCTGCCAAGCCTGCCATGCCTGCTATGCCTGCCATGCCTGCTATGCCTGCCATGCGTCTCGTACAATGGTCAACAACTCACAATGACCTTGGGACAACCGTCGATCCCCAAACGGTTCCCAACAACACTAGCATTGGTCTAAACACGGCTACTAGACTCCACTCGGTCCCCCTGACACGAGTGTAACAGTAAAGTAAACATCTGTAATAAACCCAATCTAGTGACGCCAGAAATACTGGTACTGCCTGCTGTGCATGACGAATCGGGTATGCTGGCCAATGCATAACACCGATAAGGGATAGGAGTCTCAAGGACTCAAAGTAAGTAACAGATCGGCAACTATTATCGTCCGATCGCAAACAAAAGTAAGTAACAGATCGGCCACTCTAACCGTCCGATCGCACACTCCGGAGTGGCACCCGAGGGGAGCGACCCACACGAGTAAAGTATCAAGGATAGGAGTCTCAAGGACTCAAAGTAAGTAACAGATCGGCAACTATTACCGTCCGATCGCAAACAAAAGTAAGTAACAGATCAGCCACTCTAACCGTCCGATCGCACACTCCGGTGTGGCACTCGAGGGAGTGACCCACACGAGTAAAGTATCACCGGGCAATATCCGCGCCGGTGTGATAAGTAACAAAAGCAGGACTGGATCATGACTCTGATCAAAGTAGGAAACTCCGTCCACTAGAGAAATCAGATACCCAATCTGGTGCATAAATAAATATCCGGTCAACCGCCCAATATCCGCGGTTGCCGCAAAGCCCCACAACTAATCCAACCTGTCCCAGACACCAAGTCCCGACTACACTACCCAGAACCCCTGCTCGAACCCGAGCAACACAGACCACCTGACTAACAAAGAAGGAGAAAAGGATAACATGGTTTCTCCTAAGTCAAGTTCCAAAAGTAGTGCAGCAGTAAAAGATGGCCTAACTACATGTCCATGCAAGCATGTTTTGTCCTCAGAAACAATAAAAGTGGGTGAAACATATATTAGTAAAGCATGCTAAAATATTCCTACTATGGTATACCAATCTCACCCAAGTAGGCCATTCCTCTCTTACCTCTCGCTCATATCGGTTGTACAACAAATATACCTGTTATCAATCATAGAGGGGTGATATCCCCACATGTGCACTTACATTCACCATGATATAAAAACCTTATACAGTTACCAAATTAAGCTTACCCACCTGAAGTGCTCAATCAAAGGCAAACCTGGGGTCGGCGAAGAGCGTGGCCACTTGCAAGCACGATCCTCTGAACCCATATCCATGGTACATGTCGCGCCAACCTCCGCTCCTAGCAGTGTTTCAAAAACATTCGCGAACCTTCCTGGGTACCACAAAAGGTCCAAAGTTACACTTCAATTCCCAAAATTAACCACGAATAAACACACTAAAAATTAGTCCCAAAGATACGCTTATTTCACCCACTGAAATTGCCCAGAAAAATCCAATAAAAATATCACAGCGATCCTCGCGTCGAGACCTTCGAAACGGGTACCTGCACGCCCAATTCAGAGGCCCGTAGGCCAAGTTACAAATTCCACAGTACAGGCGCGCAAAAACATACAACCACACAACTGTAAAATCTTGCACAGATAAAAGGGGAAAAGTATACCTCCGGGAACGTCTCGGAAAAATCCAAGAAAAATACGGTGATAATCCTCGCGACGCGTAGATGCAAAAAGTGTATAGGCACATCTCCTTCCGATGCCTGAGCGCGGAGATATCCTCGAGACAACCCGCTGTCCTCATGAAAACACTCACAGCAAAAGACCCCCAGTAAGCATGGAAAAACTCCTCGAAAAGCACGAAACTAGGGAATTCTGAAAATACCTAGATCGTAGCCCCGTCCGTCGCGGATCCAGCGGCGAAGAAATCGCTCGAAAAGGTGGTTGGAGTAGGCCGGGGGAGCTCGCGCACCGAAACGCGATGTAGGGGAACACAAATGGACGAGCATCGCGGTGCGCCGTAAAAAAGGAAACCTAGGGATGCATGCCACGTAAAATCTCCGAATTCCGCAGATGGATGCAGCACTGCGCGAGGAAGAAAGTTGCTAAAGGCGCCGCGGCGAGGGGAGGCTCGGAAATGGCGGAAAAGGGGAGAGGAAGAAGGCTCGGATCGCTTAAATAGGCTCCAGAAAACAAATCGCGAAATACCGGATATGTCCCCACTTCCGGGCGCCCAAAAAATCCGGGCTGCTACAGTGTTGGGCCCGGCCAACCACTGTGCAGGCCCGAATCCCCCACGGGCCTCCATGTCACCCGCCAAACAGGCAACAGCCGTGCGGGGCCATCCCCCGCACGACACGTGGCCCAACGGGGAGCCGAAACGTGGCCGGCTCCAGTCAACGCGCGCCCACGTGCGCGACAGTGCCGCCGCCCGCCATCTCTGCACGCACGCGCCCCGATGCAACCAGCACCCGCTCCGTGGACTCGGCGCACAACACCGCACCAATCGCACGCTGCCACGTGTCACCCTCCGGTCCACCGTACACCCATGCCTTCCCGTGGGCCGCGCCTGCTGCACCGACCAATCCTACGCGGCCACGTGTCCCTAGGCAACCCAATGAGAACACGTCACGTGGCACGCCGCTCCCGTGCACCGCGCGCCCGCGCGCCTGCCCGCGCCCGCGCCGCCGCTGCACACCGCCGCGATCCGCCGCTGCCCGCCGCCGCCCGCCGCCCGCCTGAACAGTAAAAGGTGCCTCGAAATCCATGCACGGCATCCGAGCTCCGAAAAATACAAGTGAATAGTCCATTTTCATCGTTTTCGCGCGCTGAATCCAAATCCGTTGTCCGATCTGCCAAATTCCAACTCTAAAAATTGCCGAAGGCATCCGAAAAGGTGTTCTTTTGTCCAAACTTCGCGCTGAGCCCAATTTTAATATCCATTGTGCGCAAAATCACTTCTAAGCATTCGACGGGGTCATCTGACTACTCTCGTGATCCATTTAACACACCGAGTCCATCACTAGTGTCCAATTGGTGTACAAACGCCACCGACACGCCACATAGGCCTCCAGGAGCTGCTGATCAACCAGTAATCTCGTCGTGGGGATCCAGGTCCTCACACGTAACAACACATGGTCCCCTGCCTCAAATTCCAATCCTCGTCGCCTTTGGTCCGCGTAACTTTTCTGCCGATTCTGGGCGGTCAACAACCGCTGCCTGATAAGGCGCACCTTTGCCTCCGTTTCCTCTACGAGGTTTGGCCCCAAGAACTTTCGCTCCCCTAAGTCGTCCCAGCAATTAGGCGATCGACACCGGCGTCCATACAAGGCTTCGTACGGGGCCATCTGAATACTAGCTTGATGGCTATTATTGTAGGCAAATTCCACGAGGGGTAGGTAACGTGACCATCCCTCACCCAGATCAAGCACACAAGCTCGAAGCATATCTTCGAGAATCTGGATCACTCGTTCCGATTGCCCGTCCGTCTGTGGGTGAAAAGCCGTGCTAAACAGCAGCTTGGTCCCCAGTGCCTGCTGCAGACTCCGCCAAAAGTTCGACACGAAGCGCGTGTCCCTATCAGAAGTTATCGATGATGGTATTCCATGCAGTCTCACCACCTCGTCGTTATAGGTCTGCGCCCGCCGATCTCCGCTCCACGTTGTGTGAATCGGTAGGAAGTGGGCCGATTTCGTCAGACGGTCCACAATGAGCCATATCACGTCATGTCCTTGTTGCGATCGCGGAAAACCGGTTACAAAATCCATGGTGATCCTTTCCCATTTCCACTCCGGTATGGGCAATGGTTGTAGTTTTCCTGCCGGTCGCTGATGCTCTGCTTTCACCTGTTGGCACACCAAACATCGTGCCATGAATTGCGTCACATAACTCTTTAACTTGGGCCACCAAAAGGTCTGCCTCGAGTCTCTGTACATTTTTGAACCTCCGGGATGCGCAGCGTAGGGGCATTATGCGGTTCCGCCAAAATTTCTTTCCTTAACGCGGACTCGTCCCCGGAACCTCATCACGTCATTAGTGCCGATCACAAAATCCCCACTTGGTTTCGAGGATAATCCGTTCCGTACCTGCTGTAGTTGCGTGTCCGTTGCTCGGCCTTCCTCGATCCTCTCTATCAGCATAGGCTTTGTCACTAAGCACAGAAATTTTGCATTTGCAACTGCTCCTGCTGGCTCTACATCCAGTCTCAGTTGCGAAAATTGTGCAACTAGCCGATCCTGTGGGTAAGGGCGCACAGCGCCGTTTCCCACGTGTGCCCCTTCCGGCTCAAGGCATCGGTCACCACGTTTGCTTTTCCGGGTGGAAATAGATGGACAAAACGTAGTCCTTTAATAGTTCCAGCCATCGCCTTTGCCGTAAGTTCAGTTCCTTTTGTGCAACCAGGTCTTTGAGGCTCTGGTGATCGGAAAACACGTTACAATGTGCCCCGTAGTGGTAGTGTCTCCTGAGCTTCAAAGCAAACACGACTGCCGCGAGCTCCAGGTCGTGTGTCGGGGAGTTCTGCTCATAATCCTTGAGATGTCGTGATGCATATGCTATGACCTTCCCCTGTTGCATCAATACGCTTCCAAGTCCGCTTCGAGATGCATCACAATAGATCTCGTAGTCCTCACCGGGCTTTGGCAACGCGAGTACCGGTGCCCGCATGAGTCTGTCCTTAAGCTCCTCGAAGCTCTTCTGGCATTGAGCCGTCCAGACGAACCTCTCCCCTTTCCGGGTTAGTCGAGTAAGGGTAGTGGCTATCTTTGAGAAGCCTTCCACGAAGCGTCGGTAGTATCCTGCTAGCCCGAGAAAGCTTCGGATTTCTGTCCCCGTCGTTGGCTGTGCCCAGTCGGTCACGGATTCTATCTTCCTCGGGTCCTCCACTATTCCCGACACTGAGACTATGTGTCCCAACAAGTCTACCTCGCGGAGCCAGAAATCATCCCTTTTGAGTTTGGCATACACTTTCTGGTACCGGAGGGTCTGGAGGATCACTCGCAAGTGTTCCTCGTGCTCTTTGTCTGTGCGAGCGTAGATCGGGATGTCATCTAATAAGACCACTACAAACTGGTCTAAGAAAGGTTCCATGATCCTGTTCATCACTTTCATGAACACCGCTGGAGCGACAATGAGTCCAACAGTATAACCGTAAACTCGTAATGACCATACCGAGTTCGAAGGACTATTTTCGGTATGTCATCTCTCCAGACCCTAACCTGACGATTGCCGGACTGCAGATCAGTCTTTGAAGACGCCGTCGCTCCTGGTAGTTGGTCGAATAGGTCCTCCATCCGAGGCGAGGGTACTGTTCTTTACTATGACCTTATCCATTCCCGAATTGTTGATGTACAATCGTAGACTCCCGTCCTTCTTCCGTTCGAATAGAACGGGTGTACCCCAAGACGGCACGCTCGGTTTCTCGCAAACGACTAGCACCTGTTACTCGGAAAGCCCATACCGTCCGAGTATCCCCTCGAATTCTCTTAGCAGTGACACCACTAAGTCACAAATGTCGGATCGTTGGCGCTAACCATTAACCCCAAAAGCTCGAGCTTTTAGAGGTACACAACCGATTCACTTAAAGCGTGCATACACAGCGCCACATATCTCGACCGGACTCAACCCACCTGGTCGTTGGGTCTATTGTTGGGCCTCTTGCCGTTAGGTCTATTGTGGACCGCAGCCCACTCAACTTATTGGGCTCACCCAATTCAACTTACTAGTCCCCTGGGCCTATTGTCTCAAGGCAGGAAGTTGGACCTATTTGACCCATAAATAAATGGCCAACACCAAAGACAACTAAGTCTTCGCATCCTTATTAGGCAGGAAGGTACAAAGTATTTGCTTCCAAGGGTTTCTCCTGGGGTCAAGACCAACATTACTCTTCGTAAGGAGTCTTTCCTGCTACTACTTCCCTCGGGTAGTGCGTCCTTTGTCGTGTCGTCGCATAAGACCTCTCACCCGTGTCGCGACTCCGAAGAATCGTTCCCGGGTTCGGGGCAGTTAAAGCGGAACTATCCTAGTTTGTCATATTAGAAGCAATGGTCGTGCTTCCTGAAACGAATAATTTCCCCCGGGGTGCTCCTTTGTAGATGATGTAAGGCCGGTCCCTGCTAGAAAATCTCCCTCCGAAGAAGGGCTGGGGTCGTTTATTGTCCTTGTTGTACTCCGAGTCCTCTCGTCGGGCGCGCGTCACCACGAATCCGCGCTCCACTATGGTGGCCCTATGCACCACTTTCTGGAAGGTGTGAAGTTCCACCGCTTGCACAACTTCGAAAATATTGCTCCGCATTCCGTCTACGAAGAGGCGGGCTTTGTGAGCTTCATCCCTTATAACCAAGGAAACGCAATTGGCCAACCTTACATATTCTTGTCGATACTCCATGACGTATCGATTCCCTTGTCTGATGTGTTTCAGGTTCCTTGCGGTGTCTACGGATACTGGGGTGGTCGGCTCCCGTTGGGAAAGTCATTCCCGGGTTATGGCTGGGGTCGTTTCGGCCCCCGGCAGGCTCATAATCCTTCTGCCGGGTGCGTGGAACGGCCAATTCCCGCCCCACCATAGTGGTCCTGTCGATCACTTCTCGGTAAGCGGGTAAACCCACCGTCGGTATTACCCGAATAGTGTCGCTATGTAGACCATCCTTGTGAAGGCGAGCCGTGTGGGGTTCGTCTTTCCTAACAAAAGGGAAAGCGCTAAGCCATGTCGCGTAATACGTTGTTGGAGTAGCCGATTCTCCACTATTGCCGGAACCGTCGTATCCTCTTCTGCACCATCGATTGAAGAGCGGTTTCGGGCCATTATCCGGGTCATACAAAGAAAACAAGTTAGTCCTAGACTTAATTAGTCTTCACCTTGACTTACGAACTGGGACTCTATCCCTTTTTCCCCCGCACTAACGTTCGTACTTTACACACCTATACTTGGTTATCGAATTGGTTAGTTACTTGTGGTATTACACTCTATGGATGCTGGTCACTGATCACCATGGTTAAAGTCGTTTTCTCTGATACCATATAATCTATCACGCCGCGGAGGTTCTAGAAGAGCGGAAAACGTATCCATTTTTTTTTTCTTAAATGAACCTCGCCTCCGATGCGCACCAGACCCGCCACATATACGAATTCACTCCCCAAACGGGCGGAGCCTCCTTTGTATATGCACGACGTTCCGAACACGACAAACACTTTATAACGAGCCGCAATTACACATCTTACATTCACAGAAAAGAGAAGATAATTCTACATGGAATCCTCATTCCAAAATCCACAAGAAACCATGCCCAAGTAATCACAGCTAGACTAACCAAACACAATAAAAGATAACCATAACTGTAAAGTTTAATACCCTCAAGGGCTGGGGTCCTCTAACCGTTGCCTCACCGTCTTCCCGGTTCCCACCCCTGCTTGGACCTGTCACAGTGTGGGTAGTCAGTGACTGATAAAGTAGATATAAACAGTAAATGCAATAACTGAAAAGACAAACTGATACACCGGAGCATTTACTTACCCCTCATGTACCGCTAAATCCCTATCACAAAACAAGCTGGGCACCAAACCCAGAATACCGTACTCATTTTCTTGGTGCCTCCAACCCCTACACTGCCCAAGTAGCAGTCGCCTCTCCTTGAGGGGTCCCCACTAACCTCTCCTTGTGGGGTACACGGGTAAAACAACTTACCATCTTTCCGGAAAAATACACCCCGTGCGGTGGCCAAGCCGTCGGTGTGCGTGTAAGCAATATGAGTGTAAAGATGTTGCGACCTCAGCCGCTTTAAACAGAATAATAAAAAGCATCCTGCGACCGCAGCCGCCTCAATGAGAATAGAATATGGGATTTACATGCAATGGTGTTAGTCACTTTTACCAAAACTATCTACTTTATCGAATGAAATACTCGGGAACGACCCTGCACCGGAATTAATCAAAAGTACCCACCTCACATTGCGCCGACCAAAACTCCGACGATCGATCCGCACCTTCGGACGACACCCGGACCTAAAAGAAAGTCCCCAAAGGGCTTAACGGGTAAGATACATCTCTCATAAGGAAACACGACTCCGAAAGCAAAACCAAAAAGACTAAAGACACGCGATGGCGGCGGCGACGACGGTGGCGACGAAACGGCCCCTCGTGCGGCACACGCGCCGCATGCGGTGCAGCCGCGCGGGCACCAGCCCCGTGCGGCGCAAGCGGCGGCCGCGGGGCACCACCCCCATGCGGCGAAATCGACGCGCCCGCGCGGGCACCTACCCCGCGCAGTGCAAACGACGCGCCCGCGCGGGACCCAGCCTCGCGCGGCGCAAACGGCGGCCGCGCGGGCTCCAGCCCCGCACGGGGCAAAGGACGCGGCCGCGCGGGCTCCGGCCTCGCGCGGCGCGCGCGCGCGCTGGCCACGCGGGCACCAACGTCACGCGGTGCAGCGGCGCCGCCGCGCGGGCCACAGCCCCGCGCGGCGCGCATGTAGTGATCCGGCCTTTCGGGGGTATTTTTGACTTAGGTATAGTCATTTAAGCCTTTAAGTGAAATAAAATTATTCAATTCTTGAAGTTGGCCATTGTGAGATGCTAGTATTTTTCTGCGATAGAGCGCGGAAAAAGAAAGCCGACGGCGCGATCGGATCTGAAATCCGATATCGGGAACCCCCTGAACGGGACCCAAAGTGATATGGTAATTAGTCGTGCATCGGAATCCGTGCTAAATATCTTGCACCCGTTAGAGATAAGGTGGTTTATCTCATGGGGGATAATTAATTAGTTAATTAATTATCCCAGACGGAAAATTAATTAATTCTCTTACGTACGAATTAAAGAGGAATTAATTAAAGGTAAAGTACGACTATATAAGGGATCCTGAGTATCGGAAAGGAAAAGAAAAGAAAATAAAAAAAAAAACCCTAATCGGAGAGAAGGGAAAAAAAAAAAAGAAAAGACGGAACCCTAGCCGGAAGAAAGGGAAAGGAGAAAGAGAAGGAGCCCGATCTTCCCGGACACCGAACCGAAGGCAAGAACGCGACCGGACAACCTTCCCGTCGATCTTCGGTTAGTAAAATAATTTATTTAAATTATTTGGGAGTTTTCCGTCATCTCTTTCGTTGAGTTCTTGGTGGTCTTTAATCGAGTTCTTGTTATCAGACCTCCGACTGACGTTTTGGTTGTTCGTCGATCGTTGGTTTAGTCGTTAGAATTATCGTGTTTTTATTCGAAGATTTTTGGGATGTTTCGTTGGAACATAGTGGGTTAACGGGAGGCCGCCGCCGCCGTTTTTAAACGGGAGGCCGCCGCCGCCGTTACCATGGTCGCGGGGTCTTCGCCGGAGTCGCACGGGAGCGAAAACGGAGAAGAAACCGCGAAACGGGAGCGCAAACGGAGAAGAAATCGCGAAACGGGAAGTTACTGTGCTTTTCCGTACAGCGCGGTCCACGGGTCCAGGCGTGCACCCGGTGCGCGCCGGCAACATCGAAGGCCAAGAACCGGCGCACAAATCCGTGCGCCGGCCCGGCCCGTCCAGCACGGTGCACGCGCTGGGCGTGCACCCGGTGCGCGACGCCGCGGCCGAATGCGTGAACCCGGCGCGCGCCAGCACCGTGCGCGGCCCGGCCCGTCCCGCCTGGTGCACGCTCCTGTGTGCACTCGGCGCATGCCGCCGCCGCCTGATGCCGTAAACCCGGTCCACGGTTGCTCCTGTGCACCACCCGACAGCCCAAAGATCGGTAGCTCCGTTTTTGTCCGTTTTTCCACCGTTTTGAACGCCGTTTTCGCCGTTGGGATCGTTATTTCCGTGGCTTTCTTGGCATGGCCACCTGGGACCTTCTTGGTCATTATTTTGTTAGGTCGGGTGCTAATTTCGCCGACGCTCCGCGCCTCGACGAAATCGTCGGGGGCGTGCCGTCGGGTCTCTTTTCTCATCATTTCCGCCGTCGGGGCCTTCTTGGTCTAACCAGGGACGCCCCGAGTGGGCTACCGATTGAGGATTGAGTTTTGTTGGGCTTTCCCATCGAAAAGAGTAAAGTGGGTCTTGTGTTTTCAGATGTTAGTACACGCTTTTGACTATAGTTATCCGTGCGGACTTTCTTTAGGTCCAGACGCGCAGCGGGGGTGCGCGAAAGATTCGGGCGTTCCGATCTCTCTCCAAATAGGTGGGTACGGTTGCTGTAAATACAGCCAGTGCAGTAAGTGCATCTATCGTCATTAAAGTGCTCTCAATTTATCTAACAAAGTAGATGGACAGTTTAACCTTTCGCATAATCGTGTTTTTATCTAACAATTGAAGCGGCTGCGGTCGCATTGTTCATGACACGCCGATCTCGGCAAATCTGTTTTGGGATGCTGCACGTACACAGGCGGATTGGCCTCAGCATGGGTGTACTTTTCCAGAAGAGTGGTCTTGTATGACCCGTGTTCCTCACAAAAGTGTGGGTGCCGTGAGGACCCCTTCGCGCCCGCTGGGAATAGCACACCAGCACCGTGGAAGGGGTAAATGCATCAAAGTAGGTACTTGTGCACGAGGGGAGACTTTAGTCTCTCCGACAGATAATCTGGGGTTGGTGCCCAATTTAATTGATAATTCTGGGGTTGGTGCCCAGCTTAACATGTGCAGGGTTGTAGCGAAATGGTTTTGGTGTTTCCGGTTTGCTCCTTATTCCTTATTGTTATTAGACATCTACTTTGTTTGTCACTGACATTACCCACTCCGTGACAGGCGCTACGAGAGGCGTTAGCCGGGAGTTTGTCGAGACTGCGTCGCGAGGGCCGTAGTCAGGACACTTGGTTATTATCATTATCTCATTTCTTTTACGCATTTAGTTAATTTGCTTGTGGGTAGTAATAATCGTGGACATGTATTATTTAGCACTGTGGATGAGTTGTACGTTTATAGTTTGGTTCTTTTGGTGATGTTTTTGTATGCGGCATGTTTTCATGATAAACCAAATGACTTCGAAAAGGTTTTCTCAAAACGAAGTGTCGTGTGGGCACGGGTTTTGTAACTGCTGGTTTTATCCTTTCTAAAACATTGATGCCGCTTTATTATTCCGCTTGATGTTGAATGTCTATTGTATGGTTGATGGTTGGTGTTGGATGTATGTTGTTGTAAGTGAGACGTCGTGCATATACAAAGGAGACTCTGTCCGCGGACAGGGAGAATTTGTGTATGTGGCGGTCTGGCACGCACCGGGGATGAGGTTTAAATTACCTTGTTAAAAGAAAAAAAAATACACACGATTTTCCGCTTAAATGGACTCAAAAACCCCCGGGGGCGTGACAGATTAAATGGTATCAGAGAAAACAACCATAACCATAGTAGACGTGATCCGCATCCACAGTGCAGGGTACCACAAGCAAATTAGACTTGAGATAACCAAGGTATAAGTGCGTAGTACGTGAGAGTACGGGAAAAAGGGGACGTAATGTAGGCGTAATCATAAGACAGGGTATTAGGGTTATAACCTTAGGGTTAACGTGGTTTCTTTGTATTACAGCGGACAACGGCCAGGATCCGGCCACCGAGTGCTAACCATTCTCAAATGGACAGGATGGATTCCATAGCTGCAGCCAACCGCATACTCCGCAACCAGCTACGCGACATAGCGGGGCAAATGCTAACTCTCACAGAGCGCCTAGGCATACTGACTCAGGATTTTGAGGGTGTCGACCGCATCCGGCAAGACGCCAGGAACGGCACCTATCGGGGAATGCCGCCGACAGGATTCCCTACTTTTAATGAAGCAGTTATATTGGCCCAGCGGGCAGAGCAAGAACTGGCCGAGGCACGCGCTCGGCAGTGTTATCCCTATCCCAGACCGGCAGAGAACCCCTTCCAGCAGGGCCCGGCACTCAAACGTCCGAGGACGGAGGGAACCTTTGGAAAGGTAAGGAGAGGAGGATCCACACCGCAGGGGAAACCGTGTCCCATATGCAGCGGGGCGCATCAGGTGACTGACTGTCCATGGAGTCACGACCACTGCTACCGGTGTGGCAAGCCAGGACACGCACGCTTCGAGTGCCCACGGAAACCGGGCACCACCAGGCCTCCGGCACCGCGACCGGAGAGGACGGGGAAGACTGCTGCACCCGTTCCACGAGGGGGCCCCGCCCCGGAGCGCCAAGGAGGAAGACGACCGGAGAAAGCGCGGGAGGACGAACCGACACCAGCGAGGGACGCGAAACCACCTCAGGGACCGTGCGTAATCTGCGAGGGTGCTCACCCGGTGGCAGAATGTACGTGGAGGTACCATTACTGCAATCAGTGCGGCTTACCGGACCACTCCCGTGCATTCTGCCCTCAGAGGCCCACTTCCGCCGCCGCCGCGCCACCACAGCAGAAAGGACCAGAGGGTGCTGCGGCCCCCGTTCAGCCAAGGGATTCGCCTGACGACCAGCAATCTGCAGACACCTCAGACGACAAGTCCCTTCCCCAGCACGCCGTACGACGCTGGCCCAAAGGCTGTGGACGGACTCCCCGGGATACTGCAGTGGAGGACGCTACGTCCCAGACCTAGTAACGGCAGGTAAACCTTTGGTTCCACTTCTCCCTCTTAGATTAGGAGCACTGGTCACACCTTAACCTGCTACCCCTGTTAGACTCTCTCTCTCGCTCCCTCTCTCTAGAATCCTTAAGTATTAGGCGAAGCCTCCCCCGGCCGATGCGCGCGGGCGAGCTTCGAAGCATAGGAGAACCTTGTGTACTCGGGGCCCGTTAGGGGCCATGCAAGGAATAAATAGGCTCCACCCTATGCCTTGCAGCCGAGAACCCAATGAGGCCGATAGGTAGTTCAGGGCCGCTCCCCAGATAGGGATCAGCGGTCCCGTAGTAAGGGAATCTCCGGACGTGTTTCCGGCAGAGCTCCCCGGAGCGCCGCCGGAACGAGAAGTCGACTTTCCCATTGAACTACTTCCCGGCACCAAACCCATCACCAAGGCACCGTACAGGATGGCCTTCGCGGAGTTGAAGGAACTCAAGGCACAGTTGGAGGACCTTTTGGATAAAGGCTTCATCAGACCTAGCGCGTCGCCCTGGGGCGCGCCCGTCCTGTTTGTGAGAAAGAAGGACGGAAGTCTCCGGTTGTGTATCGACTACCGGGAGATAAATAAGGTCACCGTTAAGAACAAGTACCCCCTGCCAAGGATCGACGACCTTTTCGACCAATTACAGGGGGCGACGGTGTTTTCAAAGATTGACCTGCAGTCGGGCTATCATCAGGTCCAAGTAAAGGGGGAGGACATCCCCAAAACGGCTTTTCGGACTCGCTACGGTCATTACGAATTTACTGTAATGCCGTTCGGGCTCACGAATGCCCCGGCAGTGTTCATGGACATGATGAACAGGGTGTTCAAACCCTTTCTGGATTTATTCGTGGTGGTCTTCATCGACGATATCCTCATCTATTCCCGTACAGATGAGGAACATGAAGAACATCTGCGCACCGTCCTCCAGACCCTACGGGAACAGAAACTCTACGCCAAACTCAAAAAGTGTGAGTTTTGGCTCCGAGAGGTTGGCTTCTTGGGACATGTAATCTCGGCGGCTGGGGTCGCAGTCGATCCGAAGAAGATAGATTCGGTGACGGACTTGTCCCAACCGACGACGGTGACGGAGGTTCGAAGCTTTCTAGGATTAGCCGGGTACTACCGGCGCTTCGTGGAGGGTTTCTCCAGGATAGCCGCCCCCTTAAACCGCTTGACTAAAAAGGAGGAAAAGTTCATCTGGACGGACAAATGTCAGAGGAGCTTCGAGGAGCTCAAGGATAGATTGACGCGAGCTCCGATCCTCGCCCTGCCGGAACCAGGGGAGGATTATGAAGTGTATTGCGATGCGTCGCGAAACGGACTGGGTGGAGTGCTCATGCAACGGGGGAAGGTTATAGCCTATGCGTCAAGGCAGCTCAAAGAATACGAGCGAAACTACCCCGTGCACGATTTGGAACTCGCAGCGGTTGTGTTCGTCCTCAAGCTTTGGAGACACTACCTGTACGGGGCACACTGCAATGTGTACTTGGATCATAAAAGTCTTAAGTATCTTTTCACCCAAAAGGAGTTAAATTTGCGACAAAGACGATGGCTCGAGCTATTGAAGGATTACGATTTAACGATCCACTACCACCCGGGAAAGGCAAATGTGGTGGCCGACGCCGTGAGCCGTAAGGGGCAGGCCGAGAAAGCAGGGGTAGGTGCCATCACCCAACAAGATAGTCTGATTGCGGAATTTTCGCAACTAAGACTAGAGGTAGTGCCGGCGGGTACAGTCGAACGACTTCTGACACTGGTGGTCAGACCTACCCTGCTTGACAGAATTCTCGAGGGGTAGTCAACTGATGACCAACTCCAGCTGGTGCGAAGTAGAGTGACTGCCGACCAAGGAGGAGACTTCGCAGTAAACTCCGACGGCACGATACGATTTCGGGGACGAATCTGCGTGCCGGATCTACCGGAACTCAAAGAGGAAATCCTGCGGGAGGCGCATACCGCTCCATATACAGCGCATCCCGGGGGAACGAAGATGTACAAGGACGTCAATCAGACCTTCTGGTGGCCCAAAATGAAGGGAGACGTGACTCGGTTTGTGGCACACTGCCTGGTGTGCCTACGAGTGAAGGCCGAGCACCAGCGTCCAGCAGGAAAATTGCAACCCTTACCGGTACCCGTGTGGAAGTGGGACATGATTACCATGGATTTGTGACCGGGTTCCCGAGATCGTCACAGGGACACGATGCAATATGGGTAATCGTGGACCGTCTGACGAAATCGGCCCACTTTCTGCCCATACACACGACGTGGGCGCGGGAACGACTGGCGCAAACCTACATCAACGAGATAGTAAGGTTGCATGGGGTGCCGACGTCCATCACGTCGGACAGGGACACACGATTTGTGTCAAACTTTTGGCAGAGCCTGCAGCGAGCAATGGGAACCAAGTTGCACTTCAGTACGGCTTTTCACCCGCAGACCGACGGACAATCAGAGCGGGGTGATACGAATTGTGGAGGACATGCTTCGGGCATGCGTTTTAGACCTGGGCGAAGGATGGGCACGGTGTTTGCCCCTAGTGGAATTTGCCTATAATAACAGTTACCAGGCCAGCATTCAGATGGCACCATACGAGGCCCTGTACGGGCGCCGCTGTCGGTCTCCAATATGCTGGGACGACCTGGGTGAGCGTAAGATTCTGGGGCCAGATTTGGTGGAGGAGACCGAAGCAAAGGCGCGGTTGATTAGACAAAGACTACAGACCGCCCAGAGCAGATAGAAAAGCTACGCGGACAACAGACGCAGAGACTTAGAGTTCATGGTGGGTGAACATGTGATGCTCCGAGTTTCGCCCTCCAAGGGGAACCGACGCTTCGGCATAAAAGGAAAGTTAAGCCCGAGGTACGTAGGACCGTTCGAGATCCTAGAACGCATAGGACCGGTGGCGTACCGATTAGCTCTGCCGCCGAATCTCGAACGAGTCCATAACGTATTCCATGCCTCAATGCTCCGGAGATACCTAGCTGATCCCTCTCATGCCTTGGATGCCTCCACCATCGAGTTGCGAGAGGATTTAAGCGTCGAGGAGACGCCGGTGCGGATTTTGGCGAGAGAGGACAAGAAGTTGCGCAATCGAACTATCCCCTATGTGAAGGTCCAGTGGAGCAACCACGAAGAGCGCGAGGCGACGTGGGAACTGGAATCGAAGATGAGGGAATGTTTCCCCGAATTGATTAGTGGGGTTTGTACTTAAGTTTCGGGACGAAACTTTTTATAAAGTGTGAGTGGTGTAGTGATCCGGCCTTTCGGGGGTATTTTTGACTTAGGTATAGTCATTTAAGCCTTTAAGTGAAATAAAATTATTCAATTCTTGAAGTTGGCCATTGTGAGATGCTAGTATTTTTCTGCGATAGAGCGCGGAAAAAGAAAGCCGACGGCGCGATCGGATCTGAAATCCGATATCGGGAACCCCCTGAACGGGACCCAAAGTGATATGGTAATTAGTCGTGCATCGGAATCCGTGCTAAATATCTTGCACCCGTTAGAGATAAGGTGGTTTATCTCATGGGGGATAATTAATTAGTTAATTAATTATCCCAGACGGAAAATTAATTAATTCTCTTACGTACGAATTAAAGAGGAATTAATTAAAGGTAAAGTACGACTATATAAGGGATCCTGAGTATCGGAAAGGAAAAGAAAAGAAAATAAAAAAAAAAACCCTAATCGGAGAGAAGGGAAAAAAAAAAAAGAAAAGACGGAACCCTAGCCGGAAGAAAGGGAAAGGAGAAAGAGAAGGAGCCCGATCTTTCCGGACACCGAACCGAAGGCAAGAACGCGACCGGACAACCTTCCCGTCGATCTTCGGTTAGTAAAATAATTTATTTAAATTATTTGGGAGTTTTCCGTCATCTCTTTCGTTGAGTTCTTGGTGGTCTTTAATCGAGTTCTTGTTATCGGACCTCCGACCGACGTTTGTTGTTCGTCGATCGTTGGTTTAGTCGTTAGAATTATCGTGTTTTATTCGGAGATTTTTGGGATGTTTCGTTGGAACATAGTGGGTTAACGGGAGGCCGCCGCCGCCGTTTTTAAACGGGAGGCCGCCGCCGCCGTTACCATGGTCGCGGGGTCTTCGCCGGAGTCGCACGGGAGCGAAACGGAGAAGAAACCGCGAAACGGGAGCGCAAACGGAGAAGAAATCGCGAAAACGGGGAAGTTACTGTGCTTTTCCGTACAGCGCGGTCCACGGGTCCAGGCGTGCACCCGGTGCGCGCCGGCAACATCGAAGGCCAAGAACCGGCGCACAAATCCGTGCGCCGGCCCGGCCCGTCCAGCACGGTGCACGCGCTGGGCGTGCACCCGGTGCGCGACGCCGCGGCCGAATGCGTGAACCCGGCGCGCGCCAGCACCGTGCGCGGCCCGGCCCATTCCGCCTGGTGCACGCTCCTGTGTGCACTCGGCGCATGCCGCCGCCCGCCTGATGCCGTAAACCCGGTCCACGGTTGCTCCTGTGCACCACCCGACAGCCCAAAGATCGGTAGCTCCGTTTTTGTCCGTTTTTCCACCGTTTTGAACGCCGTTTTCGCCGTTGGGATCGTTATTTCCGTGGCTTTCTTGGCAATGGCCACCTGCGACCTTCTTGGTCATTATTTTATTAGGTCGGGTGCTAATTTCGCCGACGCTCCGCGCCTCGACGAAATCGTCGGGGGCGTGCCGTCGGGTCTCTTTTCTCATCATTTCCGCCGTCGGGGCCTTCTTGGTCTAACCAGGGACGTCCGAGTGGGCTACCGATTGAGGATTGAGTTTTGTTGGGCTTTCCCGTCGAAAAGAGTAAAGTGGGTCTTGTGTTTTCAGATGTTAGTACACGCTTTTGACTATAGTTATCCGTGCGGACTTTCTTTAGGTCCAGACGCGCAGCGGGGGGTGCGCGAAAGATTCGGGCGTTCCGATCTCTCTCCAAATAGGTGGGTACGGTTGCTGTAAATACAGCCAGTGCAGTAAGTGCATCTATCGTCATTAAAGTGCTCTCAATTTATCTAACAAAGTAGATGGACAGTTTAACCTTTCGCATAATCGTGTTTTTATCTAACAATTGAAGCAGCTGCGGTCGCATTGTTCATGACACGCCGATCTCGGCAAATCTGTTTTGGGATGCTGCACGTACACAGGCGGATTGGCCTCCGCATGGGTGTACTTTTCCGGAAGAGTGCTCTTGTATGACCCGTGTTCCTCACAAAAGTGTGGGTGCCGTGAGGACCCCTTCGCGCCCCGCTGGGAATAGCACACCAGCACCGTGGAAGGGGTAAATGCATCAAAGTAGGTACTTGTGCACGAGGGGAGACTTTAGTCTCTCCGACAGATAATCTGGGGTTGGTGCCCAATTTAATTGATAATTCTGGGGTTGGTGCCCAGCTTAACATGTGCAGGGTTGTAGCGAAATGGTTTTGGTGTTTCCGGTTTGCTCCTTATTCCTTATTGTTATTAGACATCTACTTTGTTGTCACTGACATTACCCACTCCGTGACAGGCGCTACGAGAGGCGTTAGCCGGGAGTTTGTCGAGACTGCGTCGCGAGGGCCGTAGTCAGGACACTTGGTTATTATCATTATCTCATTTCTTTACGCATTTAGTAATTTGCTTGTGGGTAGTAATAATCGTGGACATGTATTATTTAGCACTGTGGATGAGTTGTACGTTTATAGTTTGGTTCTTTTGGTGATGTTTTTGTATGCGGCATGTTTTCATGATAAACCAAATGACTTCGAAAGGTTTTCTCAAAATGACAGTTGTCGTGTGGGCACGGGTTTTGCAACTGCTGGTTTTATCCTTTCTAAAACATTGATGCCGCTTTATTATTCCGCTTGATGTTGAATGTCTATTGTATGGTTGATGGTTGGTGTTGGATGTATGTTGTTGTAAGTGAGACGCCGTGCATATACAAAGGAGACTCTGTCCGCGGACAGGGAGAATTTGTGTATGTGGCGGTCTGGCACGCACCGGGGATGAGGTTTAAAAGAAAAAAAATACACACGATTTTCCGCTTAAATGGACTCAAAAACCCCCCGGGGGCGTGACAGCGCATGTTGGCCGCGCGGGCGCCAGCCCGGCGCGGCACCGCGGCGCCGCCGCGTGGGCGCCAGCCCCGCGCGACGTGGGCGTGCGGCACAGCAGCGACGCCGCGAGGGCGCTTGCCCCGCGCGCTGCGCGCGTTGGCCGCGCGGCACACTAGCGCCACCGCGCGGGCGCTTGCCCCGCGCGACGCGCGCGTTGGCCACGCGGGCACCGGCCCCGCGCGGCATAGCAGCGTCGCCGCGCGGGCATTTGCCCGGCGCGGCGCGTGCGTTGGCCCCGCGACACAACAGCGCCGCCCGCGCGGAGCGCTTGCCAGCGCGTCGCAGCGCGTTGGCAGCGCGGCACAGCAGCGCCGCCGCGCGGGCATTTGCCCCGCGCGGCGCGCGCATTGGAGCGCGCGGGCTCCAGCCCCGCGCGGCAAAGCGCGCCGCCGCACGGGCACTAGCCGCGAGCGGCGCGCGCGTGGGCGCGCGGGCACCAGCCAAGCGCGAGCACAGCGGCGTGCCGCGCGGGCACTAGCCCGCGCGCGCGTGCGTTGGCCGCGTGGGCGCCACCCTGCGCGGCGCGAGCGGCTCGTCGCGCGGGCACTAGCCCCGCGCGCCCTCCCGCGTTCCAGTGCTGTGCGGCCGCGGCGGTCGATGCCCTAGGGTTTCCGAGGCCGCGGCGGCGATAACGCAACAAAACGATGAAAGCCCCAAAACACTAAACCCAATAACGACGGAAACGTACGAACACGATACTAACCTCAATTCCATCGGGAACGATGATCATCCTACTATCCTTCGCGGCGCTGGGGATCCGGATCGCTCCCTATATATGATGGCGCCTCGTTCCCCGGCCTCTCGGCAACGTCGATCAGGGCGATCTGGTCTCTCTGCTTTCTCCTTTTCCCTTCGTTTCTCTCCGGTTAGGGTTTCATTTTTCTTTTCTTTTTCTCTCTTTTCTCTCCGGTTAGGGTTCCTTTTCTTTTTTTTTTCTCTTCCGATTAGGATTTCCTTTTTTCCTTTTTCTTTTTCTCTCTTTTCTCTCCGTTAGTTTTCCTTTTCCTTTTCTTTTTTCTCTCCGGTTAGGTTTTCTTTTCCTTTTCTTTTTTTTTCTCTCCGGTTAGGGTTAATTTGTACGTACATTAAACCCACATCCGAATATTAAATAATTAATTAATAATTATTAAGTCATAAGAGATAATTCCTTATCTCTTCGAAAAGCGTGCCCGATCTTTTGCACGGATCTGATGCACACTACGGTTACCGCGATCCTCAAAACCCTAGTCCGGAGAATCCAGACGTCGGATTCCCATCTCTAATTAATTAATTTATTTATTATCCTTGGAGATAATTCCTTAGAGATAATTCCTTAAAGATTAATTCCCTTTAGATATTCCCCAAGAGATAATTCCTTAAAGCTACTTTCTTAAAGATATTTCCTTTAAGATAATTCCCAATAGATAATACCTTATCTCCTCAAAAAGCGTGCACGATCACTTGCACGGATTTCGATGCACATTACGGTTACCGCTGTCACGCCCCGGGGTCGAAACTGCGACCCGGCTCGCCAACAGATCCGCCGTCGACACGGGAAGCCCCGCACCGACGAAGCGTCTAACCTGCAAAAGATAGAACTACCCTACACAGATATCAGAGCAGAAAATGAAAACTGTATATAAAATCACACTAATACACAGCTGAAATATAAATATAAGTCCATCTCCCCAATACCTGAATAATACAAGGTCAGAACATATAAAAATCCACCTACACAACATCTACGAATCCAAACAGGGAGATCACTAAAAACTAGAAATATAACAATAACC
>CM055060.1:22976887-23020677 GCA_029204045.2 Tillandsia leiboldiana
TAACCAGGGACGCCCCGAGTGGCCTAAATACCGATTGAGGATTGAGTTTTTTGGTTGGGCTTTCCCATCGAAAAGAGTAAAGTGGGTCTTGTGTTTTCAGATGTTAGTACACGCTCTTTGGGACTATAGTTATACCCTGGCGGACTGCCTTTAGGTCCAACGCGCAGCGGGGGTTGCGCGAATATTCGAGCGTTCCGATTCTCTTCCAAATAGGTGGGGACGGTTGCTGTAAAATACACCAGTGCGTAAGTGCATCTATCGTCATTAAGTGCTCTCAATTTTATATTAACAACGAGATGTAGCAGTTTAAAACCTTTCGATAATCCGTTTTTTATCTAACATTGAAGCGGCTCGTAGCGGTCCATTGGTTCATACCCGCCGATCCTCTCGGCAAATCTGTTTTGGGATGCTGCACGTACACAGGCGATGGCCTCACGCATGGGGTACTTTTCCCAGAAGAGTGGTCTTGTATGACCCGTGTTCCTCACAAAAGTGTTGGTGCCGTGGGACCCCTTCGCGCCCGCTGGGAATAGCACACCAGCACCGTGGAAGGGGTAAATGCATCAAAGTAGGTACTTGTGCACGAGGGGAGACTTTAGTCTCTCCGACAGAATAATCTGGGGTTGGTGCCCAATTTAATTGATAATTCTGGGGTTGGTGCCCCAGCTTAACATGTGCAGGGTTGTAGCGAAATGGTTTGGTGTTTCCGGTTTGCTCCTTATTCCTTATTGTTATTAGACCTCTACTTTGTTTGTCACTGACATTACCCACTCCGTGACAGGCGCTACGAGAGGCGTTAGCCGGGAGTTTGTCGAGACTGCGTCGCGAGGGCCGTAGTCAGGACACTTGGTTATTATCATTATCTCATTCTTTTACGCATTTAGTTAATTTGCTTGTGGGTAGTAATAATCGTGGAACATGTATTATTTAGCACTGTGGATGAGTTGTACGTTTATAGTTTGGTTTCTTTTGGTGATGTTTTGTATGCGGCATGTTTTCATGATAAACCAAATGACTTCGAAAAGGTTTTCTCAAAACGAAGTGTCGTGTGGGCACGGGTTTTGTAACTGCTGGTTTATCCTTTCTAAAACATTGAGGCCGCTTTATTATTCCGCTTGATGTTGAATGTCTATGTATGGTTGATGGTTGGTGTTGGATGTATGTTGTTGTAAGTGAGACGTCGTGCATATACAAAGGAGACTCTGTCCGCGGACAGGGAGAATTTGTGTATGTGGCGGTCTGGCACGCACCGGGATGAGGTTTAATTACCTTGTTAAAAGAAAAAAAAATACACACGATTTTCCGCTTAAATGGACCTCAAAAACCCCGGGGGCTGTGACAGATTAAATGGTATCAGAGAAAAAACCATAACCATAGTAGACGTGATCCGCATCCACAGTGCAGGGTACCACAAGCAAATTAGACTTGAGATAACCAAGGTATAAGTGCGTAGTAACGTGAGGAGTACGGGAAAAGGGGACGTAATGTAGGGCGTAACATAAGACAGGGTATTAGGGTTATAACCTTAGGGTTAACGTGGTTTCTTGTATTACAGCGGACAACGGCCAGGATCCGGCCACCGAGTGCTACCCATTCTCAATGGACAGGATGGATTCCATAGCTGCAGCCAACCGCATACTCCGCAACCAGCTACGCGACATAGCGGGGCAATGCTAACTCTCACAGAGCGCCTAGGCATATGACTCAGGATTTGAGGTGTCGACCGCATCCGGCAAGACGCCAGGAACGGCACCTATCGGGGAATGACGCCGACAGGATTCCCTACTTTTAATGAAGCAGTTATATTGGCCCAGCGGGCAGAGCAAGAACTGGCCGAGGCACGCGCTCGGCAGTGTTATCCCTATCCCAGACCGGCAGAGAGAACCCCTTCCAGCAGGGCCAGGCACTCAAACGTCGCGAGGACGGAGGGAACCTTTGGAAAGGTAAGGAGAGGAGGATCCACACCGCAGGGGAAACCGTGTCCCATATGCAGCGGGGCTGCATCAGGTGACTGACTGTCCATGGAGTCACGACCACTGCTACCGGTGTGGCAAGCCAGGACACGCACGCTTTCGAGTGCCCACGGAAACCGGGCACCACCAGGCCTCCGGCACCGCGACCGGAGAGGACGGGGAAGACTGCTGCACCCGTTCCACGAGGGGGCCCCGCCCCGGAGCGCCAAGGAGGGAAGACGACCGGAGGAGAAGCGCGGGAGGACGAACCGACACCAGCGAGGGACGCGAAACCACCTCAGGGACCGTGCGTAATCTGCGAGGGTGCTCACCCGGGTGGCAGAATGTACGTGGACGGTACCATTACTGCAATCAGTGCGGCTTACCGGAACCACCTCCCGTGCATTCTGCCCTCAGAGGCCCACTTCCGCCGCCGCCGCGCCACCACAGCAGAAAGGTACCAGAGGGTGCTGCGGCCCCCGTTCAGCCAAGGGATTCGCCTGACGACCAGCAATCTGCAGACACCTCAGACGACAAGTCCCTTCCCCAGCACGCCGTACGACGCTGGCCCAAAGGCTGTTGGACGGACTCCCCGGGATACTGCAGTGGAGGACGCTACGTCCCAGACCTAGTAACGGCAGGTAAACCTTTGGTTCCACTTCTCCCTCTTAGATTAGGAGCACTGGTCACACCTTAACCTGCTACCCCTGTTAGACTCTCTCTCTCGCTCCCTCTCTCTAGAATCCTTAAGTATTAGGCGAAGCCTCCCCCGGCCGATGCGCGCGGGCGAGCTTCGAAGCATAGGAGAACCTTGTGTACTCGGGGCCCGTTAGGGGCCATGCAAGGAATAAATAGGCTCCACCCTATGCCTTGCAGCCGAGAACCCAATGAGGCCGATAGGTAGTTCAGGGCCGCTCCCCAGATAGGGATCAGCGGTCCCGTAGTAAGGGAATCTCCGGACGTGTTTCCGGCAGAGCTCCCCGGAGCGCCGCCGGAACGAGAAGTCGACTTTCCCATTGAACTACTTCCCGGCACCAAACCCATCACCAAGGCACCGTACAGGATGGCCTTCGCGGAGTTGAAGGAACTCAAGGCACAGTTGGAGGACCTTTTGGATAAAGGCTTCATCAGACCTAGCGCGTCGCCCTGGGGCGCGCCCGTCCTGTTTGTGAGAAAGAAGGACGGAAGTCTCCGGTTGTGTATCGACTACCGGGAGATAAATAAGGTCACCGTTAAGAACAAGTACCCCCTGCCAAGGATCGACGACCTTTTCGACCAATTACAGGGGGCGACGGTGTTTTCAAAGATTGACCTGCAGTCGGGCTATCATCAGGTCCAAGTAAAGGGGGAGGACATCCCCAAAACGGCTTTTCGGACTCGCTACGGTCATTACGAATTTACTGTAATGCCGTTCGGGCTCACGAATGCCCCGGCAGTGTTCATGGACATGATGAACAGGGTGTTCAAACCCTTTCTGGATTTATTCGTGGTGGTCTTCATCGACGATATCCTCATCTATTCCCGTACAGATGAGGAACATGAAGAACATCTGCGCACCGTCCTCCAGACCCTACGGGAACAGAAACTCTACGCCAAACTCAAAAAGTGTGAGTTTTGGCTCCGAGAGGTTGGCTTCTTGGGACATGTAATCTCGGCGGCTGGGGTCGCAGTCGATCCGAAGAAGATAGATTCGGTGACGGACTTGTCCCAACCGACGACGGTGACGGAGGTTCGAAGCTTTCTAGGATTAGCCGGGTACTACCGGCGCTTCGTGGAGGGTTTCTCCAGGATAGCCGCCCCCTTAAACCGCTTGACTAAAAAGGAGGAAAAGTTCATCTGGACGGACAAATGTCAGAGGAGCTTCGAGGAGCTCAAGGATAGATTGACGCGAGCTCCGATCCTCGCCCTGCCGGAACCAGGGGAGGATTATGAAGTGTATTGCGATGCGTCGCGAAACGGACTGGGTGGAGTGCTCATGCAACGGGGGAAGGTTATAGCCTATGCGTCAAGGCAGCTCAAAGAATACGAGCGAAACTACCCCGTGCACGATTTGGAACTCGCAGCGGTTGTGTTCGTCCTCAAGCTTTGGAGACACTACCTGTACGGGGCACACTGCAATGTGTACTTGGATCATAAAAGTCTTAAGTATCTTTTCACCCAAAGGAGTTAAATTTGCGACAAAGACGATGGCTCGAGCTATTGAAGGATTACGATTTAACGATCCACTACCACCCGGGAAAGGCAAATGTGGTGGCCGACGCCGTGAGCCGTAAGGGGCAGGCCGAGAAAGCAGGGGTAGGTGCCATCACCCAACAAGATAGTCTGATTGCGGAATTTTCGCAACTAAGACTAGAGGTAGTGCCGGCGGGTACAGTCGAACGACTTCTGACACTGGTGGTCAGACCTACCCTGCTTGACAGAATTCTCGAGGGGTAGTCAACTGATGACCAACTCCAGCTGGTGCGAAGTAGAGTGACTGCCGACCAAGGAGGAGACTTCGCAGTAAACTCCGACGGCACGATACGATTTCGGGGACGAATCTGCGTGCCGGATCTACCGGAACTCAAAGAGGAAATCCTGCGGGAGGCGCATACCGCTCCATATACAGCGCATCCCGGGGGAACGAAGATGTACAAGGACGTCAATCAGACCTTCTGGTGGCCCAAAATGAAGGGAGACGTGACTCGGTTTGTGGCACACTGCCTGGTGTGCCTACGAGTGAAGGCCGAGCACCAGCGTCCAGCAGGAAAATTGCAACCCTTACCGGTACCCGTGTGGAAGTGGGACATGATTACCATGGATTTTGTGACCGGGTTCCCGAGATCGTCACAGGGACACGATGCAATATGGGTAATCGTGGACCGTCTGACGAAATCGGCCCACTTTCTGCCCATACACACGACGTGGGCGCGGGAACGACTGGCGCAAACCTACATCAACGAGATAGTAAGGTTGCATGGGGTGCCGACGTCCATCACGTCGGACAGGGACACACGATTTGTGTCAAACTTTTGGCAGAGCCTGCAGCGAGCAATGGGAACCAAGTTGCACTTCAGTACGGCTTTTCACCCGCAGACCGACGGACAATCAGAGCGGGTGATACGAATTGTGGAGGACATGCTTCGGGCATGCGTTTTAGACCTGGGCGAAGGATGGGCACGGTGTTTGCCCCTAGTGGAATTTGCCTATAATAACAGTTACCAGGCCAGCATTCAGATGGCACCATACGAGGCCCTGTACGGGCGCCGCTGTCGGTCTCCAATATGCTGGGACGACCTGGGTGAGCGTAAGATTCTGGGGCCAGATTTGGTGGAGGAGACCGAAGCAAAGGCGCGGTTGATTAGACAAAGACTACAGACCGCCCAGAGCAGATAGAAAAGCTACGCGGACAACAGACGCAGAGACTTAGAGTTCATGGTGGGTGAACATGTGATGCTCCGAGTTTCGCCCTCCAAGGGGAACCGACGCTTCGGCATAAAAGGAAAGTTAAGCCCGAGGTACGTAGGACCGTTCGAGATCCTAGAACGCATAGGACCGGTGGCGTACCGATTAGCTCTGCCGCCGAATCTCGAACGAGTCCATAACGTATTCCATGCCTCAATGCTCCGGAGATACCTAGCTGATCCCTCTCATGCCTTGGATGCCTCCACCATCGAGTTGCGAGAGGATTTAAGCGTCGAGGAGACGCCGGTGCGGATTTTGGCGAGAGAGGACAAGAAGTTGCGCAATCGAACTATCCCCTATGTGAAGGTCCAGTGGAGCAACCACGAAGAGCGCGAGGCGACGTGGGAACTGGAATCGAAGATGAGGGAATGTTTCCCCGAATTGATTAGTGGGGTTTGTACTTAAGTTTCGGGACGAAACTTTTTATAAAGTGTGAGTGGTGTAGTGATCCGGCCTTTCGGGGGTATTTTTGACTTAGGTATAGTCATTTAAGCCTTTAAGTGAAATAAAATTATTCAATTCTTGAAGTTGGCCATTGTGAGATGCTAGTATTTTTCTGCGATAGAGCGCGGAAAAAGAAAGCCGACGGCGCGATCGGATCTGAAATCCGATATCGGGAACCCCCTGAACGGGACCCAAAGTGATATGGTAATTAGTCGTGCATCGGAATCCGTGCTAAATATCTTGCACCCGTTAGAGATAAGGTGGTTTATCTCATGGGGGATAATTAATTAGTTAATTAATTATCCCAGACGGAAAATTAATTAATTCTCTTACGTACGAATTAAAGAGGAATTAATTAAAGGTAAAGTACGACTATATAAGGGATCCTGAGTATCGGAAAGGAAAAGAAAAGAAAATAAAAAAAAAAAACCCTAATCGGAGAGAAGGGAAAAAAAAAAAGAAAAGACGGAACCCTAGCCGGAAGAAAGGGAAAGGAGAAAGAGAAGGAGCCCGATCTTTCCGGACACCGAACCGAAGGCAAGAACGCGACCGGACAACCTTCCCGTCGATCTTCGGTTAGTAAAATAATTTATTTAAATTATTTGGGAGTTTTCCGTCATCTCTTTCGTTGAGTTCTTGGTGGTCTTTAATCGAGTTCTTGTTATCGGACCTCCGACCGACGTTTTGGTTGTTCGTCGATCGTTGGTTTAGTCGTTAGAATTATCGTGTTTTATTCGGAGATTTTTGGGATGTTTCGTTGGAACATAGTGGGTTAACGGGAGGCCGCCGCCGCCGTTTTTAAACGGGAGGCCGCCGCCGCCGTTACCATGGTCGCGGGGTCTTCGCCGGAGTCGCACGGGAGCGAAAACGGAGAAGAAACCGCGAAACGGGAGCGCAAACGGAGAAGAAATCGCGAAACGGGAAGTTACTGTGCTTTTCCGTACAGCGCGGTCCACGGGTCCAGGCGTGCACCCGGTGCGCGCCGGCAACATCGAAGGCCAAGAACCGGCGCACAAATCCGTGCGCCGGCCCGGCCCGTCCAGCACGGTGCACGCGCTGGGCGTGCACCCGGTGCGCGACGCCGCGGCCGAATGCGTGAACCCGGCGCGCGCCAGCACCGTGCGCGGCCCGGCCCATTCCGCCTGGTGCACGCTCCTGTGTGCACTCGGCGCATGCCGCCGCCGCCTGATGCCGTAAACCCGGTCCACGGTTGCTCCTGTGCACCACCCGACAGCCCAAAGATCGGTAGCTCCGTTTTTGTCCGTTTTTCCACCGTTTTGAACGCCGTTTTCGCCGTTGGGATCGTTATTTCCGTGGCTTTCTTGGCATGGCCACCTGCGACCTTCTTGGTCATTATTTTATTAGGTCGGGTGCTAATTTCGCCGACGCTCCGCGCCTCGACGAAATCGTCGGGGGCGTGCCGTCGGGTCTCTTTTCTCATCATTTCCGCCGTCGGGGCCTTCTTGGTCTAACCAGGGACGTCCCGAGTGGGCTACCGATTGAGGATTGAGTTTTGTTGGGCTTTCCCGTCGAAAAGAGTAAAGTGGGTCTTGTGTTTTCAGATGTTAGTACACGCTTTTGACTATAGTTATCCGTGCGGACTTTCTTTAGGTCCAGACGCGCAGCGGGGGTGCGCGAAAGATTCGGGCGTTCCGATCTCTCTCCAAATAGGTGGGTACGGTTGCTGTAAATACAGCCAGTGCAGTAAGTGCATCTATCGTCATTAAAGTGCTCTCAATTTATCTAACAAAGTAGATGGACAGTTTAACCTTTCGCATAATCGTGTTTTTATCTAACAATTGAAGCAGCTGCGGTCGCATTGTTCATGACACGCCGATCTCGGCAAATCTGTTTTGGGATGCTGCACGTACACAGGCGGATTGGCCTCCGCATGGGTGTACTTTTCCGGAAGAGTGCTCTTGTATGACCCGTGTTCCTCACAAAAGTGTGGGTGCCGTGAGGACCCCTTCGCGCCCGCTGGGAATAGCACACCAGCACCGTGGAAGGGGTAAATGCATCAAAGTAGGTACTTGTGCACGAGGGGAGACTTTAGTCTCTCCGACAGATAATCTGGGGTTGGTGCCCAATTTAATTGATAATTCTGGGGTTGGTGCCCAGCTTAACATGTGCAGGGTTGTAGCGAAATGGTTTTGGTGTTTCCGGTTTGCTCCTTATTCCTTATTGTTATTAGACATCTACTTTGTTTGTCACTGACATTACCCACTCCGTGACAGGCGCTACGAGAGGCGTTAGCCGGGAGTTTGTCGAGACTGCGTCGCGAGGGCCGTAGTCAGGACACTTGGTTATTATCATTATCTCATTTCTTTTACGCATTTAGTTAATTTGCTTGTGGGTAGTAATAATCGTGGACATGTATTATTTAGCACTGTGGATGAGTTGTACGTTTATAGTTTGGTTCTTTTGGTGATGTTTTTGTATGCGGCATGTTTTCATGATAAACCAAATGACTTCGAAAAGGTTTTCTCAAAATGAAGTGTCGTGTGGGCACGGGTTTTGCAACTGCTGGTTTTATCCTTTCTAAAACATTGATGCCGCTTTATTATTCCGCTTGATGTTGAATGTCTATTGTATGGTTGATGGTTGGTGTTGGATGTATGTTGTTGTAAGTGAGACGCCGTGCATATACAAAGGAGACTCTGTCCGCGGACAGGGAGAATTTGTGTATGTGGCGGTCTGGCACGCACCGGGGATGAGGTTTAAAAGAAAAAAAAATACACACGATTTTCCGCTTAAATGGACTCAAAAACCCCCGGGGGCGTGACAGCGCATGTTGGCCGCGCGGGCGCCAGCCCGGCGCGGCACCGCGGCGCCGCCGCGTGGGCGCCAGCCCCGCGCGACGTGGGCGTGCGGCACAGCAGCGACGCCGCGAGGGCGCTTGCCCCGCGCGCTGCGCGCGTTGGCCGCGCGGCACACTAGCGCCACCGCGCGGGCGCTTGCCCCGCGCGACGCGCGCGTTGGCCACGCGGGCACCGGCCCCGCGCGGCATAGCAGCGTCGCCGCGCGGGCATTTGCCCGGCGCGGCGCGTGCGTTGGCCCCGCGACACAACAGCGCCGCCGCGCGGGCGCTTGCCCAGCGCGGCGCGCGCGTTGGCAGCGCGGCACAGCAGCGCCGCCGCGCGGGCATTTGCCCCGCGCGGCGCGCGCATTGGGCGCGCGGGCTCCAGCCCCGCGCGGCAAAGCCGCGCCGCCGCACGGGCACTAGCCGCGAGCGGCGCGCGCGTTGGGCGCGCGGGCACCAGCCAAGCGCGGCACAGCGGCGCCGCCGCGCGGGCACTAGCGCCGCGCGGCGCGTGCGTTGGCCGCGTGGGCGCCAACCCTGCGCGGCGCGAGCGGCTCGTCCGCGCGGGCACTAGCCCCGCGCGGCACTCGCGTTCCGCGTGCTGTGCGGCCGCGGCGGCGATGCCCTAGGGTTTCCGAGGCCGCGGCGGCGATAAACGCAACAAAAACGATGAAAGCCCCAAAACACTAAACCCAATAACGACGGAAACGTACGAACAACGATACTAACCTCAATCCATCGGGAACGATGATCCGATCCTATCCTTCGCGGCGCTGGGGATCCGGATCCGCTCCCTATAGATGATGGCGCCTCGTTCCCCGGCCTCCCGGCACGTCGATCAGGGCGATCTGGTCTCTCTGCTTTCTCCTTTTTCCCTTCTTTTCTCTCCGGTTAGGGTTTCATTTTTCTTTTCTTTTTCTCTCTTTTCTCTCCGGTTAGGGTTTCCTTTTCCTTTTTTTTTTCTCTCCGATTAGGATTTCCTTTTCCTTTTCTTTTTCTCTCTTTTCTCTCCGGTTAGGGTTTCCTTTTCCTTTTCTTTTTTTCTCTCCGGTTAGGGTTTTCTTTTCCTTTTCTTTTTTTTTCTCTCCGGTTAGGGTTAATTTGTACGTACATTAAACCCACATCCGAATATTAATAATTAATTAATAATTATTAAGTCATAAGAGATAATTCCTTATCTCTTCGAAAAGCGTGCCCGATCTTTTGCACGGATTCTGATGCACACTACGGTTACCGCGATCCTCAAAACCCTATTCCGGAGAATCCATACGTCGGATTCCAATCTCTAATTAATTAATTATTTAATTAATCCTTGGAGATAATTCCTTAGAGATAATTCCTTAAAGATAATTCCTTTAAGATAATTCCCAAGAGATAATTCCTTAAAGATAATTTCTTAAAGATATTTCCTTTAAGATAATTCCCAATAGATAATACCTTATCTCCTCAAAAAGCGTGCACGATCACTTGCACGGATTTCGATGCACATTACGGTTACCGCTGTCACGCCCCGGGGTCGAAACTGCGACCCGGGCTCGCCAACAGATCCGCCGTCGACACGGGAAGCCCCGCACCGACGAAGCGTCTAACCTGCAAAAGATAGAACTACAGCTACACAGATATCAGAGCAGAAAATGAAAACTGTAATATAAAATCAAACTAATACAAAGCTGAAAATAAATATAAAGTCCATCTCCCCAAATACCTGAATAATACAAGGTCAGATACATATAAAAATCCACCTACACAACATCTACGAATCCAAACAGGGAGATAACTAAAAACTAGAAATATAACAATAACCAGAGAATCCCACAGTCCGGGATGGTACATCTACCTCACTCTAAAGGAACTATGCTGGTAGGGAACTATCTCGCGACTCCCTGTCCTCAGTCCGTCGAGCCAGCTCGGTAGGAACGGAAGAAAAAGCCTCAGCAACCTGTCACTGACAGAGGGTGTGAGAACTACATTCTATAGTAGTTCTCAGTGGGTACCGTCTCCAAGACCCACGGTCTACCCACTAAGTCTACTAGAGGCATAAGATAACAGAAAAAGACTGTGATAATGAAAAATAAGCTGGAAAAGTATCTACAGCTATCATGCCTCTATCTACTATGCTCAAGGGGAAAAACACAGATGATGGTATGCATCCACTCGATACTGCTAATGTGTCATAAGTACTATGCTCAATGAAAACTCTACTAAGACACATGCTATGCAACCACTCACTCACAGTAACCCAAATCTCAGTGACTGCCCCATAGGGTCCAGTCAAGCCTGCGCCCCCTAGTGTATCAACCAGGGCGTCCCATCGGACTATCTCAATCTCACGCAAAGTGACCCCATGGTAACTCGGCCAGGGGTATCAAGCGACCACTAGTATATGAACTAGGCGCATCATCATCTCATAATCACACGCACCCGGGGCGTAACTAGAGGGGAGCGACCCCAACAAGCTCAAGTATCTCACAACTGGCATAAAATGCCAGGCTCAGCAGGCTATAATCCATGATCAAACAGATCGGTAACTCGAATACCCAAAAACCATCACTCAGTCGGAGAACCCTCCACGACTCAATATCACAACACTAACTCACTAAAAGAAGGTACTACACAGCTGGGACCGCCGTCACTCCAAACGGCTCCCAAAAAGACACCCCACTCATAGGCGAGAAGAACCAACTGACGCAGCAAAGGTCCGAGAATCCCGTTAGGCCGATGCCTAGAACCCCAATCAAACAAGAACAGATTCTAGGCTCAGCCTATCGAAGTTCTCGATCCTTTACCGTTCAGGGATTCGGCCCCTCTCGGTTAAAGTGGGAAACCAACTCAACACACCAAACTCATGGGCTGGAGATGCTCAACAGCCAAAACCGTGAAGGGTCCGAAAACCCCGGGAAACTAATACCTATGACCCCAATCAAACAAGAACAGGCTATAGGTGTAACCTCCCGTTGTTTTCGACCCAAGAATGAAATCAACCCTTAGAACCCAGATCACTCACCCCGGCCGGGCGAGGAAATTTAGGAGAAAAGATGACCTTTATTATAAAATATCATTTCCACTCAACCCCCTTTTTGAAAACCGTCTTGAATTGAGAAAACCAACTTTTATAGATTTTAGTTCTTGAAAAATCAGTAGAAAACAAGCTTATTTTGCGAACTCCCAAGGGTTGATGCCGACGCCCAATCAAACAAGAACAGGCTCCGACGACCCCTAGAAATTCGGAAGGAAAATACTGGTTTACTAAAATCATGAGTGTCCAAAAATGTTCTGGGTTCAAGGTCCTGATAACACACGTGCACCACGATCACAACATGGTGGTGACGAGTAAAATGGAGAAATGACCAAAGACCCGGGACCACCGTTTACCCAAAACGGTTCTCAAAACACTAACACTGGCCTAACACAGCCACCAGACCCCACTCAGCCCCCAGGCCCGAGTGCAACACCCGTCCCACAATACCCTGACCACTCGGCCCACTACCCGGGAGAGGAACTCTATGTCCAGAAGAAATGTAATGTGTGGGAGGTCTAAAGCATAAAAGAACCTAGCCCAGATTAAGGTTCTCTATTGGTCTCGTTAAACACATGCAACATATGACGGGGGTGCTAGTCAAAGTTCCAATGAAACACTTAAACTAGCATGCAAAATCCTATCATAATAGAATTAGAAAGAAGTCCGCAGACTTGGAGAGAAAAAAAACAACCCACCTCGGTTTGTCACCAATTGCTCGTAGACACTTGCAATTGGCCTCCACGCGATTCCCTGCCTCCACCGGAGTCCGCACGCAAAACGGAGCACGCTGCCGGAGTCCGCACGCAAAAAGGAGCACGATGCCAGAGTCCGCATGCAAAATGAAGTCTGCACGCAAAACGGAGCACGCCGCCGGAGTCCGCACGCAAAACGGAGCATGGTGCCGAAATCCGCACGCAAAACGGAGTCCGCATGCAAAACGGTGCACGCCGCCGGAGTCCGCACGTAAAACGGAGCATGGTGTCGGAGTCCGCACGCAAAACGGTGCAGTAAAACACGGTCCCTAACACGCAAAAAGGCACAGGGTCAAATCCAATGTCCAAAAGGACGCCTCAAAACTGTGCCAAAAATATCGTAAAAATCAACACGCGGGACCTACCTCGACAGCGTCGCGCCGCCCAACCGGCCCTCTTGGAACACCTCGCGCGCTCCGCGAGGTCCATGGCGCACCGCCGCACCCCACGAAATCCCCTCCCTCACTCTCTCTCGCGCTCGGTTGGAGAAGAAAAGGAAGAAGAAGAGAGAAGAAGAGGTGCTCAGGTGGAGAAGAAAGAAAAGAAGAAAGGAGATGGAGGAGGGGAGAGGTGTAGACCCGGTCCACGGGCCCCCCAATGGGAGTCCGCCACCTAGCGGTCCACCTCACAGGGGCGCGCGCACCAGGTCCAGGCGCGCGCCCCCTGCGCCACGCTGCGTGCGTCCCGAGCGCCACGCAGGCGGGGCAGCCCGCGTGCCACACATGCGCGCGTTACACCGCGCCACACAGGCGCGGGACACCCCGCGCGCCACACGGGCGCGCGCCCCCCCGCGCCCGCGCGGGCGCAAATGGGGGCCTGCCACGTGGTGGCCCCCGCACTGCCCCGCGCAAGCTGGCGCATTTTCCCAACGCGCCAGCTGCGCCCCTCGCGCAGTCCGCCCCGCGCCGCACCTCGGGATCTGCGCGCCGTCTCGAGATTCGCGCACGCATCTCGAAAAACGCGCGCGTCACCCGTGCTCCGAAAAAAGTAAGTAAATAGTCCAAATTCATCGTTTTCGCGCGCTGATTCCAAATCCGATGTCTGATTGGCCAAATTCCAACTCTAAAAAATTGCCGAAGGCATCCGGAGAGGTGATCTTTTATCCAAACTTCGCCCTGAGTCCAATTTTGACATCCGTGTCGCGCGAAACCACTCCTAAACACTCGACGGGTCCTCCAATTACCCACGTGATCCCTTTTTAAGCCCGAAGTCCATCACTTGTGTCCAAATTGCGCACAAACACTACCGAGACACCACTTCGACTGTTTTCGAGCGCTGAGTCCGTTTTCGTGATCCATTCGACGCACAACGGACTCGATGCACCAAAAATAGGTGTTTCCTCACCGCCAAACACACCGTCAAGTCGCACGGGGATTCCGGGACACCACACAGGCCACCCAAAAGCCGCCAAACAACCAGCAAACCCAACGCGGGGATCCGGGTCCTCACATCCTCCCCCACAAAAAGAAAGTTTCGTCCTCGAAACTAACCCGGCTCAAAAGGGGAGTTCCAAAGCCAAAGGTAAGTACTCGTCAGCACCATCTCCGGCTCCCCAGTCGCTACGCACACTCCGCGAAGCGAGTCCACACGGCTAGGAGTCCAAAAGCTGGAAAAACCCCACGAATTCCAAAGGACAGAGGACAAGGAAGAACGACCAACTCTACTCGTCCAAAACTACACGAATTACGCCAACACAACCAACTAGAAGGGCAAAGGCCCCACCAGCAGGAAAGTCATCAACCCCAACTCTCAATTTAGAAAACGGCTGAAATTAACGAAAAGTCCGAAAATTTCGAAAGGACCAGTGCCTTCGCCCCAATCAAACAAGAACAGGTTCGGGCACCGTTTCCATTTCTGGAGCAGTCTTTCGAAGTCTTCGTCCTGTTCGAAAATTTCAGCACACAGCCGAGAAAAAGGGAGAGAAGTGTTGAAGTCGTTCCTGCTGTGGCTACAAAACAGAAGCTACGATCTAACCGTGACCCCTAGGACACAACCTCTAGTCCTAATCGTCACCAACGATCCAAAGGTAGCACCTAGTCCCAAACCGCTGAAGCCACAGCTGCAGGAAGGATACGCCGGCAACCCGAGAGAATAAACTCCTCCTATCCAACTCGCGGAAGGGTAACCGCTCTCATTCCACAATCAGCAGTTGCACGATACCGCACTAACTGGTCCATCCGGTGTGCTCAATCTGAGTCGGGGAGCTGTCACAGAACCGCAACACCTGCCGGTATAATTCCTAAACTCAACTGTACTGGACACGATCCGCAAGGCTCGCCCACATGCACAACACTAACAGGAATCTGTACCTCTAGTGCACGTGGTAACAACTCTACCTCCAGTCCAGACAGGAAAGCCAAAAACACTCAACTCAAACTGCTGTAAAGAAATCATGCCCGCGACAACCTGGTCCATTGCCGTAGCGCCCTTCAACCGGGTGGTGCAGACTCATCCGCTCGATGTAGGTGGTCGTCGCTCAGTCTGCCTCTTCTCACACTGGGGTGACAAATGCGGTCCTCCGTAGATAACCAATCCATGCTACCGCCGCGCCACTCTGATGTAGGTGCTGATGCTGCCATCGGGGTCCACCCGATCTCTGGCATCTCTGAAATCCGCTACCCTGGAAAAAGAATTCAGAAATGCCTCTGCCGACCGATCTATGCTCCATCACCCGGCGCGAAGCTCAAAAATCCAGAACTCGCCTCTGGCGGCAGATTCCTATCCAATGGGACTGCAACGCCACGCTCCATCGAAGCGTCAATATCCGTAACGGAGGGACCAACTAAACTGAAAGGTATCCTGGCGCAATCCACTCCCAATCACACGTATCCTATGCGCCTCGCCCCTCGAAACCTCGATCAATGATGTCCCAAAACTCATCTACTATCCGCTATCCACCCTGCTTCGGTGCCTCGGCACTACTCGTCGGCACGGAGGGGGCTGCTAGCTCCATCGGTGCCACTGGTACAACTAAATATGTCACTGCATAGGAGGAAAGTGCTGGAGAACTCTCAAGCGGTACAGCAACTGGCTATACTCTCTGCTCCAACAGGCGTATCAAACGTTCCATGGCCTCCTCCTGGCATCGGACAGCCTCCGACAACTGTGCCATCTGGATCCATAACTCCTGGGTCTCGCTCTGCTCTGATAGCTTTGCCTCCCACTGCTCGGCTACTCATCAAATGTGGGGTGTGCCCTCTTCACAACACGACGTCTCAGGGGCATCGTAGTCCACTACACAATAACAAACATCAGGACACAACAACCATACGACCCAATCCAGCAAAAGTCTAAGACATGCCATCCATTCCATAGCATTATGTTGTCTGCAGCATACATAATCGCTTAGGAGAATAAGCATGCCAATCACTCATCCCGTCTCATGGGAGAGGTATAAAACTCAATCAGAACTCTCGCTAAAAGTCACGACTCTCACGTAGTCATCCTAATGTCCAACCACAAGCCTAGGGTTTCTAAGTCCACAATGACCTACAACCTAGGCTTTGATGCCACTCTAATCTGTCATGCCCCGGGGTCGAAACTGCGACCCGGGCTCCCCAACAGATCCGCCGTCGACACGGGAAGCCCCGCACCGACGAAGCGTCAAACCTGCAAAAGATAGAACTACAGCTACACAGATATCAGAGTGGAAAATGAAAGCTGTAATATAAAATCAAACTAATACAAAGCTGAAAATAAATACAAAGTCCATCTCCCCAAATACCTGAATAATACAAGGTCAGATACAAATAAAAATCCACCTACACAACATCTACGAATCCAAACAGGGAGATAACTAAAAACTAGAAATATAACAATAACTAGAGAATCCCACCGTCCGGGATGGTACATCTACCTCACTCTAAAGGAACTATGCTGGTAGGGAACTATCTCGCGACTCCCTGTCCTCGGTCCGTCGAGCCAGCTCGGTAGGAACGGAAGAAAAAGCCTCAGCAACCTGTCACCGACAGAGGGTGTGAGAACTACATCCTATAGTAGTTCTCAGTGGGTACCGTCTCCAAGACCCACGGTCTACCCACTAAGTCTACTAGAGGCATAAGATAACAGAAAAAGACTGTGATAATGAAAAATAAGCTGGAAAAGTATCTACAGCTATCATGCCTCTATCTACTATGCTCAAGGGGAAAAACACAGATGATGGTATGCATCCACTCGATACTGCTAATGTGTCATAAGTACTATGCTCAATGAAAACTCTACTAAGACACATGCTATGCAACCACTCACTCACAGTAACCTACGATTCAGTGGCAGCCCCACGACTCAGATTGAGCACACAGGATGGACCAGTTGGTGCGGTATAGTGCAACTGCTGATTGTGGAATGAGATCAGTTACCCTTCCGCGAGTTGGACTAGAGGAGTTCATTTTCACAGATCACCGGGGTATCCTTCCTACAGCTGTGGCTTCAGCGGTTTGCGGCGTGGTGCTACTTTTGGATCGTTGGTGACGATTAGGACTAGATGTTGTGTCCTTGGGGGTCACGGTTAGACCGTAGCTTTCGTTTTGTAGCCACGGCAGGAACAACTTCAACACTTCTCTCCCTTTTCTCGTCTGTGTGCTGAAATTTTCGAACAGGACGAAAACTTCGAAAGACTGCTCCAGAAATGGAGACGGTGCCCGAACCTGTTCTTGTTTGATTGGGGCAAGGGCACTGGTCCTTTCGGAATTTTCGGACTTTTCGTTAATTTTAGCCGTTTTCTAAATTGAGAGTTGTGGTTGACGACTTTCCTGCTGGTGGGGCCTTTACCCTTCTTGTTGGTTGTGTTGGCGTAATTTGCGTAGTTTTGGACGAGTAGAGTTAGTCGTTCTTCCTTGTCCTCTGTCCTTTGGAACTTCTGAGTTTTTCCAGCGTTTGGACTCCTGGCCGTGTGGAACTCGCTTCGCGGAGTGTGCGTAGCGACTGGGGAGATGGAAACGGTGTTGATGGATACTTACTTTTGGCTTTGGAAATTCCCCTTTCGAGCCGTGTTAGTTTCGGGGACGAAACTTTCTTTTAGTGGGGGAGAGTGTGAGGTCCCGAAATTCCCCGCGCAGGGTTTGCTGGTTGTGGGGCAGCTTTTAGTGGCCGTTGGGTGTGTTTGTGCGCATGTCGGGGCCGAGAAATGGATTTGTGGTGCAATTTGGGTTTTAGACGCATCATTGGAGGCCTGCGTGGTGTGTCGGTGGTGTTTGCGCGCAATTTGGACACAAGTGTTGGACTTCGGGCTTTAAAAGGGATCATGTGGGAATTTGGAGGACCCGTCGAGTGTTTGGAAGTGGTTTCGCGCGACGCAGATGTCAAATTTGGACTCCGGGCGAAGTTTGGATAAAAGTTTACCTCTCCGGTTGCCTTCGAGAATTTTTAGAGTTGGAAATTGGCAAATTGGATTTTTGGAATGGACCCGGCGCGAAAATCGGATCAAGTGGACTTTCCGGGGACAATCGGCAAATTTCTGGATGAGAATTTGGTGAAATGGACATCGTTTTTGGATTCAGCGCGCGAAATCGTTGAGAATGGACTATTTACTTGTTTGTTTTGGAGCCCGGTGGAAGTGCGTATTTTTCGAGGCATCGCGGCACGGATCCCGAGTTTTGGCGGCACGGAAATCGAGGCGGCGGCGGCTCGGATCCCGAGGGGGGCGCGCGTACGGCGCGGCAGGGCGCGCTCGGAAGCGCGCCCTCGGCACGGAGCGCACGGGGGCCGCCACGTGGCGGGCCCCTATTGGCGCCCGCGCGGGCGCGGGGGCACGCGCGCCCGTGTAACGGGCGCGTGTCCCGCGCCTGGGGTGGCACGGTGTAACCGCGCCCGTGTGGCGGGCGCCTTGCTGCGCCCGCGTGGCGCGCATTGATGCGCGCCACGTGGCGGCGGGGCGCGTGCGTGGACCCGGTGCACGCGCCCCGGCCTGGTGGACCGCGCATCGTGGATCCCCATTGGTTGCCGCCGTGGACCGGACCCGTGGACTGGGTCCGTGGACCACCCCCCTTTCCCTTTTTCTTCTTCTTCTTCTTCTCCCCCGAGCGCCTTTTCTCCTCCTTTTTCTTTTCTTTCTTCTCCACCCGAGCGAGAGAGGGAGTGAGGAGAGAATTTTTGGACAGTAAATTGACCCTCTTGCTCTTATCTGTGTTAGGGACCGTGTTTTACTGCTCCGTTTTGCGTGCGGACCCCGACGCCGTGCACCGTTTTGCGTGCGGACTCCATTTTGCGCGCGAATTTCGGCACGGTGCACCGTTTTGCATGCGGACTCCGGCGGCGTGCACGGTTTTGTGTGCGGACTCCGTTTTGCACGCGGGTTTCGGCACCGTGCTCCGTTGTGCGTGAGGACTCCGGCAGCGTGCACCGTTTTGCGTGCGGACTCCGTTTTGCGTGCGAGTTTCGGCACCGTGCACCATTTTGTGTGCGGACTCCGGCGGCGTGCACCGTTTTGCGTGCGGACTCCGTTTTGCGCGCGGGTTTCGACACCGTGCTTCGTTTTGCGTGCGGACTCCGGCGCCGTGCACCGTTTTGCGTGCGGACTCCGTTTTGTGCGCGGGTTTCGGCACCGTGCTCCATTTTGCGTGCGAACTCCGGCGTCGTGCACCGTTTTGCGTGCGGACTCCGTTTTGCGCACGGGTTTCAGCACCGTTCTTCGTTTTGAGTGCGGATCGCGTGGAGGCCAATTGCAAGTGTCTACGAGCAATTGGTGGCTTACCGAGGTGGGTTGGTTTTTATCTCCAAGTCTGCGGACTTCTCTCTAATTCTATTATGATAGGATTTTGCATGCTAGTTTAAGTGTTTCATTGGAACTTTGACTAGCACCCCCGTCATATGTTGCATGTGTAACCAGACCAATAGAGAACCTTAATCTGGGCTAGGTTCTTTTATGCTTTAGACATCCCACACAGTGCATTTCTTTCTGGACTTAGAGTTCCTCGCCCGGGTATTGGGCCGAGTGGTCAGGACATTGTGGGACATATGTTGCACTCGGGCCTGGGGGCCGAGTGGAGTCTGGTAGTTAGAGCCAGTTGTTTAGTTCTGGCAGGAGCCGTTTTGTAGACGGTGGTTCCGAGACGTTGTGTTCTTGAGTTGGTTGTCACTACAGTGGTAGTGGGAGTGGCGTACTAGTGACAGCAGGACCTTTAACCCAGAACCTTTTTGGGCGCACACATGATTTTAGTCAGCCAATGTTTTCTTCCAAGCTTCGCAGGGTCGCCTGAGTCTGTTCTTGTTTGATAGGACGAGGGCATTAGCTCTTCGAGGTTTGGACATAAAACTTGTTTGCAAATTGTTTTCCTAAAAAGACTAAAAATCATTAAAAAGATGGATTTCTCTCAGATCAAATGGTTTCTGTAATAAATGTCACTGTTTCTTATAAACTTATCCACCCGAGATGATTCGAGTGGTCTGGGTTCTAAGGGCTGATTTCTTTCTAGGGTCGAAAGCAAGTCGAAAGCAACGGGAGGCTACGCCTATAGCCGGTTCTTGTTTGATTGGGGTCGTAGGTATTAGTCTCCCGGGGTTTTCGGACTCTTCGTGGATCTGGCTGTAGAGCATCTCCAGCCCGTGAGATTTGTAGTTTGAGATGGGTTCCCACTTTAACCGAGAGGGGTCGAATCCCTGAACGGTAAAGGATCGAGAACTTCGATAGGCTGAGCCTAGAGTCTGTTCTTGTTTGATTGGGGTTCTAGGCACCGGCCTAACGGGATTCTCAGACCTTTGCTGCGTCAGTCGGTTCTTCTCGCTTATGAGTGGGGAGTCGTTTTGGGAGCCGTTTGGAGTGACGGCGGTCCCAGCTGTGTTGTACCTTCTTTTAGTGGGTGAGTGTTGTGAGATCGAGTCGTGGAGTCTTTCTCCGACTGAGTTATGCTAGTTGAGCATTGAGTACCGATCTGTTTGATCGAGGACTATAGCCTGCAGGAGCCGATTATGAGACAGTGATACAGATGAGATACTTGAGTTCGGTGGGGTCGCTCCCCTCGAGCTACCACCCGGGTGTGTGTGTTGATACCGAGCCTGACGAGGCTGCGATGATGCGACTAGTTGATACACTAGAGTTCGCTTGTGATAGTCCGTGTGGGACGCCCTACGTAAGTCCGTTCCTCCGGGATGTGCGGCAGTAGGTTTGGCGCAGGCTTGACTGGACCCTATGAGGCAGTCTTTGAGATTGGGTGACACTGAGAGAGTGATGGCATAGCATGTGTCATAGTAGAGTTTACTTGAGCATAGTACCTGTGACATATTGTCAGTAGTGAGTGGTTGCATACCATCATCTGTGTTTTTCCCCTTGAGCATAGTAGATAGAGGCATGATAGCTGTTGATACTTATCCAGCTTTGTTTTCCTATCCCAGTCTTTTTCTGTTATCTTGCCTCTAGTAGACTTAGTGGGCAGACCGTGGGTCTTGGAGACGGTACCCACTGAGAACTACTGTAGGATGTAGTTCTCACACCCTCTGTCGGTGACAGGTTGCTGAGGCTTTCCTTCCGTTCCTGCCCGAGCTGGCTTGACGGACCAAGGACAGGGAGTCGCGTGATAGTTCCCTACCAGCATAGTTCCTTTAGAGTGTGGTAGATGTACCCTTTTTATATTTTGAGAGTTTCCTGTTGAGAGACCTTTGTTGTGAGGTATAGAGTTGTATTTTATTTTACAGTTTGAGAGACTGATGTAGTGAGGATATTTTTGTATTGAGAGCTTGTACACTGATTTATTATTGGAGATGTCTCCCTTTTGGGTTTTTGTATCAGAGGACTTTGTATATGATCGATTTTGGGAGATGGATATTGTATTTATTTTTCAGTTGTACAGTGTTTGGATTTCAGTTTTTAGTAGTTTACTTTCAGCTCTGATATCTGTATACTGTAGTTGTTTCTTTCTGCAGGTTAGACACTTCGTCTATACGGCAGTTTCCGTACAGATGGCGGATCTTGTCTAAGGAAAGTGGTGGATAAAACACACATATCAGAAGAGTTCACTTCGTGGAGCACAAGTTGGGAACCAAGACTGATCGGGTCCGTGGCAGTAGCAGCTAAGCTTTGGGCTAGGTTGTGAAGTGGGCCAAGGGTTGCTGGATGGTTTGGTGTTTCTCACTTGGGGCGAGAACGCCGATGGGAAGATCGGTTGCTCTCGATGGTGTGGCCACAGATTGGACGAATGGGACCTATTCGAGTGGATCAAACGATGAGATTGGACTTTGTTCAGAGGAACAAGGTATGGAGCTATGTTCGGGAAAAGCAGTGACAGTGCTAAGGTCTCGAGATAGCGGGCACGCATCCGTGTGACGGATCTTGTGGGCTCTGCTGGCAGATTGCAAAGGTTGTGCGAGAACCTGAGCTTTTGGAGCGGAGAGACTTGGACTCGAGTGTAGACGAAGAGATAAGTCAGGACACTTGAGTGGACCTTGGTCCAGGATCGCCTAGTGACAGGTTGCTGGGAGAGGAAAGGCCCAATTGTCAACTCAAAGGGTTGAGGTATCGTAATTTGTGAGGGGATGGACGTTGGATGGCGACATCACCGTTATCAGCAGTTGCGAGAAAGACTAGCAGATGGCTTAAGCTTGGGTTCCGTTCAGCGGCTATCGCGATGGTGATTGCTGGAGGTATGGAGGACGGCAAGTTTGAGCAATGGAAACGAGGTGTCGTTAGTCTCGAACTTGGCCGAGGACTTTGGTGGGGAACCGAAGTCGGGTTTAGCGAAAGCCTAAAGGGAGTGGGCTTGAGCGACCGAGAGTATTGAAGCCAAAGGTGTGACACCCCCGGAATTTGGATTAGTCCTCTATATAAATAATATAATAGGACTAAATCTCTAACCCGGCTATAGCATTTTGGATGGTAGCAAGATCCAAGAGGAACATGAGAGTTAAGCGTGCTAGAGCTAGAGTAGTTCTAGGATGGGTGACCCCCTGGGAAGTGGGGCGTCACAGTTGGTATCAGAGACATTCACCAGCCGGAAATGTGAGATGAGTCTCAGCTGAGCCAGGGTTATATAGCGGGTAGAGCGAGGCTCCCCGGCTAATGACCGTTGTGAGTGGAGTGCAGCTCCTCACAAGGTCGGCTAAGGCTACCGAGACGAGTCTCACATCGCCTGGTGCTTGTGAGTGTGCTTGAGCCTGACGTGGACGTCAGGGCTTAAAGGGGGGAAGAATGTGACACCCCCGGAATTTGGATTAGTCCTCTATATAAATAATATAATAGGACTAAATCTCTAACCCGGCTATAGCATTTTGGATGGTAGCAAGATTCAAGAGGAACATAAGAGTTAAGCGTGCTAGAGCTAGAGTAGTTCTAGGATGGGTGACCCCCTGGGAAGTGGGGCGTCACAAAAGGTGCTGAGCAGCAACGAGTAGCGAAAGTGCGGAGCAGTCAGGAGGCATGACAAGAGCTCATGGTGGAGCAAGTAGATGTGCGAAGTAGCCGAGGACAAGTTTGTCTCGACGAAAGACTCGAAAACTCGTAGAGACCATGGTGATGGCTTGATGTTGTGTGATTGCGGGGGGGGGGGGGCATTTGTGAGGCAAAAGTTGTGTGCGGAGTGGCACGAGATTGGCAGAAGTACTCATGGATATTGGAAGGGGTTGGATGTGATCTGGCCCTACCGCAGTTGGTGTCTATGGTGTTCCAAGGTGGGGAGCCCTAGATTGACATTGGGATATGTCGAGGTGGAGAAGCGAAGCCGAGCTACGAGCTGATTCGCGTTGGACGCTCCAAGACGTTGGGACGTTTGTAGTTTGACCTCGGAGGGAGCGAGGGAGGGCCACTCTACTGATTTTCAGAGGAACCCGTGCACGTTTTGGATAGGTGTATTCGCGGAGTATACCGAGTGCACTGGTTGGTCCGGTAGCGTTCTGGGAAGAGATCGCTAGCTAGAAAGGGATTTCCCTGCGAGGGAGGCACAAGGTTGGCTACTAGCTACAGGAAACTTGGGTTAAGTAGGGGCGAAAGGGACAGAAGGGCCGAGTAGCGCCTCGAGGACCGAGTTGCAGAGGAGTGCCAGTGCCATCTGGGTTGTCGTGAGCAGACGACAAGGTTAACATTCTAGTTCCGTGGAGGAGTTTGGTGGTACGGGGGAGGCATCCGGAGCTGGAGAGCTTCAACTCAAGGGGACAGAATGGTTTTCACTGTGTATTGGGTCAGTGTGGCATGCGATGCCAAGGCCGAGGGTGGCTCTGATCTGGTTTGGTCGAGAGGACCAAGGAGCTTCAGCAACGCGTTGAGTAGCGGACATACTCAAGGGCGGGTCAGTGTGGCATGCGATGCCAAGGCCGATGGCGGCTCTGATCTGGAGTAGTGGTTGGCAGCTATCAACCAAGCTGGAAGCACGGAAGCGTCACGTTGGGTAGCGGACATGCTCAAGGGTGGGACAGTGTGGCATGCGATGCCAAGGCCGATGGCGGCTCTGATCTGGAGTAGTGGTTGGCAGCTATCAACAAAGTTGGAGAACGGATGGACATCGATGAGGACGTCGATAACTTGGGTGGGGGAGTCTGTCACGTGTCGATCGTGTTGGTTCGACCGTGACATCCTTGGGGGCCACTTTTGCAAGACATTTGGTAGGCATTTGGGTTGACAGAGTTACGGGTTTGCAAAGTTGAGACAATCCGTCAGGGTTGAGCCGCGGGCGAACCAACGGAGGCAATTCCCTAGCAATGGCCCATGCCATGACCAGGAAAATGGTGCCGCATGCGGGGTTTCAAAACTTACCCCTCGGTGAGCACCTTTGTAAACCCGGGGTGCCAAAGGGGTGGATGCCTCGTGGGTTATATAGAGGAGGGGTTGGACACTTGCGAAGTGGCCCCGACTCCCCCGTTGGCCTATAGGACATAGGCCATCCCTTGGCGAGCGGAGTCGCCAAGCCTAAGTTCGTGTGAGCGGGATTTGATGGTCGTTGAGCACACGGGCTTAGGGTAATGCCAAAGACACGAGGTCGACGGTATTACGGAGCGGGGTAAGCCCAGAGGTTTTTCCTCTCGGTTCGCTTGCACTACATTATGCCGTTTCGGATCTCTGTAGTGGAGCGAACGAGCGGATGAGGGACAGTCTTGCGAAGGTTGGTCCGCCTCAAGGGACAAGGCTTGCGAAGGCATGTGGGTGCCGAGCGGGGATTCGGGAGGCGCGAGGCCTACGAAGTTTGCGAGGCGATGGAATGGTCGGTCTGCCGTAATGGACAAGGCTCGCAAAGGCAGCGGTGCCGAGCGGGGATTCGTGCGGCGCGGCCCACGAAGTAAGAGGAGACAATCGATGTTGGTTTTCGTAAAGTGAGCCATGGAGAGGACCGAGGGTGTTGGCGGCCAGGCATGGCCGTGCAATGGAGGTGCTGAATGGCTAGCGAAGCGGAGCGAGGCCGATTCGATTGTGAGCGACATCCGTCAAGCAACCTTGGATGCTGGGCCGAGTGTGTTGGCGGCCGAGCATGGTCGTGCAATGGAGGTGCCAGGTGGTTGGCGACGCGGGGAGAATGTCGCTAGGTTGGCAAACCCTTGCGAAGGGAACACACGGGGGAACAAGTAGTGAGGGGTATTCGGGAAGCGGACCTTGGACCGAATCGGGAGCGATGACGGAACTAGGTGGCCGGCGGAACGGGACATGCCCGACTCGACTATGGATCCCGTAGTGGAAATTGCGGGGCGCGCGGCGCCTTGTCAAGGCAAGGGGCTGGTGGACGGGCGAGATGCGTGGGACGGGTCGCTCGGTTAAGCAGACGAGCGGAACGCGCAAAGGCAGTTCGCTCGGGCCCGTTCGAATGGACCAAGTTGTGAGAACTTGTGTTGTCCTGGGTGCTTGCTTCGGAGGCACAGGGGCATTCGGTTGAGTAGCACTCTCGAGGAGAGTTTGTCCGGCTAGGCGGAATATATTCGGCTTGAAGGCCAACCTCGGTGGCGGGGTTGTTTGTTCGGAACTCGCAGAGTTCGACAAAGGGTTCGACGTAAGGCGCGGCGCCGGGCAGTCAGGCTCGTGGAGGAGCATGCTTGGTTAATGCTTGAGTTTGATCCCGCTGTTTAAGTTCAAGGGCGTGTCCGTGGCAAGGGGACTCGGGATGGCTGGCTCAGGTGTGCGACACTTGAGCGCCGCACGGGGTAATTTTAAGGTGAAAAAGCTGACCCTGTGACAGCGCGCCCCCCCGCGCCCGCGCGTGCGCAAATGGGGGCCTGCCACGTGGCGTCCCCAGTGCTGCCCCGCGCAAGCTGGCGCATTTTCCCAACGCGCTAGCTGCGCCCCTCGCGCAGTACGCCCCGCGCCGCACCTCGGGATCCGCGCCCCATCTCGAGATTCGCGCACGCACCTTGAAAAACGCGCGCATCACCCGGGCTCCGAAAAAAGCAAGTAAATAGTCCAAATTCATCGTTTTCGCGCGCTGATTCCAAATCCGACGTCCGATTGGCCAAATTCCAACTCTAAAAAATTGCCGAAGGCATCCGGAGAGGTGATCTTTTATCCAAACTTCGCCCTGAGTCCAATTTTGACATCCGTGTCGCGCGAAACCACTCCTAAACACTCGACGGGTCCTCCAATTACTCACGTGATCCCTTTTTAAGCCCGAAGTCCATCACTTGTGTCCAAATTGCGCACAAACACCACCGAGACACCACTTCGACTGTTTTCGAGCGCTGAGTCCGTTTTCGGCATCCATTCGACGCACAACGGACTCGATACACCAAAAATAGGTGTTTCCTCGCCGCCAAACACACCGTCAAGTCGCACGGGGATTCCGGGACGCCACACAGGCCACCCAAAAGCCGCCAAACAACCAGCAAACCCAACGCGGGGATCCGGGTCCTCACATCCTCCCCCACTATAGGAAAGTTTGGTCCTCGAAACTAACCCGGCTCAAAAGGGGAGTTCCAAAGCCAAAGGTATGTATCCGTCAGCACTGTCTCCAGCTCCCCAGTCGCTACGCACACTCCGCGAAGCGAGTCCACACGGCTAGGAGTCCAAAAGCTGGAAAAACCCCATGAATTCCAAAGGAGAGAGGACAAGGAAGAACGACCAACTCTACTCGTCCAAAACTACACGAATTACGCCAACACAACCAACAAGAAGGGTAAAGGCCCCACCAGCAGGAAAGTCGTCAACCCCAACTCTCAATTTAGAAAATGGCTGAAATTAACGAGAAGTCCGAAAATTCTGAAAGGACCAGTGTCTTTGCCCCAATCAAACAAGAACAGGTTCGGGCATCGTCTCCATTTCTGGAGCAGTCTTTCGAAGTTTTCGTCCTGTTCGAAAATTTCAGCACACAGCCGAGAAAAAGGGCGAGAAGTGTTGAAGTCGTTCCTGCCGTGGCTATAATACAGAATCTACGATCTAACCATGACCCCTAAGGACACAACCTCTAGTCCTAATCATCACCAACGATCCAAAGGTAGCACCTAGCCCCAAACCGCTGAAGCCACAGCTGCAGGAAGGATACGCCGGCAACCCGAGAGAATGAACTCCTCCTATCCAACTCGCGGAAGGGTAACCGCTCTCATTCCACAATCAGCAGTTGCGCGATATCGCACCAACTGGTCCATCCGGTGTGCTCAATCTGAGTCAGGGAGCTGTCACAGAACCGCAACACCTGCCGGTATAATTCCTAAACTCAACTGTACTGGACACGACCCGCAAGGCTCCCCCACATGCACAACACTAACAGGAATCTGTACCTCTAGTGCACGTGGTAACAACTCTACCTCGAGTCCAGACAGGAAAGCCAAAAACACTCAACTCAAACTGCTGTAAAGAAATCATGCCCGCGACAACCTGGTCCACTGCCGTAGCGTCCTCCAACCGGGCGGTACAGACTCATCCGCTCGATGTAGGTGGTTGTCGCTCAGTCTGCCTCTGCTCACACTGGTGTGACAAATGCGGTCCTCCGTAGATAACCAATCCATGCTACTGCCGCGCCACTCTGATGTAGGTGCTGATGCCGCCATCGGGGTCCACCCGATCTCTGGCATCTCTGAAATCCGCTATCCTGGAAAAAGAATTCAGAAATGCCTCTGCCGATCGATCTATGCTCCATCACCCGGCACGAAGCTCAAAAATCTAGAACTCGCCTCTGGCGGCAGATCCCTATCCAATGGGACTGCAACGCCACGCTCCATCGAAGCGTCAATATCCATAACGGAGGGACCAACTAAACTGAAAGGTATCCTGGCGCAATCCACTCCCAATCACACGTATCCTATGCGCCTCGTCCCTGGAAACCTGGAGCGCGCAGTTCAACCACTGCATAAACTCCCTAGCACAGGGAGGCTCTCAAATAGTCTCTCCATCACCACCAACCCCAATTCTGCCAACAAGGGCTCCAACTCAACCCATGAATCGGGATGGTTCAGACTGCCGGGACTGACTTCATCGATCAATGATGTCCCAAAACTCATCTACTATCCGCTATCCACCCTGCCTCGGTGCCTCGGCACTACTCGTCGGCACGGAGGGGGCTGCTCGCTCCATCGGTGCCACTGGTACAACTGAATCTGTCACTGCATAGGAGGAAAGTGCTGGAGAACTCTCAAGCGGTACAGCAACTGGCTATGCTCTCTGCTCCAACAGGCGCATCAAACGTTCCATGGCCTCCTCCTGGCATCGGACAGCCTCCGACAACTGTGCCATCTGGATCCATAACTCCTGGGTCTCGCTCTGCTCTGATAGCTTTTCCTCCCACTGCTCGGGTACTCATCAGATGCGGGGTGTGCCCTCTTCACAACACGACGTCTCAGGCGCATCGTAGTCCACTGCACAATAACAAACATTAGGACACAACAACCATACGACCCAATCTAGCGAAAGTCTAAGACATGCCATCCATTCCATAGCATTATGTTGTCTGCAGCCAACATAATCGCTTAGGAGAATAAGCATGCCAATCACTCATCCCGTCTCATGGGAGAGGTATAAAACTCAATCAGGACTCTCGCTAAAAGTCACGACTCTCACGTAGTCATCCTAATGTCCAACCACAAGCCTAGGGTTTCTAAGTCCACAATGACCTACAACCTAGGCTCTGATACCACTCTAATCTGTCATGCCCTGTAACGACCCGGCCACCTAGCAATAATAACTTGTTGGGCCCAAACCACAGCCCAAAATGCTTAAGCCCAGTTAGAGATTTAGTCCTATTATATCATTTATATATAGGACTAATCCAAATTCCGGGGGTGTCACATTCTTCCCCCCTTTAAGCCCTGACGTCCACGTCAGGCTCAAGCACACTCACAAGCACCAGGCGATGTGAGACTCGTCTCGCTAGCCTTAGCCGACCTTGTGAGGAGCTGCACTCCACTCACAACGGTCATTAGCCGGGGAGCCTCGCTCTACCCGCTAAATAACCCAGGCTCAACCGAGACTTATCTCACATTTTCGGCTGGTGAATGGCTCTGATACCAACTGTGACTCCCCACTTCCCAGGGGGTCACCCATCCTAGAACTACTCTAGCTCTAGCACGCTTAACTCTCATGTTCCTCTTGCATCTTGCTACCATCCAAAATGCTATAGCCGGGTTAGAGATTTAGTCCTATTATATCATTTATATAGAGGACTAATCCAAATTCCGGGGGTGTCACATTCTTCCCCCCTTTAAGCCCTGACGTCCACGTCAGGCTCAAGCACACTCACAAGCACCAGGCGATGTGAGACTCGTCTCGCTAGCCTTAGCCGACCTTGTGAGGAGCTGCACTCCACTCACAACGGTCATTAGCCGGGGAGCCTCGCTCTACCCGCTATATAACCCTGGCTTAGCCGAGACTCATCTCACATTTCCGGCTGGTGAATGTCTCTGATACCAAATGTAACGACCTGGCCCACTAGCAATAATAACTCGTTGGGCCCAAACCACTGCCCAAAATGCTTAAGCCCAGTTATTATTACTAGTGTCCATATCTCATATAAATCTAATCACAATTCAATCCACATCCGATGTGGGACTATTGGGGGCGTCACAAGCTCCCACCGTTTAGGCCTGATGTTCTGATACCAAATGTAACGACCCGGCCCACTAGCAATAATAACTTGTTGGGCCCAAACCACAGCCCAAAATGCTTAAGCCCAGTTAGAGATTTAGTCCTATTATATCATTTATATATAGGACTAATCCAAATTCCGGGGGTGTCACATTCTTCCCCCCTTTAAGCCCTGACGTCCACGTCAGGCTCAAGCACAGTCACAAGCACCAGGCGATGTGAGACTCGTCTCGCTAGCCTTAGCCGACCTTGTGAGGAGCTGCACTCAACTCACAACGGTCATTAGCCGGGGAGCCTCGCTCTACCCGCTAAATAACCCTAGCTCAGCCGAGACTCATCTCACATTTCCGGCTGGTGAATGGCTCTGATACCAACTGTGACGCCCCCACTTCCCAGGGGGTCACCCATCCTAGAACTACTCTAGCTCTAGCACGCTTAACTCTCATGTTCCTCTTGGATCTTGCTACCATCCAAAATGCTATAACCGGGTTAGAGATTTAGTCCTATTATATCATTTATATAGAGGACTAATCCAAATTCCGGGGGTGTCACATTCTTCCCCCCTTTAAGCCCTGACGTCCACGTCATGCTCAAGCACACTCACAAGCACCAGGCGATGTGAGACTCGTCTCGCTAGCCTTAGCCGACCTTGTGAGGAGCTGCACTCCACTCACAACGGTCATTAGCCGGGGAGCCTTGCTCTACCCGCTATATAACCCTGGCTCAGCCGAGACTCATCTCACATTTCCGGCTGGTGAATGTCTCTGATACCAACTGTGACGCCCCACTTCGCAGGGGGACACCCATCCTAGAACAACTCTAGCTCTAGCACGCTTAACTCTCATGTTCCTCTTGGATCTTGCTACCATCCAAAATGCTATAGCCGGGTTAGAGATTTAGTCCTATTATATCATTTATATAGAGGACTAATCCAAATTCCGGGGGTGTCACATTCTTACCCCCTTTATCACTCACGTCCTAACCTCCTACGTCCCATCCATTTATTCAATTGCAGTCCACTGAGGTATTCCCACGGATGTCGGCACCAACTGTTGTGATTGAACAATAAAAAAAAGTCTCTGATACCATCTTAATTTGTCACGCCCCGAGGGTTTTCGTTCAGCGGAAACAGTACACAAAAACGGTCATTTGGCTCGAAATAAACCCCCCTTTTTTTTTTTTTGAAAAGCTCTCTTCCTCGGTGCGTGCCCAGACCCGCCGCATACACAGGGTCACTCTGCACACGGACAGAGTCTCCCCTGTATATGCACGGCGTCGCGATCAGTACAGTGTCCAAACACACTCTCAGCCCAAGATCACCAGGCGATGTAAGACTTGTCTCGCTAGCCCTGTCATCTAGACCCAGACTCAGCCGAGACTCGCCACACACTTCCGGCTAATTAATGGCTCTGATACCAAATGTAACGACCCGGCGTACTAGCAATAATAACTCATTGGGCCCAAACCACAGCCCAAAATGCTTAAGCTCAGTTATTATTACTAGTGTCCAAGTTTCATATAAACCCAATCACAATTCCATCCACATCCGATGTGGGATTATTGGGGGCGTCAAAGACTCCCCCCGTTTAGGCCTGACGTCCTCGTCAGCCCAAACACACACACAACAGACCAAGATCACCAGGCGATGTGAGACTTATCTCGCTAGCCCTGTCATCTAGACCCAGGCTCAGCCGAGACTCGCCGCACACTTCCGGCTGGTTATTGGCTCTGATACCAAATGTAACGACCCGGCCCACTAGCAATAATAACTTGTTGGGCCCAAACCACAGCCCAAAATGCTTAAGCCCAGTTAGAGATTTAGTCCTATTATATCATTTATATATAGGACTAATCCAAATTCCGGGGGTGTCACATTCTTCCCCCCTTTAAGCCCTGACGTCCACGTCAGGCTCAAGCACACTCACAAGCACCAGGCGATGTGAGACTCGTCTCGCTGGCCTTAGCCGACCTTGTGAGGAGCTGCACTCCACTCACAACGGTCACTAGCAATAATAACTCATTGTGCCGAGACTCGCCACACACTTCCGGCTAGTTAATGGCTTTGATACCAAATGTAACGACCCGACCTACTAGCAATATTAACTCATTGGGCCCAAACCACAGCCCAAAATGCTTAAGCTCAGTTATTATTACTAGTGTCCAAGTTTCATATAAACCCAATCACAATTCCATCCACATCCGATGTGGGATTATTGGGGGCGTCAAAGACTCCCCCCGTTTAGGCCTGACGTCCTCGTCAGCCCAAACACACACACAACAGACCAAGATCACCAGGCGATGTGAGACTTGTCTCGCTAGCCCTGTCATCTAGACCCAGGCTCAGCCGAGACTCGCCGCACACTTCCGACTGGTTATTGGCTCTGATACCAAATGTAACGACCCGGCCCACTAGCAATAATAACTTGTTGGGCCCAAACCACAGCCCAAAATGCTTAAGCCCAGTTAGAGATTTAGTCCTATTATATCATTTATATATAGGACTAATCCAAATTCCGGGGGTGTCACATTCTTCCCCCCTTTAAGCCCTGACGTCCACGTCAGGCTCAAGCACACTCACAAGCACCAGGCGATGTGAGACTCGTCTCGCTAGCCTTAGCAGACCTTGTGAGGAGCTGCACTCCACTCACAACGGTCATTAGCCGGGGAGCCTCGCTCTACCCGCTAAATAACCCTGGCTCAGCCGAGACTCATCTCACATTTCCGGCTGGTGAATGGCTCTGATACCAACTGTGACGCCCCACTTCCCAGGGGGTCACCCATCCTAGAACTACTCTAGCTCTAGCACGCTTAACTCTCATGTTCCTCTTGGATCTTGCTACCATCCAAAATGCTATAGCCGGGTTAGAGATTTAGTCCTATTATATCATTTATATAGAGGACTAATCCAAATTCCGGGGGTGTCACACGCCCCGGGGTCGAAACTGCGACCCGAGCTCGCCGACAGATCCGCCGTCGACACGGGAAGCCCTGCACCGACGAAGCGTCAAACCTGCAAAAGATAGAACTACAGCTACACAGATATCAGAGCGGAAAATGAAAGCTGTAATATAAAATCAAACTAATACAATGCTGAAAATAAATACAAAGTCCATATCCCCAAATACCTGAATAATACAAGGTCAGATACAAATAAAAATCCACCTACACAACATCTACGAATCCAAAAAGGGAGATAACTAAAAACTAGAAATATAACAATAACCAGAGAATCCCACAGTCCGGGATGGTACATCTACCTCACTCTAAAGGAACTATGCTGGTAGGGAACTATCTCGCGACTCCCTGTCCTCTGTCCGTCGAGCCAGCTCGGCAGGAACGGAAGAAAAAGCCTCAGCAACCTGTCACCGATAGAGGGTGTGAGAACTACATCCTATAGTAGTTCTCAGTGGGTACCGTCTCCAAGACCCACGGTCTGCCCACTAAGTCTACTAGAGGCATAAGATAACAGAAAAAGACTGTGATAATGAAAAACAAGCTGGAAAAGTATCTACAGCTATCATGCCTCTATCTACTATGCTCATGGGGAAAAACACAGATGATGGTATGCATCCACTCGATACTGCTAATGTGTCATAAGTACTATGCTCAATGAAAACTCTACTAAGACACATGCTATGCAACCACCCACTCACAGTAACCCAAATCTCAGTGACTGCCCCATAGGGTCCAGTCAAGCCTGCGCCCCCTAGTGTATCGACCAGGGCGTCCCATCGGACTATCTCAATCTCACGCAAAGTGACCCCATGGTAACTCGGCCAGGGGTATCAAGCGACCACTAGTATATGAACTAGGCGCATCATTATCTCATCATCACACGCACCCGGGGCGTAACTTGAGGGGAGCGACCCCAACGAGCTCAAGTATCTCACAACTGGCATAAAATGCCAGGCTCAGCAGGCTATAATCCACGATCAAATAGATCGGTAACTCGAATACCCAAAAACCATCACTCAGTCGGAGAACCCTTCACGACTCAATCTCACAACACTAACTCACTAAAAGAAGGTACTACACAGCTGGGACCGCCGTCACTCCAAACGGCTCCCAAAAAGACACCCCACTCATAGGCGAGAAGAACCGACTGTCGCAGCAAAGGTCCGAGAATCCCGTTAGGCCGGTGCCTAGAACCCCAATCAAACAAGAACAGACTCTAGGCTCAGCCTATCGAAGTTCTCGACCCTTTACCGTTCAGGGATTCTGCCCCTCTCGGTTAAAGTGGGAAACCAACTCAACACACCAAACTCACGGGCTAGAGATGCTCAACAGCCAGAACTGCGAAGGGTCCGAAAACCCCAGGAAACTAATACCTACGACCCCAATCAAACAAGAACAGGCTATAGGCGTAGCCTCCCGTTATTTTCGACCCAAGAATGAAATCAACCCTTAGAACCCAGATCACTCACCCCGCCCGGGCGAGGAAATTTAGGAGAAAATATGACCTTTATTATAAAATATCATTTCCACTCAACCCCCTTGGGGTGAGGATAAATTTGCCCCTTTTTGAAAACCGTCTTGAATTGAGAAAACCAACTTTTATAGATTTTAGTTCTTAAAAAATCAGTTAAAAACAAATTTATTTTCCGAACTCCCAAGGGTTGATGCCGACGCCCAATCAAACAAGAATAGGCTCCGACGACCCCTAGAAATTCGGAAGGAAAACACTGGTTTACTAAAATCATGAGTGTCCAAAAACGTTCTGGGTTCATGGTCCTGATAACACACGTGCACCACGATCACAACATGGTGGTGACGAGTAAAACGGAGAAATGACCAAAGACCCGGGACCACCGTTTACCCAAAACGGTTCCCAAAACACTAACACTGGCCTAACACAGCCACCAGACCCCACTCAATCCCCAGGCCCGAGTGCAACACCCGTCCCACAATACCCTGACCACTCGGCCCACTACCCGGGCGAGGAACTCTATGTCCAGAAGAAATGTAATGTGTGGGATGTCTAAAGCATAAAAGAACCTAGCCCAGATTAAGGTTCTCTATTGGTCTGGTTAAACACATGCAACATATGACGGGGGTGCTAGTCAAAGTTCCAATGAAACACTTAAACTAGCATGCAAAATCAAATCATAATAGAATTAGAAAGAAGTCCGCAGACTTGGAGAGAAAAAAAAACAACCCACCTCGGTTTGCCACCAATTGCTCGTAGACACTTGCAATTGGCCTCCACACGATTCCCTGCCTCCACCGGAGTTCGCATGCAAAACGGAGCACGCCGCCGGAGTCCGCACGCAAAACGGAGCACAGTGCCGGGGTCAGCACGCAAAACGAAGTCTGCACGCAAAACAGAGCATGACGCCAGAGTCCGCACGCAAAACGAAGCATGGTGCGGAAGTCCGCACGCAAAACGAAGTCCGCACGCAAAACGGAGCACGGTGCCGAAATCCGCGCGCAAAATGGAATCCGCACGTAAAACAGTGCACGTCGCCGGAGTCTGCACGCAAAACGGAGCATGGTGCCGGAGTCCGCACGCAAAATGGAGTCCGCACGCAAAACGGAGCACGCCGCCGGAGTCCGCACGCAAAACGGTGCAGTAAAACACGGTCCCTAACACGTAAAAAGGCACATGGTCGAATCCAATGTCCAAAAGGATGCCTCAAAACTGTGCCAAAAATACCGTAAAAATAAACACGCGGGACCTACCTCGACAGCGTCGCGCCGCCCAACCGGCCCTCTTGGAACACCTCGCGCGCTCCGCGAGGTCCACGGCGCACCGCCACTGTAGGACCCCCGAACCCCATGCAGCATTTTTTCCGATGGATCCATTGTTAGAACACCTGTTGTTGGTGTATCTGGCCCATGGTGCATCAATGGGATGCCACAGATGGACCCTGTAAGGTTTTATTAGCTGTGTTGGCTTTCGGCTGGCTTTGCCAAAATTTTGAAAAAGAATTAGGCCAAACAGATGGCGGAAATGGATTCAGCACGGAAAAACGCTTGAAAATGGCTTTTTGTTTGCCAAATTCTGAGTCCGGATGCCCAAAAACGGACTCCCAGAAAATTTACTGGATTTCTGGTGCATGGGGGAGCCGTGGACCGGCGGGGGTGCCACGTGGCAGGCCCGGATTGGCCGGCGCACGCGGCCGGGTCCACGGAGCGCTAGGGTAGGGACCGGGGTGCACCGGGAGGCGCGTGGACTGGCAGGTGTCCACGTGGCAGCGCCTGATTGGGCGGCTCTGGTGCGCTCGGTCTGCGGCAGTGCGCGGGGAGGCGTGGACCGGGGGCGCGCCACGTGGCGGCACCCGGTTGGCGGGCGCATGCGCGCGCGGTCCACGCAGCGCGCGGGGCAGGTGCCGCGGGCAGGTGGCCGTACGCGGGGCAGGCGCGGGCGACGTGGGCGTGCCACGTGGCGCCCGCTGATTCGCGGGCGCCACCTACCGCGTTGACGCGGGCAGGGACACGTGGCGCTCCCCGTGGCGGCTTGCACGGCTGCGGCGTGTTCGGGGGACACGTGGCGGGCGCCGGCGCGGGTCGGACCATGCAGGCGTCCGGCTGGATCCCGTGTGCGGGCTGAGCCGGGCCGGGCCGCACTGTGCGCGCCCGAAACCGGCCGGGCCGGGCTGCACTGTAGCCGCCCGAATCCGGGCTGGGCCGCACTGTAGCTGCCCGAATCCGGGCTGGGCCGCACTGTAGCCGCCCGAATCTTGGGACAATTTCGGTATTATCCGAATTGTTCCTTTGGGCCTATAAATAGGCAGTCCGAGCCCTCTTTGCAGCCCTTTTTCTCCCTGTCTGTGCAAGATCTCCCCGAGCTTCCTCTTGATGAATTGTTCCTCTCTTAATCCTTGATCTTCCTGCTGAGTTTAAGAATTTTTGGAGGCTCGAATCCCGAGGTTTTAGATTTTTCTTGGCGCGGCGCGACGCTCTTTCTTCGGTGTTTCTTCCGTCGCTCTTCGGTGTACGAGCTCCCCCGACCTACTCCGACCATCGTTTCTTGCGATTTCTTCGCTGCTGGATTCATAACAGGTGAGGCTACGAATTTGCGTTTCTCGGACATTTTCAGATTTCACGTTTTTCGAGGTGTTTTCTCGTGCTCATTGGGACCCTTTTTGCTGTGAGATTTTGGTGAGGGCAGCACCTTCTTTTGAGGAGATCTTCGCGCACGAGTCTCGGATCAAGACGTGCTTATAGACTTTTTTCATCTACTCGACGCGAGGATCATCGTGGATTTTTCTTGGAATTTTTGGAGACCTTCCCGAAGGTATACACTTTTCCTTTTATCTGTACAAGAGTTTACAGTTGAATGGTTTTGGGATTGTGCGCACCGATACTATGGAATTTTTAACTTGGCCTACGGTGCTCGGAATTGGACGTGCAGGTACCCGTTTCGAAGCTATCGACGCGAGGATCGCTGTGGTATTTTTATCAGAATTTTTGGAGATCGTTTTACAGGTGAAAATTTCGCAGTAAGTGGACTGTTCCCAGCAGATTTGTAAAACCTGGATTTTATTGGATTTAAAGTGTAACTGTAGCCTTATGTTGTACCCAGGAGGGATTGTGGACTGTGCTGGACCTGTTGGACCTAGAGTGGTTATTTTCCTGGTTTTCTCAGCTGTACGACTCCGGACAGTTAGCGTCTTCAGGTGGGTGGCTTGCTTTCATGACCTATGGACTGTGCTCTAATTCTATTGATATAGAATCATGCATGATAATGATTGGACTTGGGTAGCATGCTAGAGTGTAGGAATTGTTGATCGTTGTTTTATCTGTTGATCTTGTGATCTCTTGCTTCCTACTATCATGTTAAATATTTGTTATGTTGGAACCTGACCTAGCACCCCCGTCATATGTTGCATGTGTAACCAGACCAGTAGAAAACCCTCACTTGGGCTAGGGTTATTTATGTTTAGACATCCACACTTTATGTCGCATTCCTGGACTTAGTGTTATCCTCGCCCGGGTAGTGGGCCGAGCGGTCGGGACTTCTCTATAGTGTGGGATGCATTGCACTCGTGCTTGGGAGCAGAGTGGAGTCTGGTAGATGTAGTGGTTCGCTTGTCTGCATCGGGAACCGTTTGGGGTAAACGGTGGACCCGAGAGATCTTGTTTTCCCCTGTTTGGGTCGTCGCCACTGTGTTAGTGGCAGTAGTTTACTAGTGTTAGCCGGACCTAGAACCCAGAACCCTTTTCGACATATACATGATTTTAGTCTACCAATATTTTCTTCCAAACATCGAAGGGCCGCTGGAGTCTGTTCTTGTTTGATTGGACAAAGGCATCAGCCCTTCGGGGTTTGGGTAAAACACTTGTTTTCTAACTGTTTTTCTAAAAAGAACTAAAATCATTAAATATGGATTTCTTCCAGATCAAATTAGTTTTCAATAACAAATGTCACCTTTTTCCCGTAAATCTCCCCACTCGAAAGGATTCGAGTGGTCTGGGTTCTAGGGGTCGTTCCTCTGTCGGGACGAAAGCCACGGGGGCCGAGCCTGGAACCTGTTCTTGTTTGATAGGGTTGTAGGTGTAGGTCTCCCGGGACTTTCGGGCCCTGTTGGTGTCTTCTGCGAGTTGTACTGTGATTATTGCTTCCCCGAACTATAAGGGATCGGGAACTTCGATAGTCGGAGCCTAGAGTCTGTTCTTGTTTGATAGGGTTCTTAGCACCGGTCTATCGGGTTTCCGAACCCTTATGGTGTCGGTCTTTCTGGAGAGTTTAGTGTTCGGTTGTGGGAGCCGTCTGGTGGACGGTGGCCCCAGCTGTGTGACTTCCAGCTTGTGGTTGAGAGTTGGTGTTGTTGGTCGATCTTGTTGATCGTGGTTTGGACTATAGCCTGCATGAGCCATATTTGAGCTCGACAGAGATACGCGGATACTTTCCTCGGTGGGGTCGCTCCCCTCGAGAGCCACTCCGGAGTTGGGCCTGTTACTTGCTATCGCGACTTGTCGACGCCGTCCCTCTGACTGGCCCAGTTAGCGGCAGTCACGGACACCCTACGGTAGACCCGTCCTGTTGAGGATATGCGGCAGTAGGTGGGCGCAGGTTTGACTGGACCCTTTGAGGCAGTCAGTTTAGATTTGGTGAGTTTACTGTGTGTGTTAGTAGATGCATCATGTTTCATCTCTTCCTTTTCTTGAGCATCTAGTTAGAGGCATAGTAGCTGTAGAGTTACTTTTCCAGCCCTTTCATTTCAGTTATATATTGTTACTTTATGCCTCTAGTAGACTTAGTGGGCAGTCCGTTGGGCTTGTTGGCGGCACCCACTGAGAACTACTTGGGACGTAGTTCTCACACCCGTCGTGGTGTATTTTTCCCACAGGGACTTCTACTCCGGTTCCTGCTGCTCCTGTTGCTGCTTTTTCTGATCGAGGTAAGGGAGTCGCGAGATAGTTCCCCACCAGTCGTCATCCAGAGAGTAGATGTACCCTTATTACTTTTGAGAGTTCCTGTTGAGAGAACTTTGTAGTGAGGTATAGAGTTGTATTTATTTTCTACTGCTCGAGAGACTTTTGTACTTTTGGTGAGGACTTGTGTTGTATATAGTTTTATTTCTAGCAGTTTTACTTTCAGCTCTGATATCTGCATAGTATAGATGCTCTTTTGCAGGTTAGTCGCTTCGTCTATACGGGCTTCCCGTATGGGCGGCGGATCTGTTGTCGAGCCCGGGTCGCAGTTTCGACGCCGGGGCGTGACAGATTAGGTGGTATCAGAGCCTAGGTTGTAGGTCATTGTGGACTTAGAAACCCTAGGCTTGTGGTTGGACATTAGGATGACTACGTGAGAGTCGTGACTGTTAGCGAGAGTCCTGATTGAGTTTGATACCTCTCCCAAGGGGTGGGATGAGTGACTGGCATGTTTATTCTCCTAAGCGATTATGTTGGCTGCAGACAACATAATGCTAGGGAATGGATGACATGTCTTAGACTTTCGCTGGATTGGGTCGTGTATTGTTTGGTACTGTCCTGATGTTTCCATGTGTGTTGTAGGTGGGCACGATGCCTCCCCGACGCGGGGTGCAGACGCGTTCTCAGCCTTTTCCCTCCGATGAGCCTGGGCAGGAGGAGCCAGCACAGGGTCAGCAGAGTGAGGTGCAGGAGCTTCGGGCTCAGTTGGCCCAGTTGTCTGAGGCGGTGCAGCGCCAGGAGAAGGCTTCTCAGCGCCAGGAGGAGGCTTCTCGGCGCCAGGAGGAGGCCTTTGGTCGGATGATGCTTCTTTTAGAGCAGAGGACGCAGCCTGTGGTAGCACCCCCTGTGTGTTCGCCTGTGCCTTCTTCACCAGCTGTGGCGCCCCCTGTGGTCCCGTCAGCGCCGGCTATTCCTGTTGAGCCGGTTTCTAGCATACCACCGCCTGGGTCGGTGGGACCTTTGACTTTGGCTGAGCAGAGTGCGGTGGTGGATCTGTTGATGAGGTTCCGCCGGTTTGATCCACCCCGTTTTTCTGGTATGAGTGCTGAGCCGTGGGAGGCAGAGTCTTGGATCACGGCCATGGAGCGTCATTTTGAGAGTTTGTTCGTTGAGGATCGATTTCGAGTCTTTTTGGCTACACACTACTTGGAGGGCAACGCCGAGGCTTGGTGGCGGCGTGTGCGGCCTGCTGGTCCGCCTGGGACGCAGATTCTTCCCTGGGCGGAGTTCCGCAGACTTCTGTTAGGGGCCTTCTTTCCTGAGAGTGTTCGCCAGAGATTGGAGGAGCAGCTGAGAAATCTCCGCCAGGGAGATCGGCCCGTGAATGCATACATAGCCGAATTCAATCAGCTGTTGGCTAGTATGCCTCACGTGGCCAGAGACGAGTCTCACCGGATCTACATGTTCGAGCGGGGGCTGCGCCGGGATATTTATCAGCTTGTTCGCTCCCGCAGACTACAGACTTTGGAGGCATCGATGGAGCAGGCGTTATATGTTGAGTCTGGAGAGGCAGTGATGTCAGAGGTGGCTCTAGCCCCCGTAGTGATTCCTGGGGCGAAGCGCCCAGCACCGGGTGATGAGGGTCAGACGAGCGGGCAGGGGCCTCCGAGACCTCCACGATCTCATCCTGAGGGTCGTGGGTTTCGTAGGCGCCGGAGATCTGGTGAGCCCCAGCAGCAGCAGCATCAGCGGTATCGGCAGCAGCGGCAGGAGCGGTGTGTCATCTGTGGCGGGCCCCATCCACCGTCGCAGTGTGATCAGAGACAGGGGCGGTGTTTCCTCTGTGGAGAGTTGGGACATTTCCGCGCAGCTTGCCCCCAGGCCATTTTGTCAGTGCGGCCGATTGCGACAGCACCCCCCTTGCCCATCCATGCAGCGGGAACCCCTCCGGCACACCAGCGGACAGAGTGGCCACGACGTCGGGACAGACGGGACGGCGACCTGCAGCACCCAGTGGACGGGTTTATGCAGCCCTGTTGGAGGACACCCCGGCAGCGGATCGTGCCGCGGCAGGTATGATTTTATTTCAGTTAGCTGAGTTGAGCATTTTGTTACCGCTGCATTCTTCTGCTTATTAGTTGAGTATCTGCATCGGCGTCCTTGCATGGGTTTGGGTTAGGAATTTCTGCTACATGTTTCAGCGATTGGATTCTTCCCTGTATCCTACGAGTAGAGGAGGGTCGCAGTGTGTGATCAGTGCCGTTGAGACTTGGGACTTCACTTGCTGATGTGACGATTCAAGGACAGCTCCAGGACTTGGATTGAGCACCCAGGTTTGGACTGATTGGTGCGGTGCTGTGCTACGACTGATGATGGAATGAAAGCAGTTATCCTTCTGCGAGTTGGACTGAGTAGGTCATTTTTTTTCTCGGGATGCTGGCATATCCTCCCAACAGCATGGGCTTCAGCGACTGTGGTCAGACGCCACCATCGGGAGCAGACGTGATGTTAGGACTAGTGGTTATGTCCTTAGGAGTCTCGGTTAGTGATAGCTTTCTTTTCTGGCCACAGTAGGAACGACACCAACACTTCTCCCCCTTTTCTCACATTGTACTGAAATTTACGAACATGGACGAAAACTTCGAAAGATTGCTCCAGAAATGGAGACAGTGACCGAACCTGTTCTTGTTTGATTGGGGCGAGGCACTGATTTTTCGAAATTTTTGGACTTTTCGCTAATTTCAGCTGTTTTCTAAATCGAGGGTTGGAGGTTGAATGACTTTCCTGCTGGTGGAGCCGTATCTTTCTTGTTAGTTAGTGTTGCCGTTCTTGGTTGTTTTGATTGTTTTGTTTTTTGTTGTGGCGTGTTTTGTTTCGGGGACGAAACCTTCCTTTTAGTGGGGGAGGATGTAGGACCCCCGAACCCCATGCAGCATTTTTTCCGATGGGATCCATTGTTAGAACACCTGTTGTTGGTGTATCTGGCCCATGGTGCATCAATGGGATGCCACCGAGTGGACCCTGTAAGGTTTTATTAGCTGTGTTGGCTTTCGGCTGGCTTTGCCAAATTTTGACAAAGAATTAGGCCAAACAGATGGCGGAATGATTCAGCACGGAAAAAACGCTTGAAAATGGCTTTTTGTGTTGCCAAATTCTGAGTCCGGATGCCCAAAAACGGACTCCCAGAAAAATTTACTGGATTTCTGGTGCATTGGGGGAGCCGTGGACCGGCGGGGGTGCCACGTGGCAGGCCCGGATTGGCCGGCGCACGCGGCCGGGTCCACGGAGCGCTAGGGTAGGGACGGGGTGCACCGGGAGGCGCGTGGACCGGCAGGTGTCCACGTGGCAGCGCCTGATTGGGCGGCTCTGGTGCGCTCGGTCTGCCCCCGGACTTGTGCGCGGGGCGGTGGTGGACCGGGGCGCGCCACGTGGCGTTCCACCCGGTTGGCGGGCGCATGCGGCGCGGTCCACGCAGCGCGCGGGGCAGTTGCCGCGGGCAGGTGGCCGTACGCGGGGCAGGCGCGGGCGACGTGGGCGGTCCACGTGGCGCCCGCTGATTCGCGGCGCCACCTACCGCGTTGACGCGGGCAGGGACACGTGGCGCTCCCCGTGGCGGCTTGCACGGCTGCGGCGTGTTCGGGGGACACGTGGCGGGCGCCGGCGCGGGTCGGACCAAGCAGGCGTCCGGCTGGATCCCGTGTGCGGGCTGGGCCGGGCCGGCCGCACTGTGCGCGCCCGAAACCGGCCGGGCCGGGCCGCACTGTAGCCGCCCGAATCCGGGCTGGGCCGCACTGTAGCCGCCCGAATCCGGGCTGGGCCGCACTGTAGCCGCCGAATCTTGGACAATTTCGGTATTATCCGAATTGTTCCTTTGGGCCTATAAATAGGCAGCCCGAGCCCTCTTTGCAGCCCTTTTTTCTCCCTGTTCTGTGCAAGATCTCCCGAGCTTCCTCTTGATGAATTTTTCCTCTCTTATCCTGGATCTTCCTGCGGAGTTTAAGAATTTTGGAGGCTCGAATCCCGAGGTTTCAGATTTTTCTTGGCGCGGCGCGACGCTCTTTCTTCCGGTGTTTCTTTCCGTCGCTCTTCGTGTACTAGCTCCCCGACCTACTCCGACCATCGTTTCGAGCGATTTCTTCGCTGCTGGATTCGTAACAGGTGAGGCTACGATTTTGGGTTTCTCGGACATTTTCAGATTTCACGTTTTTCGAGGTGTTTTCCTCGTGCTCATTGGGACCCTTTTTGCTGTGAGATTTTGGTGAGGGCAGCCCTTCTTTTGAGGAGATCTTCGCGCACGAGTCTCGGATCAAGACGTGCTTATAGACTTTTTTCATCTACTCGACGCGAGGATCAGCGTGGATTTTTCTTGGAATTTTTGGAGACCTTCCGAAGGTATACACTGTTCCTTTTATCTGTACAAGAGTTTACAGTTGAATGGTTTTTGGATTGTGCGCACCGATACTGTGGAATTTGTAACTTGGCCTACGGTGCTCGGAATTGGACGTGCAGGTACCCGTTTCGAAGCTATCGACGCGAGGATCGCTGTGGTATTTTTATCAAATTTTTGGAGTTCGTTTTACAGGTGAAAATTTCGCAGTAAGTGGACTGTTCCCAGCAGATTTGGTAAAACCTGGATTTTATTGGATTTAAAGTGTAACTGTAGCCTTATGTTGTACCCAGGAGGGATTGTGGACTGTGCTGGAACCTGTTGGACCTAGAGTTGTTTATTTTCCTGTTTTCTCAGCTGTACTACTCCGGACAGTTAGCGTCTTCAGGTTGGTTGCTTGCTTTCAAGATCTATGGACTGTACTCTAATTCTATTGATATAGAATCATGCATGATATGATTGGACTTGGGTAGCATGCTAGAGTGTAGGAATTGTTGATCCTTGTTTAATCTGTCGATCTTGTGATCTCTTGCTTCCTACTATCATGTTAAATTATGTTATATTGGAACCTGACCTAGCACCCCCGTCATATGTTTGCATGTGTAACCAGACCAGTAGAAAACCCTCACTTGGGCTAGGGTTATTTATGTTAGACATCCACACTTTATGTCGCATTCCCTGGACTTAGTGTTATCCTCGCCCGGAGTATTGGGCCGAGCGGTCGGGACTTCTCTATAGTGTGGGATGCATTGGCACTCGTGC